>VZTX01012897.1:3476-160720 GCA_013400915.1 Pardalotus punctatus | reverse complement strand
TTTTTTTTTTTTTTTTTTTTTTGTTTCTTTTCTTTCCCCCTCCTCCATTTAATTTTCCTTTTCTAAGCCAGTATCTTCTCCGTCATTTGCTCGTTGTGCCGTATTTCAAAGATAATGTAGTGGTGGGCGAAGGAGCAACAGCCCAGATCCTGAACGCTGGGAGAGACTGGGAATGGAAACGTGGCAAGCAATTCTGAACGCCAATATCCGAAGGGTATCGATGAGCTTAACAAATGAAAACGGAAACCTGGGAAGCTGCAAAAACTGCTTCAGGAAAGGTGTGAATGCTGGCAAGGCGGTAAAAAAGAAACACTTGGAATGAGCATGGAGTTACAATATGGTAGCACAACGCAAATATTTAGGAGTGCACATATTAGAGGAGGAAAATAAAGGAATTAAGGTGCCAGAGTAAGCAGAGTAAAACTCTAACCAGTGTCACTTACCACGGCATCCCTCTCGCTGGGAGGATTTATTCTGCTTTAGAAAGCAAAGGTAGTGGACTTTAAAACAATAATTAGGCAAGCCAAAACACCGTATTTCTAAACCAAGGCAGCATCGTGTGGAGGCCACAGCAGCAGGCTGAGGCTTTTTTTTGGCCCAGCCTCTTACAGTGATTTTAAAACCAACCAATCAAACAAAAACAAACCCACGACTTTAATGTGGAGAGAAAAAGGAAACAACTGCTTCCAAGCTCTGCCTTTATTTGTCCACAATTACTGCATCATCACTGTCACTATTGATCCTGTTCCTTGGCAGGAAACTGTTTTTTAGTGGCTTGTTGTAAAATAGTTCAGAAAGGGGAATTTAGCTCTGAAAATTATTTCAGCCCTTATTTCAAGAACAATATTAATAAAGCATTATTGACGTTAAAGTCTGGCTTTCTCCTCAGCATATATGCTTATTTCTATTGTAGTTTGGACAGCAAAACAGCAATGGGATTTTTTTTGTTGATGCACAGGCTAATGCCTTAGTTCACTAGCTGTAAGCCCTACATTATAATCTAGATATTGTGTAAGAATATAAATTATGTATTTGCTTATTGGTTTAGAAAGGAAAATTTTAAAAGAGGGGGAAGAAAGACTAAGATCGTAACAATATTAAACATTTCAGATTAAAACAGTAGCACAGTTTAATATGGGAGAAATAGAAATTTAAGTACTGGATAGTAACACAGTATCATGCAAACACCCGCTGGAGGGCTTGTGACCCAGTTAGTCCACCTGCAGTAATTTCACATCAGACTAGAGATACTAAAATCAAAACTAAGAATTACAACAAGCTGTTTGTTCTGCAAAACCCTCCTGTATCCTTAAACAATTCTGTTAACTGGAGATGACAAGTATTTCCAAAGCATTTAAAGTACCTTAAATTTTATAATTGTTTACTAGGTAACAAAATTCATTGCATGTTAGCCAAAAATTTAGTTAATCCAGGGTGAAAATTTAAGGCATTCTACAGACATTTACCCTTCTCCTACTTCTCTAAAGAACAGCCTGCACTTCCTGCAATAGAAACGGATGTATCTTTGAGGGGTAATCAGCAGACAAGCAAGTAAACACAACTTGAAACTCTTGTGATATAAATAAATGTTAATGGCCAGTTCCAAAAGGAAGATTCTATTTGCCCAGTAAGAATCCTGGAACCTTCTATTTCAAAGAAGTCCAGGAAAATGCTTCTTTTAGCAAATTCTTGTTTTCAACTACTTGAAAACATGCCCAGGTGTCTTAAAATCTCAAAGCAAATTACTGAGCCAATTTTACTGCTGGAAGTGAAAATATATTTATATATAATATAATACATAATATAGTTGGGGCCAATAGCTTTAAATTTGACTCAAGGACAATTGCTTCATTTATATGGGGGTTTGTGTGTTTGGTTTTTTTTAAGCCTGTGCTAGACAGATTTTAGCAAGAAATTAAAAATGACAGTGACAACTGAGGCTTCAGTCCAAGCACAGAGATACAAGCAGCTCAAAAACCACCCTCCCCTCACTGTTATTTCTGCTCTCTCTTCTTCTCACTTGATGCAAATATCTGTAGCAATCAGCATCTTCCTCAGACAAGACCATTCTAAGGTATTAGGAACTGTTTTGAGATTTTTTTCCTCTAAGAAATGTTAAGAGTATTAAAACCAGTTATAAGCCTAGAATAGGACTACCCTTAAAAGAAAAAAAATAAAAGCCTTCTCCTCTGAAAGAGATCTGGTTATCTTTGACAACAGAAGCTTGCAGTCTTCCTGAAGAGGTTAGCTAACTGCAGCACCTCCCTTGCAGTACCTCATCCATTATTTCCCGCATCCCATTATTTTGGGATACTGTTCCACTGACAAATTTGGAACAGACTTAAGTATCCAAAAGACACAAGTTCCTTTATTTCAAAAATAAAAGGTAAATGCAAAACAATTGTCTGGTTTATAAAAGGGATAAGGATCCAAGTGCTGGGGTGAAACTGGTAAAACCAAGGTAGTAGGACCCACCCAAATATTAGTTTTTCTATTGTTGTAAGAAATTACTGTATTCCTATCCTAAGACTGCTCTAGTGAAGCACCAAAGATCAATGAAGGCCTCTGTGATGCAAAGAACCATGCAAGAATACCACCACAAGTTCTTAAGATTTTACTTCACCACCAGTTTTCCAACAAGAAGAGATAAAAAAGTCACTTTCACAGCACACTGTGAGAAGGTCACATGTAGCATCACTATATTCTGCTTGATAAAGAGCAGCATCAGAAACTTGAAACCCAAAATCAGTTAAAAAGAAGTTGATTAGAATTTCTTCATTCCAAACTATCCCACCACGTAAGTTTATCTTTAAATGTGTTGCTTTGGAGAGAAATAGTGCTAGATTTTTAGAAGCTGCTTAAAAAAAAAAGACTGACATTAAGAATAAAAGCATGAAATATACTGTGGGGACCAGTATCAGTCATCAGTATTTCTAAACAAAGCTTTTTTGCTTACAGGTGCAAAAAGAATACTCAGATTTGTCTATGATTATGTTTAGGGCAAGAACATTTGATGCTCCAAACTGATATTCTAGTAGAGACAGGATTATTATAGAATTTTATTTTTGGCTTGCACCAAGTTCTTGGAACCATTTGTATATTAAGAGTGAAGCTACCTGAACTGACCCTTTATTACACATTGACTCAGGATTTCCTGCCATGTCACCATGGAAGTCCTCTGCTGGTTGGATTCAAATCTGTTTCTCATGTAATACCCAATAGTATTTACAGAGGTATTTAGAGCCACATTCCCTGTACTTCAAATGAAAAGGTCCACACTTTTGCATTTATGAATATATTACTTTGTTAAATTAACATTATCATACGATTGCAGTGCATAGTTTGCCTTTTCATTTTGCCCTTGGTGGAGATGGATGAAAGACACTGTGTCCATACACAATGTTTAATTAGTTTTTCAAGTAGCATTAGGAAAAAAGAGAGGGACTCTTCTGGTGTGCTTTCCCACTAAATACTTCAGACAATATAGATGATTTTTAATTCTTTTTTTTTAAACTAAAAGATATGTAAGCTCTGAACCATGCAAAATATGACCACCTGAGCTACATACAGTTACAGTCTAATGTAACTGGGCAATTGGTGAAGTTGTCAGTCTGCTCAAAGTGATAGTGACAGTCCATTCTCACAGTGCCAGCCTGATATGTGGGGCAAGTTAAAAAAAAAGCAAACCACTGAGGCATCACCATATGCTCACTGTGTTTTCCATTTTGATATTCCCAGCCAACCACTCTCTCGACATTGGTAGTTGACATTTACCACTGCACCAACAATAGTTAGAAGCAGTAAATGTGTGTTTTGTTTTGTTAGCAGCTATAAACTCAGTGCTATTCATCATATATAGGTGGGTCTCCATCACTTGAAAATGTTGACAGTTTCTTTCCATGATTCTGCACGTGATCTTCATTCATCTTCTCCAAAGCTTCAATCTAGAGAGCCAAAAATAAAACCATGATGAAATAATAAAACCATGCCTGCACCAGAACGCTCCTAAACAGCATTAAAAAGTAGTTTCAGAGGAAAGAGCGGGTATGTAAAATATTGCTATTTCAAAGATTCAGTCACATGTAACAGCTTGAATACAGCCAAGTACACCTTGAAACATCTGTTCTCAACAGGTTACTAAAATGAGGAGCACTCCTTTACAGATTCAAGCTACAAAAGTAAAATGCACCACTTGCAAGGAGGGCTGGATGATTCTTAAGACTTCAGCTGTATTTCTCAAAGTACAGAAGTGTGCCTTTCCCCAGTGATACAGAGATCATGGAACTGTGACACTGTGTTCCCTTTATTTCTTTCTTACTTTGACCACCTTCCCCGGGAGTCACCTAATTTCCAGCTCCTTGGAAATTTCCTACTCCATGCTGGACTAGCATAAACCTGCATTGTCATTAGTAATTAGAGTAGAATCACCATGTTGCTCTTGCTTTAGTTAGTAATATGAAAGGTTTGACAACTTGTTTTTTTAAAATCTGATCTCAGGATGCAGGCCTTGAGGAGTTACAGACAAAGGTTGGATATTAAAAGCCAACAGTGGCCAAAGATTACCAAGTCCATATTTACATTATCATGATTTTAGTGTTGAAAATTAAAAATGCTAGCCTAAACTTTAAATTCACATAACAACATCTAAACCATGAAAAATCAGCAGTATAACAATTATTATTTTTAACCCAACTTTCCCTTCTCTGCTCAGACTTTGACATACGTAAGGAAAGACAACAGCTTTTAAACTAAAACAGATCACTAGATTTGCCTGAATGCTGAAAGAAGCAACTACATGTAACATGAAGCATTTTCTACCCAGAAGCAAGGGGATCAGGAAAGGGGGTGGAGAGGTCTGTCAATCTGTTTCTGTAAACACTTGTACTAGGTTGAAATAATCAAGGTTTTAGAAAGAGATGCAGAATGACTGCTGAAATTTTACTCACACCAATCCCACAAACTAAATGTGGAAAGTTTAGGTATTGTAATAGCTACTATAGCTAACCAAATTAAAATTATTAAACAGAGAAAGCTATACCTCTGCTTGGAAGTCTACTTCATTGTCAGCTGTAATATTTAAACCTGAGACAGCATTGAAGAGTTCACGCTCATTAAGTGCTTCTGCCACACCTCCTTTCTGGAAGAACTAGTCAATATAAAGAGCACACATTAAACACTTGACTACACAGAACAAAATATTCCTTTGACTCCCCAAGTTACAATTACAATATTTTGTCAAAATTATATTTTTGTTTTTGTTGGCCCACAGATAAACAGAACTGAAAGAAATTTTAAGTTCTAGTGCTATCCTTTTACTTTTCAACATTTTTTTCCTTTTCAGAGAAGAACACCGTCAGCATTGAAAATGTGCAAGAGCCATTTTCTGTGTATGTGGTGGTGATCATTTTTTACTGAGTTGTATTGGCTGATGAATTGATGAATTTGCTCTGAACTGGTTTTATCTTAGAAAACATGCAGCATAATAGAAGATCATCAGACAAAGAAGCCCTACCTGTGAAACATTCCTACAGTCTCTGAACAAAAACTCAAGTCCATGAGGATGGGTTGGCTCCACAGACTGACTGACATCAATAAGCCAGACCTGTAGTCAGAGAAATAGCAATTCACTTTGTATTAATACTTCACAGTAGATGAAACATTTCCCCCCCCCAGATTAAGAACAAACTGACCTTCCCATCATGCCAAAGCATGTTGTATTCACTCAGATCTGCATGGACCAGGTTGCACTCCTTATACAACTGCTGCATCATCTGCAAGGAACCAAATTAATGAAGGAATTATGCTGTACTCCAAATACATATTGCTAGCATGATTATTGAAAGAAAACAACCCCAAAACAACCTCACCTTTCCCCAATCACCTACATAAGTTACATACTTTTTACTCAGGTCTTCAATACATTCCCATTCAGGGAATTGCAGCTGGCAAACTGCCAGCAAACTATGCTTTTTTATCACTGAGCTTAGCTTTGGCAAAGTCAGAAGAGTTAGTCTGGTAAACTCATGTCAGCGCTGCCAAACAGTCCAAGTGCATGAGACAGATAAACTTGTTCTCTAAATATACAGGTCATTTTCACTCCTATCCCACAGGAAGGAAGTCAAGCAGTTGCGGAGACTGAACCATAGCCAATACACATATTCATCCATGTTACCAAGCTGTGGAGTTGGTTGCCTGGTTGGGTTTTTTTAATCTATAATGTAATAGTGAATGGACAGTTAGCAGGTATGTGTTTGAACCAAGCAGATAACAGGAAATTAAAGTATCCCACATGCAATATTCTAATTAATTCTCCAGTTTCTAGGTTTGCTAAAAAGGGGGTGGGCGATCCCCTGGAAAGTGCTTAAGCATTGTAAATTACGTGTCTGGTAAGCCCAGAAAGACTTCCGAGAATTTTCTAAACCACATGCTGCTTTTATAAAACGAGGACTACTTGCTCACAATTCCTTTGCTGCTAAGCATCTGTTTGTCATCAAATTCCAGCATGCTGTTCTCTCAGATTAAATTTAAATTATATTTTTTTTCAGTGCACAATTTCTTATTGATTCTAAGTCACACATTAAACAGCAGCAAAATAAGACTTTGGACTTCGTATCAAAAATTATGTAAGCATCCTGAAAAGTAAGTAAGTGCTGATTTGTCCTTACAGTTATTCCCCTAAAAGAAAACACAACCCAGAATTGGAGGAGAAAGCAGCATCATCTTACAGTAAGAATCTGATAGTAGGCCTTTTTCATATCTTCACTACTAAGTGTTACATCCTTTAGTTTAGGAGCTGGGACTTGATCCTGGCCAATGAAAGACATAACCAAGACGTGTTTCTTAAGGATAACCACTTGAGGACAAGGAATTCCTGCATTTTGCATTCTGTGGATCAGAAAATAGATACTGATTAAGAAAAACAGAACAAAAGCTTCAAAGCCCCCAAAGTTGTAGTTACCACTTGCTCATTTGCAATCTGAGAGCTGTGTGAGAAACTTTATCCAGATTTTAAAAAGTCTTTTAAAGAACTGGAAGCTGAATAATTATACATATTTAATGATATTTTACATAGGAAAATTCAGATCCTAAAGTCCTAAATGTGTGCATAAGTGAGCATAAATGCTCACTGAATACTAATCACTTTTAAAACTAGAACCTGTTAACTTCATGGGCCTGTAAATTCTGCTGCGAAATCACTAAAGATGCTGACAACTTATTAAACTGTAAGAAACCAGAGGCTTATTCCATCTGTGCCAGGTTGTATATTATTTTGGCCTAAAAGTCAAACACCCAGACACAGAGTATCTTCCCTAGAGAATAGGAAACTGACAGGCATTTGGCAACTATACTTTCTTTACCTTGTTAAGTTATGCATTTCTTTCTCAGCCCACATACGAATAATCTTTCGTGGATTCAGTTTACTGAAGCGGTCTTTAAATCTGTAGTCATCCTTAATGTATTTGTCACGGTTCTTGAATTCATTAAGAGTTGTTTTAAACACTTTGATGGCACATTCTGGAGGAACAACTTTATCTTCAGTTGCACTTCTCATGGAAAAAGACAAATATGTAACGAAGTTAACTATTCATATATTTACAAGTAAATGCATGGTTTTGCGTTTTTATACATTGCAATATACAACAATTTTTAATATAAGAGAGGATCTAATTTCCTATCAAATTTAGAAGCCTACTTAAGTTTACAGCAATTCTATGATTAAACTTACATATGATTGTTTGGGGTCTGGCATTTTGATTATAAGTTGCTTCTCAAATAGGTTACCCCTCCCAATTTGTTAAGGCACCTGTTTTCTCCCCAACTCCAACTTTCTTGACATCTCTAAATACATTATCTGTATTTGAGTTTTATTAGTTCTTTCTCAAACATCACTGATTTAAAGTCAGTTAAACGCAATGCAGTCGCTATAATGCACTATAATCCTTCCATTACAGCAGGAAGGACCCGCAAAGTGAGCAGCATCCCAACAGTATTCTCAAGATAATCTGAAAGTAACAAACAGCACCCCCACTGACTTGCAAATATAGAGCTGACAAAAGAGCAATCTGTATGGAAAGACAACCTTCAGATAACCCAAGATCCTCATAACAGCTCTGTACGCTGGGGCAGGTTGGTGGAAAGAGTTTCTCAAAAATCTCAAGATTTCTTTTTCATAAAAGAAGTACATATTTTTTCCACAGAAAGGCATAGTGGATTTGTCCCCATTCATTAAAAAACCTCCAAGGAAGAAAGTTGGGATTTTATGGTTGGTACCATTTGGTTTCCAGATTTTATTAGTATCTGCCTATATATGAATACAAACTTTAAGTTTTGGAAATAAAAAAGGTGCAGATGTTTAAGTATTTTTGTGTTTTCTGCTTTTTAAATCATCTCTGATATTTCAAGCTATCATCAGTAACAAACAATGTACTCACTTTCCTCCATATGCATGAAAAACAACAGATTCTTTTCCTGTGCTGATGCAGCCTGTGATGGTCTCCAGCATCCCAGAATTGACCATCTTGTACAGAAGTAAACGTGTTTTAGGATCCACTGCTTTCTCCTACAAGAGACAAATAGAATGAATAGGCAAGACATGAATACTCAATTCAATAAAGCAATTCTTTGCTTTACCATGAATAGAATATAATGTATTAATAAAATTCTCTCAACTGACAGAGCAGAGAAAAAAAAACCAAACCAAAATAAACATATGAAGCAAAGCCAGTCTGCTCCAGGACTGATTTAATGATTGAATACTCTTGGTTTCCCATCAGCTGTGCAGCACAGAGTATTTTACCAATTGCACATATAGACTGTGGCTCAACAGCACTTTCTACAGTGCTTTCAAGAAGTCTTTACAAATCATTAATTTTATGAAGTATTATACATGAAGTATTATATTCCTTTGATATAAGTAACAATAAAGCCAAGAAAACACGCAAATTTAAAGAAGTCCACATCAGGAATTACCAGAGGCCCTACTCCAAACTCCCCCACACAGTCTATCAAGTAAATACCTAAATTATTAAGTCAGCTGGTCACCTCATCTTCCTGAAACTTGTTATGGAGACAGATATTTGGAGCCATATGGTTCAACTGCAGAGGATTAGTCCTCCTGGATGTTTCTATAAATAACTTCCAGGCAGTTTATTCATTGTAGCTGATTAAGAGACAAGTTTAGAAAGACAAAGAGAAAAAAACAGTAGCTGCTTGCTCTTACTTCAATATGGCTCTCACAGTGATGCAGCTCAAATAAAGAGCCTTGCTCTAGCAGGAGCTGGCTGATACTATTTCCTTCAGCAATGTTAACATAATATTGCTTAGCTGTCTTACTAAAAATGGAATGTTGGAAGAAGTTACCAAAGCAGTGTTTAGCTATTACACAAGATAAGGAGTAGATGGAGAGACTTCATTAAAAACATACAGCAGTGGAGTGCTCCTTCTTCTCATGGAGCCTTGCACTTCGACGCTCCTCAGAGTATGCATGCTGTTTTAAGGCATTGAAGACTTGATTTGACAGCTTTAAGTCCATCCCAATTCCATCCCCAACTTGGAATTCAGGTGCAAACTACAAGTAGAAATAATAGGAATTTAAGCATTGTTACTAGCAGATGCCAAAAATTGGCATAAACAAAAATTTATCATTCTGACTTAGAAAAACCTAGGATAGATTAGGAACTATGTGAAACCCACTTTGTGCAATCTTGTCACTATGTTAAAAAACACACTGCTTTAAACTCAGAACTCAAAGTTCTGCCCCAATTGATATGAGATTACCTAACATCCTGTAAAAATAGCACTTGCAGCATTTCCTTATTTGCAGAAGTTGCACCAGTTACCTTAAAGAAAATTAAAGGTATGTACTACAAACAGACTGAAAAGCTGCAAGTCAAACAATTGACTGAAAATAAGTCACTTGGCTTACCAGACAGAATTAATTATAAGAAAGGTTACACAATATCTATGCTTTTCAAAAATAGCTGTTGTGTTTTATTTGCCTGAGTGCCAAACTTGCCAATAGTTTTGCCAAAACAGTTCTATGCAAATTCTTGAACTGCTCAATAACAAACTATTATTAAACAGAAAACCCACATAATTTAAGCTGCCAATTTGAATAACTAAACCAAATACTGCACTGCTTTCACACAACAGGAAAAAAAAAAGAAAAAAGTCAGCACCCTCCCCAACAACACTGGTGGACAAGCATTAGTTCTTTGGCTGAATTGCAGCATTCCAGTTTTACACAAAAAGTAAGTTTCCCTAAGTTTTCACTTACATTTTCCATGCGAGCAGTGTTTTTTCTTCCACATACCACTTCATCATGTTTTGTAGTAATGTCTTTTCCTTTTCCTATGAATCCCTTTCTTGGTGTCGTAGTAGGTTTATCTGCCAGCAGTGAGAAAAATAAATCAAACTTCACCTCTAAGCAAACATAACCAATGCTCATAAAGGTCCCACAATGTCCACAAAAGTAACATAAATTTACTTACAAAACAGAATAAATTACTTCAATTGTATGATCTTAATACAGTCTTCTCTTATCCTAAGCATGACAGCTTCTTTTGCTGTGTTATGACCTACTTCTCTGGGGTGTCAGACACATTTCTGGCATGCTAAGACAGGAATGTTCAATATCATGTGCAGATGATATGTAACCATACAATCCAAACGTAGATGACAGATATGCACATCCCACAATACTTCCCATGTACACTAGTTATTTTGTCAGATTTGGCCACTGAAGCCAATATACTGGCAGACAGAAGCCTGAAGTTACTGCCCAAGCTCCTGCTGACACCTCCCACTGAGGTGACCTGATTTTAAATGCAACTGGTGTCTCTCCTTACATTGAAACAAAACCTAATTTAACTATGTCATATTCTTAGGTCTCTTGACTGAAGAAATTGTATTAATTAAATCTGTCACATACCTGCCCTGTAGGGATCATGACGGGTATCCTGCCAATCAACCTCATCCTCGGAGCTGTCACTGTCATAGGGATGCACCTTCCGATAATTTTCAAAGGATATGGAGACTTGATAAACAAAACAAATAAGCATGTCTGTGATTATCAGGGATTTGCTGCTTCGTCACAGCTCTGTCAATTTAAGCAAGGTGCCAAGAATAGCTCCAACACAAAAGTATTCCTTCTGATAAAGGTACCTTTGCTATCTCCATTGATCTTCTTCTCTTCACGCCGAAGCTGCGCATCATATTCCCTGTCAAATTCCATCTGCAGCATCTGAGCTAGCATGAGATCACTGGAAGTGTCAATATTTTCTCCTGTAATAAATGGTCCTTCAGCAGCACTATATAAGGTGAAAACAGAAATTTTAAAAAAATTAAACACAGCAATCTAAGTAGAAACACTGCTTTATACCACTTCACCACTCTATACAACAGACTTCATGCAGAACTGCACAGAAAGGAATGGATCTCAGCTGTCTGCCTCCTCTCCAAGCCAACACTAAATATTAATAGATCATGACTTCATTTCTCTTTGTCACTTATTTACAATGCAAATTTTACTTAAACTTTTGCTCATTTACCATTCTGGAAGAAGCATTAAGATCTATTTTTAAGAGATCCTTCAGGAAAAAGAAATAAGGCATACAGGTGTATGCATGTGTATGCTTATTTATATGTTTTATAAATAAATACATTTTAAAAACAAATTTAAAAATCCAAATAGTGTTGCTTTGTTCTACTTCACAGGAAAGATAGTCAAACTTTGTACAATTTTGGAATTAGTAAGCTCTTGGCCTTTGTTTAGAGCTTTCAAGTAGTAGGAGGATACAGGTGATAAGCCTGATAGTTGTAGAAATAACATTGTACACTGTTAACAAGAGTCCCTAAAAGGGTAGGGAAAAAACCAGTTTCTGACATTTCTCTACATATAGCTCACAGACTGTATTAACACCCCCAGGAAATGCAAAGAAAACATCAAGAAAGAGGGAAGAGCAACACAGAAGAGAATCTAAGGAAGACTTTTAGCAGGGAAGGTCATCTTCACTGAAGAAGATCTGAAGAAGAGTTAGGAGGCAACAAATAATTTACTATATTGCTATGCACTGAACACATTGTAAGAAAATGCACGAGAGAGAAGATGGCATCACAGCTATGGAGATCACTAATCCAGGACTTAAACTTACGCAACCACTTCAGGAAAAGCAGCATTTTCTTCTTCCAGCTGCAATTCTTTTGCCAGCTGTTCACTCATGACGTCAGCAAGAGAACATGATATTGATGTTGTGTTAGGGGCTCCCCACGGACACTGTAAATAAACATTTTATTCAAGTCAAGTCAGTTGCAGTGGCAACACAATAATCAGGATAATTAGCTATCGCTAGGTCCAAAATAAGGTCACGGAATCTTGTAAGGGCTCTTCTGCAAATACTTGGCGAACTACGGGGAACTACTCAAAGAGTAGTTTCATAAACTCAATAGGGAGAACTGCGGTTGAAAATTGTTAATGGTCACTTACTAACGAAGGAATAGAAGTCAGTTTGTCAGTGCGAGTACGCTCTGGAGACAGGGGGTAAAAGCCTTCCCAGGAACTCTGCATATAAGCAGATGGACAACATAAAACTTCTCTTGGAATAGCCCAATAGCAACGGCTTACGCACAGCTTCCTCCCCCCTCTTCGAGAGCCCTGAAAGGTCAGGACCCATCGTAAAACATGCCCTCAAAACCGCAGAGGGACACACACCTCGCTCGGGGAGGCGGAAGCTGGGGAATGACGAATCCAAGCAAGCTGGGACTCGCCGCCTACCGCCGGGATTAACCAAGCTCACTCAGCTCCAGTTCCCTCGGAAGGAAGCAACTGGGTTATCAGGCTGCCACAGCAACTCTCTCCGCCAAGGAGATAATTGCCGGTAGCAGCAAACCACACTCGGGTCGCTCTGCCGAGTGACCGTGACCCTGGTGGCGCTGACACCACCTCCACGGCCTCGGTCCTCCTGCTCCTGCTCCTGCTCCTCGACCTCACCGTAGCCACCACCTGCCGGGCCGGCACAGCACTCACCTTGCTCTGCCAGGCGGGGCCCGGCCCGGCGTCGGGCGCGGCGGCGGCGACTCCCACTGAGTCCATCGGGCACGCAGGGGAGGCGGGCGGCAGGAGCAGAGTCTCTCGGCGGGGCAGCGACGCTCGGACTGCGAAACCTTCCGGGTTCTCCCCGGTTCTCCGCGGCCGTCAGGCTGCCCATTGGCCGGGGGTGACCCGCCCTTCCGGTGATGTCAGCAGGGCGGCCGGGGCCTCGCAGGCGGCGTGCGGAGCCTGCCGGGGCCGCCTGCGGGGCGGGACGGCGGAACCCGCGCTCGGCCGCCGCTACTCACGGGGCTGAGGGACTGCGCCGGGCACAGGGCTGCGCTGGGCTGGTGGCAGTGCAAAGGGGTGAAATTAAATAGCTGACGGTTGTTTTTATCTCGGGAAGTAACCGAGAGAACCGTGGGAAAAAACCCAGCAGACCAAACAGTAAGTTAGCGGCAAGACAAATGGATGAAATGGAGTCCAGAGAAGGGCAACGGAGCTGGCGAAAGGTCTGGAGCACAAGTCTGATGAGGAGCGGCTGAGGGGGCTGAGGTTATTTACCCTTGAGAAAAGGAGGCTCAGGGGAGACCTTATTGCTCTCTACAACTCTCTGAAAGGAGGGTATAGCCAGGTGAGGATCGGCCTCTGCTTTCAGGCAACCAGGGACAGGACCAGAGGACATGGCCTTAAGCTGTGCTGAGGGAGGTTTAGATTGGACATTAGGAAGAATTTCTTCCCAGAAAGGTGATTAGATTGGAATGGACTACCCAGGGAGGTGCTGGAGTCACCATTTCTGGAGGTGTTTAAGGGAAGACTGGATGTGGCACTCGGTGCCGTGGTCTAGTTGCCTGGGGGTTTGGTCATAGATTGGACTCGATGATCTCAGAGGTCTTTTCCAACCTAATTGATTCTGTCATTCTGTGAAATGAAATAGGTGGCATTTTTTAAAAATCTCAGTAAGTAACTGAGGGAACAGGAGAAAAATACAACAAATTAACCAAACCGTAAGTGAACAAATTAATTTCATCCAAATCCCGTAAGTCACTGTAGATACAGATGTAAATACTTTGTATGTGACCTGCTGCCTTTTACATCTCAATTTTATATGTAATGTTTATCTGGAAAATAGTATTGTGTCTAAAAAGCCCTGTTTCCAGGACAGCAGCAACAGGATGTGTTTTGCTGCAACACAATCAGTGTTAGGTCTGCTTGGGCAAGTTTCCTAAAAGGAAAGAAGCAATGCCTAGAAACCTCCTCTGGCCTGGCTCATGACCAGCTGTTGAAGGTATCTGTCTGCAGTCATAGACAAATGTGCCATCACAGTTGCTGTTGATAATCTGAAAACCAGGCTAGGAAAGCTGGGTGGCTCCAAGGGCAGAAGTGATAAGGGATTGTATAGCCCCTGTGTCATCGCCCAGCCTGCTCCGAGTATGTTCCCTGTTAAACATCTAGCAAAGCCCATACTGCCAGGCCATTCAGCAATGGCCATTCACATCAATTCTCAGCCGTGCAAGAATCAGCTCCATCGGCCAAAGTTCATCTTATTTGTCCTTAGCAACCTGCAATGACGTAACACATTACCATCTCCTAAGGCACTCTGTTCCAGTGTTCATTACTCCACAAAGTCCCCAACTAAAAGGCAAACCATTTGGAGGAGGATAGGGACCCAGGTTGTAACACACAACCTGCAGGCATGACACAGGTTTGTGCCGCAGAGGCATTATAGGATCATGGAATCATTGAGTTTGTAAAAGACCTTTAAGAGCATCAGGTTTCAATGGTTACTGCAGCACTGCCAAGTGCTGGTGAGCATGGCTTTGTCTGGTAATGCTGTACCACCATGTCTCTTACCCTCTCTGCACTTAGCCCCGGTGGAAAGAGATTATTTCTTTCCCTTTGCAGCTGCCTTTTGATGTGTGAAGATTACTGCCATGCCCCCTTCAATCTTCTTTGTCTAAATGTAACAGTTTTATATATGAGCAGAATATCAAAGCAATGTCCTACTGCCCTGGGAAAAATCATTATTCTTGTACAGCTGTACAAGCACTGATTAAGAAAATGGGTGTTGGTAGGTTTTGATTCAGAAAGACATGAACAGTGACTTAATATTCCTGTGTCTTGTTATTAAGTTTTTAATTTTCAAAAATAAAGTCTTCTATTTTAGTCTCTTAAATATTTCCTGATCCCTGGCCTTGATCCCATGACCTCCTATATGAATGGATCAAGATTTGAACTGAATTATGTTAAGAAGAAATGTTCTGTAAAATGATGTGTAAACAAAATAATTTGTGACACATTCACACCTCTCAATAAAAATAGTTGAAAATCTAGATAGAGCAGAAACTTCCCTTCATATTAATCAAAATAATTCCAAAGCTGCATAGCAATTACTTAGTATGTAATTCAAGTCAGTTGTGATAAATAACATTAGCAGAAATTTATATCTTCACTCTTAATCCCTCACTGTAAGTGGCCTACAAGAATTCAAACCTGCCTGTGTATTTGGCTGTAAGAAGATATATATATCATCTTTGCCCAAGTCTCCCACTTCTACAAAGAAGTACTGCAAAAAGCTCAGCGATATCACTGTAATATTTTGCATTAAAATGATACCCCACTGTAATAAAAATTAAAAGTACTCTTACTGCATGCTTACATTAGTCTTTGTAGATATCTGTAAACTACTCTTTTTTTAAAACTTTACAGGCTGAAGTTTTGGCACAATGCAAAGCATGCCTTTGTTTGCAAAATATGCATTTGACATGCTTACATAAACAGGTACTCTGCAAAGTGGAAGTGCTGTATCACCTACCCTGCCGTCTCTAGCACATCCATTACAGTGGCTGGTCAGTGATCTCTGTAAGCCTGGATGGACCAAACTTTTCAGCACTGGAAATCGATGTCTGTGTTGGGCCACTGCCTTACTAAGCAGAGAGGATCACGCCTTACAAACCAGATAGGATCATGTCTGATGCACCAAAATACTTGAATTTGTCTTGGTGTGGTGTCAGCTGTTCAGCTGTTGCACTCTGTTGACTTTTGTCTTTTGAGGCTAAATGTAGCATGTTAGGCTCATTTTATGGGCTGGATTTGACCACTTAGTGCCTCCCTTGCTCCCTAATTTGGGCCATGCTCATAAATAAGGTTCCTTATTTATGCTGCTTTGCACTGTCCTCTAAAAAGAGGATGTATGTGTACAGAGAGGACCCTGTACTTTGTGTTACCTGGGCAAAGTCAAGGTAAGAATTGCAAAGGTGGGGCCTTGCTAATACCACGATTGGGAAGAGCAAGGCTTACCTAGGCCACAATAAAAGAACACCCAGTAACCATGACTTGATAGGGTGTGTCTTCCACTGCTTCTCACTTGCCTGGGTTATTTATAGTTTACATGTCACCAATGAATCATAGGATCATATAATCATAGAATAATTGGTTGGAAGGGGCCTTTAGAGTTAGCCATCTGATCCAACACCCTGCAATAAGCACGAACTTCTTGTCAGGGGTAGAAGTGGGAGCTTCAGATGAAGTTTTTAGAGAAGCCTATTGAATCAGGAGGTGCAGAAAGGACCCTGTTGCTTTCTAAATTCCTTCTCAGAGGGAAGTCAAAGTACAGCTGGATCCAGTCTTAGCCTCAGACTGTCAGTGGTTTAAGTCTTAAGAAATTATAGAGATGTGATTGAACCCTTGTACAGCTTTGTCCTGCAAGATAAATGATGGCAAAACAGATATATTTGTATAAAAATGAATGATTCAGTATGATAAATTATTAGACAGATCTTAATCAGAATTATTTACTATACACTATAGAAGCTAAATTTACTAGGATAGGATAGTACAGTGCATGATATCAAAACAACTATATTAAAGCAATTCTATTAAAGCTAGCAAAAATAAATAGTTATTAAAGTAGAAATCGATGTAACTCACCCATACCAAGGGCCATGGGCAAAACCTTTTTTACTCATTCAACCTCAAGGATTAACTTTGAGGGGTGTCCCCACCCAAAGGAGGAGTCTTCATACACATTCCAAGAAAAAATATTTTAGAAGAATCTAACTCTATGAAAGTTGACTGGACTTTTACAGTGTAAAGTGATTGACTGCTAGTCATATATCTCCAGGTCAGTTTAGCAGCTTATCTGCCAAATCTTTGCCTCACTGTCAGGGTGTTAATTTGGGGTTGATGTACCACGCTGTTTTTATCATAATTCAACACCAAAACCAGCTTGATGCCCTGCCTCAGTCCTTGTAAATAGGGCATTGCTCGAATTGCTTGACCACGTTCCAAGGCAGAGCATCCTGCTAAACATCTTTAACTAGATCAGGTTGCTCAGTCTCATCCAACCTGGCTTTGAACACTTCTAGGGATGTGGTATCCACCACCTGTTCCACTCTCACAGTAAAAAATATCGTCCTTATATCTAGTCTAAATCCACCCTCTTTCAGTTTGAAGCCATTCCCCCTTGTCCTATCACTACCTGTCCATATAAAAAGTCCCATTGCAGCTCTCTTGCAGGTCCCCTTTAGGTAGTGAAAAGCTGGTGTAAGATCCCTCCACAGCGTTCTCCAGGCTGAACATCCCGAAGTCTGTCAGCCTTGTCTTCACAGCAGAGGTGCTCCAGCCCTCTGATCACCTTCGCGTCCCTCTGGACTTTCTTCAACAGGTCTTTCCTGTGCTGCGTGCCTCGGAGCTGGACGCAGCACGCCAGGTGGGGTCTCCCAAGGGCACAGCAGAAGGGATAACGATCTCCCTTGCCCTCCGCGGGCGCTCCCGGCCGGCTCCGGGCGNGCAGGAGGAGGAGAAAGAGGAGAAGAGACGGTGCCCTCTGCTTTCCCTGCCCTGCTCAGGGAGAGCCGGAGGACCAGTCCTTCCCCGACGGGACTGCCCCACGAGTGGAAAAAATTGCTGGCACTCCAGCCCGCTGCCCATCCCAGTGTGCTCCCGAAGCTGTGGATAAAGTTGTCTGCCCCCGGTTTCGTTTTGCTCAGTGTGCGACATCTTTACCTTTCCACGACACCTAAGTTCCACTGCTGACTTGCTTCGGAGAGCAAGGAGGTTGACATAATGTCTTTCCAACGAGTGAAGTGTTACAGACCCAGAAGTTACGCTGCGCTGAACGTGTCGCTGATGTTGTATACATTTCATTATTGGGTATCTTCACTCATTCCCAAAAGAGGATCTATTAACTGAAACAATAATATCAGCCATCCAAGGGGAAAATGTGAAATATTCAAAGTATTATTTCAGCAGTGAAACAAATACTGACTTCCATAGCGACTTTGTTCCTTTGACAACTTAATTAACCTACAAATTAAGAACAAGAATTTTGTTTTCCGCTGCCTAATAATTTCTTATTAACGTTGCTGAAATGTCTAAGGAGAAGTGGGCTGAACATGGCCACATTGTGAATAAAACTGTATCATTTAAGCATCGTTTGAAAGTAGTTTTTTCACTCTGGGAGGAGGAGATAGAGTAACTGCTTTGTGCTATCCTATTTATGAGAGAGCGTGTCTGTATTTCTGGTGCAGATTTCTGAAAGAAAAAAATGTTGGTGACGCAATCGGGGTATGAATTTTCTGAGGGAGGATTAGAGAAAAGCAGCATTTCAAAGGTGAAAATTAAATCTTTTCTGGGCATTGGCCAGTGGTTTCTGTTCCAAGATACATTTGCCATTAAGGATGCCCGGAAGTAGACTGAAGTTCAGACATGAAGAAAAGTTTGTAGGGATAATGCACTTGATTTGACAGACTGCTGGGAGCAGTGCTTAGTTAAAAAGAAAGGAGCTAAAAGAGTTGCCAAGTTGCATCATGCATTGGGAAAGGTACTTGGCTTAACTGTGCTTGAGAGGAAGTCAAAGGGACATTGACATAGGGCCTCCATTTCCAAACCTGAATGTAGGTTTTAGTGTAATAAAGTTAAAAATAATCAGAATATAGACCTTTCAGTTGTTGCAGGTGGTGTGCAAATGCAAGCAGGGGTACAGACATGTGCAGGCATATTGTCCTGATTTCAAATGCACATGGCAGTTCTATTCCTATCTGTAATAGGACCTGTTACGAATCACTATGCCCTGTCCCTGTATATTGATTCTTAGTGACACCCCACACACCTGAAAACTGGACCTTGCAAGGTGCTCAGCACAGTTTCCTCTCTCCTGAAAGCTTTCAGCTTCTCCCTTTGTCCTTGGCAGCTTCTGTTGGCTCCTGGAAGGAACAGCAGGTACCTTTCATTTCCTCTGAGGATGCTTCAATCATTCTTGTGCTTTGCAGAAGTGGTATTTATAGACTTCATTACAGGAAGCTGTTAGATCCAGAAGACATGTATTATGCCTGATATTTGCATTTATACATATAAAGTGTGAAGAGACACTAGCATCCACTGCTAGAGAAGGCACGCATTGCTAGAACAATGACACAGAGGCTTTGCTTTTTACTCCGTGTGGTACATCTCTGATGGGCTTTATGGGCTGCTTAATATTTTACACAAAATAGTGTGTGAGCAGAATGTTAAGTCTGTAAGATACGTTAGTCATAAGGAGACAATTATGTTAAGATTATTGCTCCTGGTTCTGCCAAAGATGGCCTCCTCTTTGGTATGATATGATTTTAATTGACTGGTGTTTATGGCTTTTTGTTCCTGTTAATCCTTTTCCCATTCAGTGTGGTGTATGGAGTGTGTTCAGAAAGTGGAAGTGCAATGCAGGTGATAGCCTTCTCCATTGTTCAGTGTATCCACTCCATGCCTCATGTACTTAAGTGTCTGTTACCTTCCACAGTGACTGAGGCAGCATCCAGCATTTCTGGCATGGGAAGTGTTGTGAGTGAGTGTTTTAGGTCACTCAAAGAATATCCAGCAAATGTATCAGCAAAGGCAGGTTTAATATTAAAGTGAAATCATGACAAAGTTTGTTGACAAGGTTCACTCTACTACCACCAATTCTACATTATTACATAATTACCTCGCTATTACATTACTACACCATTACATCTACTACATCATTATTAGATGATTAAAGAAGACAGAGATCAAACTAAAATCAATAAATCTAGAAATGAATCAACCTGAAATGCTCTACATGGAAGTAAGAATAGGAAAGAATAAGGATAAAAGGGAATAAGACACTTGCACTGAGTCATAGGGTTCAGAGTGGACCTGCTTGCCAAAGCCTCAGACTTGATCAACGGTTTAGCCTAAAGGTTTTAACAGCACTTAAACATAACAACTCTTAATCAAAAGCTTCATTTAAAAAATTTAACAAAAGATTCATGTAGAATTTAATATAGGCACAACAGTGACTTGCTTACAGGCCTGTCTTACTTATGAATACAATGTGCTTAAGAATCTAAGAGAGCAATATTCGTAATAAATTTGCTACAACATATCCACATTCACTCACACTCCGACCTAAAGGAGTATGTACAATGTATACCCAGGAAAAATTCCCCTCAAGTTCATTCGAAGTACTCACTTCGGATGCTCTTCCTGGCTAAGGGTTGAGCTTCAAGGAGTGGATGGTATCAGCCCAGGATCCATTGTCATCATTCAGCGATCATCCAAGTGTAGCAAACTTGAGAGTTTGCTGGTTCTGAGAGGCATCCCAATCAGATGGAGGTTGCTGGTTGCATCCTGCTGCGGTCCAGGAGAGCTCAAATGGTCTCACTCAGGACCACTCTTTATAAGGTCACAAGAGAGTTGGGTTTAGTGAAAGTAATTTTCTATCCTGGCCAAAATGCGGGTTGGTAACTTTCTTTTGAAGTTCACTAACAAAAATGTTCCACTTGGGTTGTTATGCAGGCAAGAAAAACAACTCTTCAAGGCTGTTTGTTAAAAAGCAGGAGCTTGCTGGACAGCATTAAGTTCCTGGGAGCAGACAGTATTTCTGATCAGCTCAAGTGGAACTTAGCCCAGTAACTGTTCATCAAGACTGAGGCCTATCAAACATTTCAGAGATCATAGGGCAGCCCAATGAGAGAAGGGGGAGGAAATAAAACACAGCAAGAGAAATTATTAAACTTTTTTTTTGCCTTTTCTACCAAAATAAAGAAAAATGAAAACATTATGTGTGGTTTTTTTGCTCGTGATTGTTTGTTAATATTATAAACTGTAGGCATTTGATATCCATTAATTTGATATTTGTTTTCCAGTATGTCCTGTCTGTCCTGCAATTTACCTACCCTACCCTTTTTCAAGGGTAAGTATTCTTTTAAGAATACAGTTGTTTGAAAAATTACTTTAATGTCTTGCTGTTCCATGCTGAAGCTAACTTTATTACCTCTTGTCATTACTGGCTTTTGCTGTCTAGAGAGCATACTTCATGAAGCCTTAATAAAGCATTCATTAATGTGTCTTGGTTAATTTTTAAATGTCATGGAGGTGATGTAATTAAGATATATGGAGTCCATAATTTCTAATTTTCCTTAAAGTCTTAGACTTCAGCATAGAAAATAGCAATTACAGTACAACCTCTCTCCTTTGGAAATGGCACTCGTGGATAATGTGCAGTTATGGTGTATTCTTTGCTGTGCTAGAGAAAACCAACCTTAAACCAATCTTTAGGCATTCACAAAGGCTGTGTTGCTTCTTTTCATTCTTAGCCTTGGTTGTAACTCTGCATCACAAGTCACTATCATATCTTAATGACTGTAATGAGAAATTTAATGTTTTGATAAGTGTCCATATATACCATTAATGCTGTTGATGTGACATTTAGTGAAAATCTGCCCTCTTAGAGTCAAGACTTCCCCTGTTTGTTCTTTTGAGATAATGTTAGAACCTGCAGACACTGGATATCTTTATTTCCTTTTCTGCTGCTTAGCATGGCTTGCATTTTTGCCTGACTTGCAATCCCAGGACTGCAGTTAACTCTAGGAATAATTGCCTTGGGAATCTCCACTTACTTGGAGTGTGTGTAGCTCAATTAAATATGCAGTGAATGCCTTCTTCAGTTTTTGCACACACACACAGACGGTCTCTTGGACAAGGCTTTTATCGTGTGGGGAGATGGTTTTGAGTAATTTGTGTAAAATAGGTGAGGTAAATCAACAGACAAGCATATTTCAATGGCAAGCAACTGCCTTATGGCATCTGTGTTACCACAGTTATTTCCTTTTTCTATTATTTGGAAATGCATTTCAGCATCTTAATATTTTTTCATAAGTTCTGGCTTTTAAAAGCGGCCTTTCCTTCAAATGTTTAAGTGGCTCAGATGCACTTTCATTTAGACCTGACAGATGAGCAAAGAGGAAAATGTAATTCTCAGTTCAAGCTGTTACTGTTCATTGTCTTGGTTTTGTTCCCTGTACAATCAAAGACTATACTGCATAGTCCTGAGCATCTGAAACTGTCACCAACTTCTGTCCTTAAAACCTGAGACAATAGGGAATTCTTCACCATAAAGTTGATGGGATTTCATCACTAGCTTGGATAGAGCATGGTCAAACCAGCAGCAAACATCAGGGAGACCTGGCTGTTAAGCTCTCATATGTTCTTCATCCAAAAAAAGGTGAAGTGTGGTGTGATAGTAACATTGAATATTTACCATATCCATGTGGAAAATGAGCTCGCTCTTCTCTGACAGCATCCAACTGCACTAATACGGCATAGAGTGAATATTTGTTTACTTGTGTACGTGTGAGAAAGATTTTAAATAATTGCTTAAATACATTGCAATGAATGGGAAAAATAAATAAACCCACTTCCATGCCTGTTATGGATGTTAATGTCATTTAACATTGTAATACAATATCTCTGTCTGAATTGTGCTAGATGTTCAAGGATTTTCACCCAAGAAACATGAAACACCTCTCTGAAAACCATTAACTTAAGGAATAAGAAAGCTAATAACTTATTTTAAAGTGTAAAAGAAATCAGTGTGCATTACTTACTACTTATTCTAAGTTATCTGCAAGTATTTCCTATGCCTCACATATGATTTCCTAGTGTTGCTCTATTTCAGGTGGCAGACATTGGTGGGTGGACTTCTGCTTCACATCTCCTGGAAGCTGGGCTGGGTGGAGATAAACTTGTGTTCAAGGTACTGTAGGATTTTTGGTACCTGCCAAACACTTATTTTCTGTAGCTGGATTACAACCTAGTTAAGTTGGTCATGGGAGTTACTAGCTGGCTAAAAGAGAGATTGAGGGGAGTGTGATGTGTGCATGTGTGTGTGTGTGTGTGTGTGTGGTCTTCGCAGATGTAGAAGAGAACTCATGTTTTAGTCAAATGCGTGTTCAATGACACACACTTAAACTGACTACTAATATAAAGTGGTTTCAATTTAGCCTTGGTCAGACAACCAAAAAGTCCTTAGTGAAAATAACTTATCCAACCTGTCTATCCATGTCTCTTCCCTGGATTGCTTTTTAGTATTATAAGAGAAACCTTGGTAATGTTAGTTAAGAGCATTGACACAACCTTCCGCAAAATCCTCAGGGCTGTGAAGTCTACAAATGTGATGTGCCTTTTCCTGAGAGCTGTGTCTCATAAATGGGGGATCATTCACCTTTTTCTAACTGATGTAACAATCAAACTCCAAATTAAATGGTGCTTTGTAGACAAAAATCATCCACTTGAACTGAGTGTGACAGTGCAATTCAGAAGAGTTGTCATGCTGTATTCTGCTCAGGTGGATCCATTCTGCAGTATGGAATGTAGCATCTTTTTTCTGTGCCAAATGGTATCATTTAGATGTATGCCCACAGCAGCCATTGAATCTTCATCTCAGGAGATACTAAAAACTTTTCCTGGGTAATGGCCTGGGAAATGTGACTTGACTCTGAAGCTGAGGGAGTTTGGACTAAATGACTGCCAGACATCCCTTCTAATGTAAGTTTTTCTCAGTGATTCTGTATTAGCAAGTGCCAACTGATGAACTTTCTGTTCACGATTCAAACAGTTGGCTCGAAAAACTGAAATCTCCTCACTCAGAATGAAATTCTGTGTGTATGTCAGAAAAAACAGGCAGTGTTCTCTCTTCTTGTCCATAGAAATGACTACATCACCACAAAAATATAAGTGAGGTTGTAAATGAAAACAGAATTTAGCTTCCTATCTTACAGCTGCAATCAACTGAAGATATAATAAAAGCTGTAAGTGACTTCAGTAGAGACAGGATTAGGGTCCTAACCTTGCTTTACTGGCAGTTACTGATATATATAGTATTATCAAATTCATGTTGTTTATGCAGATTTTGTCTCCGCAGAACAGTCTAGAGGAATACAGCCATCAGTAATGTCCTTTTATAATTCAGCTTTTCTTCACTAATGATAACTTCTGCATTAAATCACAAAATTAAAGAAGTTGAATCTTTTTTTACTAGCTTGGAAAAGATACTTTTGTCTTTTCAAAGCCTGGGGAGACATTAAAGAAAATAGAGGGCAAGAACCACTTTCTGATGTTGAAGAGGTTGTTTTTATCTAAGAAAAGTTTTGATGAAAATTAGTTCATATTTTGATCCTGGAGACTTGAGACCACTAGATGTCAGCACACTGTAGGGAAAGGGGTTGAAATAACTCTTGAGACACCTCTTTGTTAGCTTAGATAATACAGAATAACTGTTCTAGAATAGACTGAATGGAACAACCAGAATTAATTGACATACATTGGCTATAATTCATCCAGCTATTTAAGCATGAGTTTAAACCTGTGTTTCTTCACAAGGATTAGGCACATGCTTTAATGCTTTGCAGAGGTGGATTTGTAGCATATAACTCCTGTGTTAAGAAACCAAATCAAAGCCAAAACAAAAAGCCAGCCCCCAAACCCTCTAAACCCCCAAAGTACCAGCAACAAAAAAACTCACCAACAAACAAAAACAAACAAAGAAACATAAGGTGCAAAGGTGATTTTAATGCTCTCACTGGGATATGGACATTTTCATAAGCCCTTACAGAATATTGGTCTCTGAATCTATCTGTTGTTTTAGGGGGAGGGGTTTGTGTATATGTAGGATACTTAGGAATATCGCAGCCAGTCTTCAGCCTTGTCATGCTTCAAATAATAAACTGACATCCATTTGTTTGTTTATTTCCACAAATTCTTCATTTTTCTGTCACATGGACTGATCTCAAATACTTCCTGAGCCAGTTCAGGTTTTCCCAAAGTGTCTCAGCAGAATTAAATTATTACTTAGAGATCATCACCCTTTGTCTAAAGTCCAGAATACTAGCCTCACTCTAAAGACCAAATAAAAATACATTATTTAGAGTAATCTCACTTAGGTTTTGTGGATAACCTGCTTTTCATCTGCTTTCCCCCAGGCCATACTGTAAGGTACTCTCCATCATTGCTTCTAAACAGCAAATGTTGACTGTCTGCAAAGCTTTTATCTAAAACAAGCGCTCTGTGGAGCACAGAGGAACATGTATCATCTGCATAATGCTTCCAGTGCTGCAGTCTGCTGCCTAGCTTCTCCCTAACCCTTGTAGGCACAAAAGTCTGATCTCTTCTGATTGGCATTTCTTACAGTGCTGCATTTCCCCCACAGCTAAGCAGCAGCTCACTTACTTTAAGTGTTGTCTGGGGGAGCCTACCCATTGCCTATCGTGGGCTTTGGATTTAGGCCTTCAACAACCACAAATTCATCAATTCTTTTCCTGTTTTGCATGTACATCACTGTATTGCCAACATAAGAAGTTGCTAATTGGTTTACATACAAGGCAGATTGTTGATGCTGATACATCCGTGCATTCTTTTTCAATCCTGAAATTCCCACTTGGCAGCATAAAATTCTACCCTTACATCATGGAAAAAGCATCTGAAGTCCTTTTCCATTGTACTTTGCAGCATTGCATTGGAGATGAAAACATGTTTGGGATTCCTACAATTTAGTGGTGGGGAACATGAAAGAGTGATATTTTTATGTTCTAAACGAAAATTTGGTTTTCATCGTGTATTCCTTTTATCTTCCCAGACCCTCTTTCTTTTCTTTCCTCTCCCTTTCTTCTATTTTTGCTGTTCCAATAGGGTGGGAGGATATTTTTGTTGGTGTCTGATGTGAATTCATTGGTAATGAGGTATGGCAGTATTAGATTGTGGTCTTGTTGAAATTCTGGTTGAAATAAATAACCTCAGAAGAAGCAGTGCTTTTATAAAAATTTATGGTGGCTAGTCAAGGAAACCCAGATCAAATATTTATGCCAGTGAAAGGATCTAAATATTATTTTTGTGACCCTGGGTTGAGTATCTTGGAAAATTTTATGTATATATATATATATATATATATATATATATATAACAGAGGAAATGTGATATTTATGGTTTTTCCCTTGTCTGTGATTACATGAATCTTTCTGCATGTTTTATCTTCATTTGTAGTATTCTGATTTCATAGTTTGTGGTCTCTTTTCTTGTGTTCCATGAAGTGTGGTAGTGTAGCAGTACCTATAGTTACATTTCAAGTCTGACGTGCTATTTGGAAGTGTAATACAAATTAAGGAACTACATGCAGTTTGGTTTTGTTTTGAGAACCAGCACTGCTCTCTAATGTTTTCTCCACTTTAATTCAAAGCTTGGGAAGTGTGAATAGGGCAGCCATGTCTTCAGTCCTGGGAAGTCTTTGATTCAGGCCTTTACCTCACTGCTACTCCTTTCTTCTCTTGCTCAAAATCTTACATTATTCTCTCTGAAATTTACCACCTACCTGATCCCTTTTTCCCCTTAAGTAACAAGATCAAAAAAAGGAAAAGCACAAGTTCTGAAGCCCCTTCTCAGAAGTGAAACCTGATGCTACTGCAGTAACCATGGCTAAAAAAAATTTAATCAGATCAATCTGATGACTTCATTCCTCCATTAGCTGTCAAACTGCCTCTAGGAGTTTGGCTTAGTCAAAGGAATATCATTAGGAAATTTCAAGAGATAGGCTCCCACAGAGACAATCTGATCTTTAGGAAGAATCTCTTTGTAAATCTGACTGAGAAATGAATGTGTGGGTGGCCAAGTGTATTTGTACATAGTGAAAATGTGTGTAGTCTGTGCAAGTGTGCCATTTTATGCCTTCATTTGTCAGGTTTTGTTCCTTTCACAGAACATCAAGGAAATTAGTTGAAATTTCTCTCCTTTAAAACTAATGGGAGTAATTTCTAAGGGAGAAAAAAATACCAGAAAAAAATTTTGGAGGGAGATGAGCCAGGGAAAGAGTAGAATAAAGAAAATATATCTGCAGTTAATACCTCTATTGGTTTAGTTAAAATTAATAATTTCTGACTTGGACTCCTTAGTAAATGGGAGGAATACTGAGCAATCAGACAGTAACTTTAATATGCATGTGTTTGAAATGTATGTACATATATACATTTTATTATATTCCTTGCAAGCAACTGTTGCTTTCTATATGTAAACAAAATGTGGTGAAGTAATGGGATTTTAATTGTTTTCACAGGTCTGAAATCCTGTCATGGCTTCCTGCATCAGTACTTTTTGTGGGCATTATTTATGCTGGCTCTAGGGCACTGTCTAGATTGGTAAGAAATGAACGAGTAGAAGGCACTTCTTTAGTACCTCTGCTTCATAAACAAAGAACATTCCTTTCGTACATGATGCTTAATGCTGTTCCTGGGTTGAGGGGAAAGGAGGGAGGAGGGTTTAAATAATAGATCCATTGTTAGTGGAGCTAATGCAGCAGTCCAGTCCTGCTATGTATCAGAAAGCATCTCTGTGACAGTCTGAAGCATTCAGCATCTCTCCAGAGTACTCAGTGTTTTGCTGAACAGATCCTCAGTGGTCTGAATTGTACAAGTAGGGAAGATGCTGAAGAAATCAGTAGCTGTAACTTTGCAAAAGGAGGAATGGGGTTGTGGGATCTGTGGGAAATCCTTCCAGGAAACTGATGAAGACCATTTCAGTGAGAAGCTTTTGATTCTTTGCAGGATTTGGAAAAATAAATAGAAAGTTGGGAAGAGATTATGGGAAGGGTTTTGTAATTTATTTGCATCACAATAATTTACTGTTTACAGAACGTCAAATCTGCTTTCATGAAACTTGAATGCTTTATGCTTAAATTATATAGTCTTCCTTAAAAAAAATAAAATAAATTGGTGGCATTCGTTTTTTAAAAGCAACAATGTTTTGCTGCTGTTATGCTGTCTGCAACCCCAGATCCTGCACTAGTTCCCTTCTGCATTCTGTCAATGCATCTTAATGTAACTCCAGAGCCAGCTCTCTCCTGTCACCTCCTAAGCCCCAAGGAGGACCAAAAGGGACTTTTTTTACCAGATTCTGATTGTAGTGATGCCTTGAAAATCCCAGTAGAGAGATAGAGTGGAAAAGAACAGGAAGTCTCTGTCCTTGTAAGCAAGGTTCGGGGCCTTATCTTGGACACAAATAATCTTGGGAAAGCACAGGCCTGTGCTCGGAAGCCCCGTGCTCCCAGCTTAGTTCTGTCTCAGGGTGATTCCTCTTGGTTCCTTGTCAAAAGAAGTTCCATTGGGCTTCTTCGGTGTAAGGTAAGCAAAGTTCCCTAAGGAAAGCCTTGTCTGGAAGCAGCAATAAAGTCTTGGCAGCAGCATCTTTTGTGCTTGCTCACCTGGGTGGCAGAAGAGTTATGAATCACATCCTCTCTGTTGTTTCTTCTTACTTCCTAGTCATCCTGTAAGTTACTGTGTTTACCTCCTCTTCCTGCTCTGGTCATTCAGGAGTGAACTGCACTGGAGTGGCAGAAGGGCTGTGAAGGGTTTTGATTTTTATCTGAAACATTTCTTAAGGTGCATCTCCTGTTTCTTAATGGCATTTCTTGTACATGAATGGGGATTTAGAAATCTAATTATGTGGCCATTTTACAAGGCAAGACAAAAGGACAAGTAGTCTTAGGCAATAATTATGTGGTGCCTTGTAGTGGGGCTAAATTCAATCCTACGTAGAAGCTTACAGTGACTTTGTGTACAACAATTTTATGACACAGTGAGAAGGAAAGTGGACTCTTCCAAACTAATAGCTGAATTGGCTCATCTCAACAGCATATTGGAATTAAGTGGGTTTATTCCTGAAGCAGAAATTATGCATACTTTTATTGTTAAATCCAAGGAGACCCACTTTCAAACACTCCTGTATACTGGCAAAGCTACAACCTTAATCTCTGTTTGTGCCTCTTCCTAGAGGTGCTGGCAATCTCCCTAGACCAAGGATTCAGGGCTAGGACTGTAGGAGGACTGCTTTACTCTGGACTGTGATGCATTAAGAAAAGTATGCAGAGCCATGAGGTGAGATTTGTACTCAGTCTATTCACCCTGCCTGCCCACCCAGTAAACCTTGCTTTTCATAAGCATTAAGTCCACTCATAAATTTAAGAAATACTTGCAACAAAGGCAATAGACATATGGAGAAGGTTAACTGGGCTAGGCAAACTGGAGCCATTATTGGCTCCAAAACATATCTGGAAGAGCCAAAAGCAGAAGAGAGGAAAGAAAAACCCAACCAATTTGCTTTCACAACAGGAAGAATGTAAATTCTGCTGTCAACTTTCCTTGTTTATGGATATTTCTTGTATTTCCTATTACTGTGTCAAGCTCAGAGTGCTTTTATGTTAGATACTTCTGGGTTTATGTTCTCAGTTGTCCAGCTACAGGGTTGAGAATTGGTTTTCAGTACTGGTGAAGCTGGGTCCAACAACTTCATGCCAATTGTGTTTGTGTGATTTTCATTCTTATCTCAGTGTTACTGTTGTGTTTCTGGATCCACTCCAGTTGTCATTATGACTTAAAATGTTTAATGAGCAATGCTTATCTGGCTTTATGGTAAAGAAAATGAAATTACAGAAAATATGCGAAGTCACATTTCAGAGATATTTGCTGCTTATATCACCTGATACTTACAAGCTTAGACATCACTGAGAAATTAACTCATTCTCTGCTACTGTGATATAAATACTATACACAAATGCGGAAATACTGCTTCCTAAACTGGCATAGTCTTTAGATTATCTTAATCAGAGCAGAGAATTGCTTTTGCTTCCACTGTCTGAGAGACCATTGATCTGATTTGGAGGAAGTATTATGAACCACTAATTCTGGTTGGGTTTGCCTGAGGCAATGGGTGTTTGATTCATTATTGTTATCATTTGGGTTTGTTTCTTAATGATTTCATATTGGGATGGTGTCCAGATACCTCAGTGGGTATAATTTCAACATCATTTGTGTATGAGCTATTGCATTTCTATCCTAATTTTGGGCAGCTCTTCCTAGCAGTAACTGAAAGCAATCACCTAAAATCGTCTTGCCCACAGTTCTGTTGCTAGGAGTCACACTATATTCTTAGTACCAGCAGACAGAGATGGGACAACAAATGAGAACTGTTTACTGTGGAGACTGCAGATCCTGGATCAGAGAGGGAAAACCAGAGGCAGAAACCTGGAGCAAATCTCACTGGGGTAGCTGTGTACATACAGACGGACTAAGCACTCAGCAGTGGGAGATGCAGCAAGCGGGTCTGCAGCCGGGTCTACGTTTAAAGATGTCTGTGCCATGTGGTAGTGATTGGAATGGGTTAAGTCTTTTAGGAGATGTGGCACGAGTTTACAGCTTCAAAAACAAAACCTGAAAGCACAAACGTGTGGGACAGTGTCTGTAGGAGGAGCGCCCTTTCCTGTGTGTGTGACTGTTCTGGGCTGATTTGGCATTTTTGTTCTCTCCCCATGGCAGCCAATCCCGGTGTTCCTCACTGTACACAATGCAGCAGAAGTTATAACCTGTGGGTTCCAGAAGTTTGTGCAGAAAGAGGTAATTGATCTATTAATCTAGGTAACTTCTGTGATAGAACTGCCCTGTAACAAGATACCTAATTTCTTTTAATACAGGCATTAGTGGCAGGTACTTTTCTAGACTCACCATAATAGCTACTCATTAATGAGACCCAGAGAGAGCTTTTTGCTGTTGACAAGTGTCTATACTGATGTTTCCTTTTCCTCTTTAGTTGATGAAACACTGCAAATACGTATCACCAGTTTGATCTGCATTTTTAAGACTGGCTGGGTCCTGCTTGTTTTTTCCTTTTGAAAATTAATATTCCCTCTCTCGTGGCCCACATAAAAATCTCATTGTTTAAGCTGAGAGGGAGGAGGACTAATGTCCTTAGATCTAATCAGTATAATATATCTAGTGTATTGTATGGTTACAGATAGGTCACATCTCCACATAAAATGCAGGAGGAATGGTGCATTTTTTAATTTGTTTTGAATGCTTGAGATTCTGCCCCTATGAAAGTCAGGAGAATAATTCCTTCACCCTTTCATAAGAGCTGGGTTTTTTTTCTCACAAACTGCATTGAGGAGCCTTCTTTTTAGGCTTTTCTTTAAATGTTCTTCTAACTGACTAAAGAGCTGACACTGGGAAATCATTCATCACAAAGTTGTTTCTACAGTGGTGTCTGGCTTGCTGTGAAAGGCATCTTCCATTCATTATATCTGTTTTCTATATAGAAGACAGGTGAATGACCCATGTTTACTATGTATGACAAACAAGAGGTTATGCTTAAGGGACATAGCAGTGTGTACCATGGCATGTCCCTGTGCTATTGTCCTCTGATCAGCGTCCCTGTCAAAGTGTTTCATATTTTCCTTCTATGTCACATGCTTATGACTCCTCTCTTTGAAAACAAAAGCACTACAGACAAGGATAAAGCAAACACAGGCCTTACTGGAAGCATCTCAGGAATAATTTTGTATCAAAGAATTGGGGACAGTTTAGATCAAGACTGATTTTACTGGGGTAGTACCTAATTAGGAAAACTCAATATTTGAGTACATATGTTACAGAGTTTTGGTATAATTCAAGTTAAGTTTGAGGACTGGGTATAAAGTTCATGTCTGGTTTTAGGTTTATGTGCTGGTAAGTAATCTGAAAATATAAATCAGTCTGAAGAAGGCTAATCTGTAATCCTGAGTCTTATTTCTCAAATTAAATTTGCCAAGTGGTGCTCATATGTAATGGGCTGTTGAATGTTGCTTATTGAAGATTTAATGTGTGCGGCGCAGTAAGATCAGCTGTCATCCCTTTCCAGTTTTTGGGAGGAGAAAACACTGTTTTACCATTTTTATATAATTTTTTAATGTTTTAATCATGCTTTCTTTTTTACAGCAGACCACTCATCTGAAAATCTGTAGGTAAGATTTTAAAACTACTCAGATTCAGACTTGTTTTGGCTCCAGCTTCAGATAATAGCACACCAAAACAGTGAAGAATGTAAGACACATTCCTGCGGGCAGTGATCCTAAATTGCAACATAGGAGTAATTAAATATTTTAAATTTTTTTTAACAATTGCTTGAATAGTTTGATGTGTTTTTTCTCCTTACAAAAATGAAGTTAATGAAAAAGCAGTGCTCATAACAATGCTTTTGGAAAGGAGATGGAAACCAGGTTTGAAGTTCCAGTGGGTAATCGTAAACAGTAAGAGAAAGATAATTAGTGTGTTAGAAAGTAGCTAAAAATGCCTTTCCTTAGAAATGAAAGGTAAATGAGATCCATTTCTGCTAGAATCATTGATAGTGAAGTGAGGGTCAGTCTCTCTTGCCATGTCTCAAGTGAAGAGACAAGAGGAAGTGGCCTTAAATTGCACCAGGAGAGGTTCAGATTAGATATTAGAAAAAAAAAAAAATCACTACAGGAGTGGTTTGGCATTGGAATAAATTGCCCAGGGAGGTGGTGGAGTCACCACCTCTGGAAGTGTTCAAGAGTTGTCTGGATGTGGCACTTGGGGATATGGTTTAGGGTGATTACCGTAGTGCTGGGTTGAGGGTCAGACATATGATCTCGAAGGTCTCTTCCAAACTTGATAATTCTGTGATATTAAGCTACACAACTACCAACCCTTGCTGGCCCTGGTTGTTTAGGCTTCAAAAAAGGAGATAGAAAGGGACAAACAGAAGTCAACCAGTCATGTGTTAAAAATTTGATTCTATGCCCCCACATCCTCTTGAGGAATGGACATTTGCTGTCCTCCACATCCTGTAATCTTTTAGCTGTACTTAAGAATGGATAATGTTGGGTTATCATTTAGCATACTTAGAGGCATTATCTTCCTAATTTCTTCCTAATGTTTCCATTATCTGGCTTACTGTGGCCTTGTCTTCACCACTGGATTATTGTCAAGGATACAATTCTTTTTAAAATAATTTTTATTCTGTCTTTTCCCATGCCCTTAGAGAGTAAAAATAAGCTGCAAAACCAAGTGTATGGTAATATTAATAGTGACAGTCTGCAGAAATTCCACATCAGTGTATTCCATGTAGCTTGAAGAAATACTGACTCAGCTACAGGTTAAGAATTTATTTAGCCTAAGTCAGTGGACTAAGAGAGGATATGTGCTGTCCTTAAGACATTTCTAGTGTAATACTGCTTACTTCCACCTTGCTCTGTGTTCTGGAGTAACAACATCTCTGTTAATGGAGTCACCTCTGCTGGAATCCATATTAATGAAAGAAGCTTTTGGTAGCCATTCAGCTGGAAATTGGCTAATTTTGGCTTTCTGAAAAAGCCTGGGGAAGCCAGATGACAAGTGAAAAATAATATTCGCTACCAAAAAACCCTTGTTTTCCTCACTTCTGAGGTGTTTTGTGCTACTTCTCTTCTCATAAAACTTTGCTGTGTACAAGTTATGAAGAATGCATGATTTAAAACTTAATTTTGATGGCAGAAATTACTTTTAAAATATGGAGTAAGAAAATTAAACAAGTGAAGTGTCAGTGTAAAATTGAATGGAATCGCCTCTACTTTGCTGAGAGTACAAATCCAGGTTGAAAGCTTTTGGTCTTTGCTTTTTTGCTTTCTTTCCCTTCTCCACAGTGTGCTGTTCCTCCTGGCAGCAGCAGTGTGCCTTCCTTTGTGTGACACACAGGTGAGCTCTGCTTGGTAAAGCAGTTCCAGTTAGGCCTTGATGTTTGACATCTTGTTATCATATGAGGGATGCAGCTTTTACTTGTAAGCTAGAGTAGGATTCCTGCAAGGGAATTGTAAATGTTTCCTGTTGTAGTCTTACTGGGTTTACTGGGTTTGCGTCGTGGTAAAAGCTCTGAGCAGTGTGGCCATACAGCCCTTCAATGAAGGTGGTGGCTGAGGAAGCCACAGTTTTACTTCTTAATAGGCCTTACAGCAAATCACTTACATTTGAATTAATTGTGTGTACTTTCAGTAAGTTCCTGAATTAGTTTTGTGTTCATACTTTCTGTAGCTACCTGAGAAAGAAAGGAGGTACCTCCAGAGAGAGCTCCATCCAGCAAAGATCTCTTAATTGGGGATTCTCTTTTGGAGGCTTAGGAAAGCTGCTTCCTTGCTTTAGACACCTCAATTAATATCTGAAGTCAGATGAGTCTGGAACTTGTCTGGATACATCTGATCAAATGTGGCCATCAGCAGTGTTGCACCTGCACTAGCAGTCTTCATAGTCCATGGTGCAGAGCAGGATCTCCTGGTATATAATTAATCTCTGAAAGCAGACATCTAAAATATGCCAGATGGATTCCTCTCAAAAATGTCTGGTTTTCCCTATTGATTGTGAAGAGGGCCTGCTTTGCTCAGATAAATGTCCATTTGAAGCCCTCCTTTGGATACTCTCTTTAGTTGGAGCCTTGGGAAGAGACTGCTTAGCTGCTGCAGGGGCTCAGAGGGGAAAGGAGACAAGACAATGTGATGGTCCTCTAATCATCTTGCCCTTCTCTGATTCCCAATACAAGACTAAATAGGCTGGGGTCCATATGCTTAGACTGCTTAAATTGGTGTACACATCTGAAGGAAATAGAACTATCCTCGCTGAGATGAGCTGAGAGCCTGAATAACTGGCACATGCCAGGTTTCTAAGTGTGACAGGAAGAATTTCAGTCTTCCTAGTCTTCTTGAGTCATCTTCCCTTTTTTTGTAGCACAGGCTCTCACTCACTGTACTTGCTTTGCAAAGCTAACTGCTGGGAAATGGCAATATGTATGTTTACATGATCGTGCTTTTATTTATGTAGATGTTCTTTATTGCAGTTTGATCCAAACGGATATTTTTGGGCTCTAATTCACTTGATCTGTGTTGGTAAGTAATTTTCTTTTGGAAAAAGGATTAGGAAGAGTATATGTGTTTGAGAAACTAGCTTTATTATGAAGTTACTGATATTTGAAACTCTATATGTAAGAAACACTTGGAAAGAATGAAGATCAGTAAAGATAAGAAAATGCATTCCTTTTATAGCTTTTATGCTGAAAACAACAACAGAACAAACTACATATTGCAGTCTGTTAACAGCAGATGAGAACATGCACATACAATTTTAATCAGCAGTAAGCTTTTCTGGTTGTTTTTTGATGGTAGCCTACTGAGAGAGACTTATTTCTGAGGGGAGAAGAAACATGAAAAAAGCAAGAAATAACTTGTCCTTGGAACTTTATTGCATACTCAGATTTTATTTTAAAACTGACAAAAATATACTAAAATATCATGGAATGTGGTCCCAGAGGAAGGATGTTGAAATGTTGGGGTTTTTTAGGCAATCATATGCATTAAAAAAAAAAATTTAGCAGTGAGTTGTGTAACCTATCAGGTTTTCTTTTTTTTTTTTTTCAGACCAAACGTTGATTTGGATAATTCTTAGTTCTTCCCTGAAAAACTAGAAATAGTCAGACCCAGAAAATCTGAAGAAAACAGCAGTAGTAATATTTGACTAGGAGATTTTTGTCTTTTGGAGTATTTTGATGGATAATAAGGGACTTTTATTTGATTCTTATCTGTCCTATATACTGAGTGAGTGACTCATTCATATGTTAAGTCTTGTCTGCGGATTAGGGATGATTCCTTCTTTATTTCTATTCATACTGTTAAATTTTCAGGGCAGAGGTAATGTGTTTATGTGTATTCCTGTCCAGGGAGGTCTAGAAATCCCCATGTGAAATGTTGTTAAAACACAAATAAGGAAGAGTTTTGGGGGTTTTTTGAGAAATATTATATGGTGAACATTTGCTCATTTATGTAAAAGTAAAAGCTGTGGATTTTCCACTTCAAATACTTTTTTACTGTAATGAGTGGTGTTCTTGCTTTCTCAGAGCCAAGGGGTCTCATATGTAAAGCAGTGCTTGGTCACGGAGGTGGAAAATTGCTTAGAGAGTCTTCAGAATGCTTCTTTTGTGTATTTGAAACATGTAGGAAGTGCCAACGTAATGTTTATGCTCAAAATATACGTGCCTTCCATTTCTCTTGGTTTTGACAGTTGTTGATATGGCTATTGGGAGTTATTTTTGTAATTAGATTTCCTATCAACTGAAATGTAGGTGCTACGAGAAAGGGCAAACAGATGAACTAACTTACTGCATAGTAAATCAAGACAGAGCATTAGAGAAAGGATGTGTATTCTACCCTTCAGCTTGTCTAATGGAGGCAGAATTGAGGACATCTATTTCATAGTGTTCTACTGGATTTACTTTCCATGTTCTGGTTTTCTCTGTGAATCAAAAAAATTGCCCCAAAGCCTTGAAGAAAGGGTCTGAAGAAACAGAGCCTGAAGCTGTGCTGTTTCTTCCATGAGTGCTCAAAACTTTACCCAGAACAGAAATGGAAGCTAACAAGAGGTAGATGGGTGGGCCAAGAATGTAAAGGTCCTGGAGACCCTGGAGCTGAGAGAACTTTAATAGAAAAGATGGCTCAGAGCCAACAGCTCTATGTAGATGAACATACATATCATAGAACTTACCCCCAAAATGGTATGGGCTGAAGAACGCATTCTGTGACAGTTTTCTGTATGTATTTACACACGAAACCACACACACACACACACACACACACACACACACACACACACACACCCACACACACACACACTATCTCTCCTTTGTTGTTGCTGTGAGCTAGAAATTGTCCTCAGAAGGACTAGCAGAACCACAAAGCAGGACTGTAGTCAGAGCTGATAACGCTTTGAAAACCATTGATTTGAAGCAATAGGATCATTTTACTCATGGTGTAGGAATCCTTTGTGCCATGTTGGTAAACTATAATTCAGAGGGGTTCCACATCTGACACATCCATGGCCAAACAAACTGTTGTTTGTCAGAATGATTGCACAATATGGCAATTACACATGTCATTTCAATTACAGGGGCTTACAAAGTATTTCACAAGTTGTGGAAACCTGGCTCTTTAAGGTAATGTATTTTCTTATTCTTTTATAAAGACATGACTGTGATGTAGGGGGCTCTGCATGATCAGCAGGAACTGGGCCACTCCTGGTTAATCATTAATGACTTCTCTTGCAAGAGGAGCCTCATTTATTGTTGGTAACAATAGCATGTGGTTATTGATGGTTTTACTGCTAACTGGAACACTGAATTAATTTTAAGCAGTGTATTATCCGAGGGTAATGACTCAGCCCTGGAAAAAGAACCCCTAATTACTGGCACAGGTGTTAAGAGGAAGTGTTAGTCTGTGTTCATGTGGAAAGCTTCATGGTTTGAATCTGTCAGTATTTCCCTTTGTGACAGTCTCAAAAGAGTTCAGCAGCTGATGACTTACCACAGGACTGGAATGACTGAGTACTTTAAATACATTGAAACCTTGCGATAATCCCATGTACATGTTAGAACTGCAACCACACAATAGTAGTCTTGGAATCAGGTGGCATTGCATGTTCACAGTGTCTATAATCTGCAGTTGTCTGTATGGATGGAGATGGATATGTTGACACTGCATATGACGTATATAATACATGCATGGATAAGCTCATTTATTTCAAAACCATTTTCCATCTCTGGTTAAAGGGTCTAAATTTTAATCAGTTTCACTTAATTTTCACTTTAACTGAAACTCCCACTGACTGTAACAACAGAAATAATGTGTGAATTATGCATCAATTAATATGTTGGTTAAGTGATAATTAATTGATAGGTGTTGATAAAATCATTACTTATATATAATATATATAATATATATAATTATATATTATGTTTATAATGTATATAATTATAACATTAGTATTACCTAATGACTATTATTATGAAATTATTATATATAATATAAATTAATACAATGTAATATTGCAGCATTACTGTATATTGCTGCTTAATATACTGATCTGTTACACCAAATGAAGTGCATTGCTAAAAAAACCACCTTTTTTTCTTTCCCTCCTCTTGCAGTGATCTGGACCAACAGTACATCAACTATGTATTCAGGTAAAATGAATAAGTCTTTGATACACCATAGTTGGCTTTATGTGGTATATGTTTTCATTTTCGACCATGGCTTGTTGAGGAGACTCATAGCTACCACTACCTAAAAGTATTTATTTAGCAGGACATTCACTGGAAGAACAGTGTTAATCTGAATGGCTTAACAGATAAATTTTTTTGGCTCTGGTTGTACGTGAACATGCCAATATACACCTGGAGAGGTAACGAGGTGTTAATTATGAATTTTTAAATCCCCACATGCACAAGTGATCTATCACTTCCAGAAACAATATTTACTGAGTAACTCCCTGGCAATACCCCACTTCAGAAAATAAAACTTGTATAAAATTGCCAGAAGGGGAGGTAGTGATTAAAAAAGTACTGTGAGCAAAGAACATGAGCAGTAACTGATTGTTCAGAGTGCTGTTAGTAGGATTGAGTAATTCTGACTTTCAGTTGTTTTTCTGATCTGGAGATATAGAAGTGGCTTGTTATTTTGTAGCTAGTGAAAAAGCCTGAGTCATTGACTAGATTCCCCTGCTTTTTAAAATCCAGTCCTTTCCTCAAAAAGCCACAAATCAGGACATTCCATGTACATGACTTCTGCTGGGTTTTTGTGAAGCTTTACTTCAAGTAAGGCACCTAGAGTCTTGATTCAGTTCTCCTCCATCCATAATCACATCTAATGTATGTTGGCCTCTTTTCTTGGCATTGTACCTGAAGTCATTTGGGAACACTCTGAAGTGTGAGTAATACTTTCAAAGAAAGGGTGGTCAGAAGGAATGAAAGAGGGAGCAGAAGTTGGGAATAAGCATAACAAAAGTGAAGTTGTGGTAGTCTATTTGATTAGATGGTTGTGTGCTCTTGTCTGACCGCATGAAAGATCCTTGGTAGGAATACATCAGGGACACCACTGTAGGACAGTTTCTTCACTTCAATTCCCATTTATCTTGTGAGCATCATCAATATAACACTTGTATCTCTTTCTATCTTAGTTCAAACAAATCTCCTATTTCCATAAATGAGTAATGAAGGCCTCTGATTTTGCCTTTATGATTCATGAGAGCCCCATTTCTGGACAATACCTGAATATCAGTTTGCTTGAAGTAGGCTCTTCCTTAAGTCAATTGTTGTTTTCCATCTATTGTGAAATGCAAAGAAAATCAATTTTACTCAAAGAAATTGATAAGTGTTTATTGAAACTTTGGAAGAATTAGTGATGGAATTTGCAAATATGCTGCCACATGCAGGAGTAACCTATGACGTCTTGAATAAGTTGTAGTGTCTTCCCTGTGGTGAAGGGAAATCATGAACCAAGCAGTAAAATCAACTGATTTTTCATTTGGCAGCTGCCTGACTATGGCTCTCAGTTATCTGTTTAGTTGAAAACTGCACATAGGCCTGAACCTTTAAAATCAGATTTTGGCTGAAGGTCTTAATTTTGCAGCTTTGATTGAAAAGTCAGGGCTGGGTTCCTTCTCTGTTAGTTGGTGATCTTCATCTTTTGAAGTCTGTGAACTTGTGTCCAGCAGAGAGCAGGAGTTCCACATTACATGAAAAGTATGATTAATCATTTGGAAGCTTTTGAAAAGGAGAAACTTCCGCTAAGGAGCTGTGAAGTGCAGTGGTATGTTTATTTTAAAAGAAGCAACAATCTGACAGTCGATTTGTGCAAATTGGAAGATGGCTATTTTCAGCATCTGTTTAAGAGCAAAAATTTGTTATCAACGCTTCCAAAGATTTTCCCCAAGAAGAGGGTTAAAGGTCAGCATAACTTGCAAGATGATGGTGCAAAGCAGCACACTGGAAAACAGGTGGCTAAAGGCAGGTAGCAAACTGGATGCTTATTTGTTTGGCTTGGGTCAGTGTGTCTCTATATATCTATGTATCTATATGTGTGTGTATTTCTATGTATTAGAGAAGCTCACAATCTGTAACACTTGGACCTCTTCTTGCCTAGGGAAAACAAGCAGTACCATGTACAATGGGATAAGTGACATCTGATTTCTTTTAGTTCCGTTTTGTCAAAATAGCTGATGATGTTTGAAAGGATGTTAAAATTTGGCAGAAACTCTCTCCTCATCCACAACCTCCATGATGTGCCACCTCCAGTGTCTAATGGGGCTGGAATCCTTCTGCTGCAGGAAGCACTGGCAGGGTTTGTCTCTGTGTGAGACCTCTGCACATGTAGTCATCTTGGAGATCACTGCTGCTTCTCAAATCTGGGTGAAGCTATTCAGTATGTTTGAAAGCTGTATAGGGCTGTGTACACACAACTTTGCTGCACCAAATTAATTTCTATAGAAAATGATGAAAAGTATTTTTAAATATCACTGACAGAAAGAATGTTCTCTGAATGAGCACTAACTCCTCACAGGCAGTTCTGGGTCAGAATTACTGTAGATGTGGATTATCTCTGTCAGAGGGTGCCCAGCACTAGATTTTGTGATTTAGAAGGTGTTAAGGTATATGCTGCTTCCTCTACTCAGGCCTTCTCAAGGAGTGTTTTGGCCATGACAGGACCCCTGTTCTACCTCCAGGACAGGACAGTTTAATGTGTACTGGAGGCCTTGTGTATGCAAACATGATCGTATGATTCTATGAATGAGCTTGCTAGTGTGGTATCAGTGCAACTTTCTCCTCTTAACACTATTATCAATAGGTCTTTAAAGCTCCTTACTTCTAACCTAGATCAGACAGCTAACATGCAGCTGTGTGGGCAAAAGAAAGCAGCTGTATGAGCACAGCCAGATAGTATTTAGAATCATCCAATCATTTATGTTGGAGAAGACCCTTAAGATCATTGAGAGCATTAACCAAACACTACCAAGTCCACCACTGAACTGTGTCCCTAAGTACTATGTCTCTCAAATACCTCTAGGGATGGTGAGTCAGACACTGCCCTATGCAACCTGTTCCTATGCTTGATAAGCCTTTTAGTTAAGAAATTTTTCCTAATACCTCGGAAAAATATATAGGGTTATTGTAATATAGGCTGTTCAACGCATTTCTGTTCAGTATGAAAGCACAGTTGTACTCTACTGAGTGCAGAGGTTGCCTGCATAGAGCAGATTAAAAGTTCTACCCCAAATTACTGCATGTTAGAATCTACCAATGTGTTAGAGTAAAAATAAATAAATAAATAAGTATAAGTGAAGGCACTGTTGGATGCTTTCAAAAGTGCAACTGAAATGAGCAGTCTCCTAACATGTGCTGTCCTTACATGCCATGCACTGGAATGCAATGCATGGCATAAAATCTGGAACTGTTTGGGAGAGAAGACCATCCTAAGCAAATGTACATGAATGGGAACTTTCCAGAATCAAACATATCTGAAGAAATATTTGCTGATGTTGAAAGTGTGGCATTCTCACTTCATCACTTCCAACATGATTATTCAATGGCTTTTAAAAAGGGAACCAGGCCAGGAACAAATGTAGGAGGGGAAGCAGAGCTGTGCTAGGCAGAAGAGGGAGGGGTGATGTTGCTTCTCCGTGCCCAGCCCCATCCTGTCCATTGCTCTCCCTTGTGTTTAAACATATGGGGCAGGGGCAGGGGCAGGGGCACGGAGGAAGAGAAGAAGGTCAATGTATTTTCAAGATCCCGCCTCTAATCCTCCAATCCTCTTGATCCTGCTCCTTATTTTTAACTGCAGTATTGTATTTCCCTGTACTCTGACTTCTGCATTAGTGTTCTACTTCCTAGTGTTTTTTTCCAGTAATCTTGTGTTTTCTTTTATTCCTTTCCGTTCATCCACGTTTTATCAAAGAAGAAGCCAGATTTCTCCTGCCCTAGCCGGTGAGGGGTAGCATGAGGGGAGAGGTAGTAATGCCTGCCTGGTGTGTTAATGGATACATAAATGTGTCGTAGAAGCAGGTTGGAGCTCATCTTGGGCTTTCTCCTATGCTGAGGCAGGTAGACACATTTTACTTCTTGTGGTGAACCTGCAAGAAAGTTTCAGTACCTCCTAGTATCTGTTCCTGTCTGATATTTGCTCACAAAAGCATGCCCAGATGGCCTAGCAGCCATGGTGAGGAGAAAACAGATACAGGAGAATTTCAAAAGGTGAATCAAGTACACTGACAAAGGTATGAGGTAAAGGCTCCACTCTATGCAGGAAAACTACATCTGGCTTCTGGAAGAGCTGCTAATCTGTCACTTTTATGAATTAAAAATGCTGCAGTAGATTTTCTGCAATAGGGGAGGGCAGCTTTGCAGGCATAAATTGCTGTTCTTGCTAACAATACCTCTTTTTAGCCCGAAGGGAAACCACGGGTGACCCAGCCCTCAGTATTGAGTACAGAGAAAAAATGAGAGAAGCCGAGAAATCCAGCACAGGGAATTTGTTTTTGCTGCAGCCTCATATCCAGGCTGTCCTGCTAGAAACCTCTGAATCCCTAATCTGGTTTTACAACATCATTGTGTCTTTTTTACTGATGCTTCATTCAGACCAGAGCTACAGAGCAGCTGTAATGCCATCTAATCCATTTGCCTTAACCTGCCCTGCACTTCACAAATAAGGTTTTGTTTTCCTCTTGTGTTTTCTTTGGACCAAAACCTGAGATGTCTGGTAGGGTTATCAATTCCTCTTGGTTTCAGAAGGAAGTTTCTCTCTGAGTATTTCCCAATCTCAGTGTTTTTTTGTTTAAAATGCAATAATGCAAAAAGCAAGTGGAGAAATACAGTTTAGTCCTACTTCCCATCACTGTTGATACAGTTTCACTTGCCTGGCCAGTCTCCTGTTTTCTGTTATTCAGTCAAAAGCAGTAGACCTTTGCTTCCTTTTCTCTCTTTACCAGGAAACTGAAGAATTTGGCCTGTTTATTGTGAATGACTCTTGGCATCCCTTGACAGGGAGGGCACCCATGTGTGGGGAGGAAGGGGGGGAGAAATTACCTACTGTGAGTGATCTGCTTTGCCTTGTCTAATATCTTTGTGGCAACCACGTCTTTTAAAAATATGTATAAATATTGAGAGTGTGAACATACTGTACCAGCTGATGCCTTTCAAAGACTTATAAAATGTGAAGCCTAAAATATCTGCCTGTCCATCACTCATAAACCCTTTCCTCTTTCAGCCTGTTGTGTTCCACAGCTGATTTCAGTGACAAGCTTCCCCCCAGGGGAAGCATGGGATTTCCATGCTCTTTGCAGTTACTTTTGCTGCCAGTGCCTCTGTGAATGATGCTGGGATTCACCAAAGCTTGCCAAGGGCAGGTCACCATCATGGTAGCTTGGTCATGTAGAGAGCTGGGACCAGCTGTGAGCGAACAGGTTTGGAAACAGTAGCTGTGTTAACACTGAAAAAGGGAGTTGTCCTGGAATTCTTGAGCATTCATAACATTAATGAATGTCTTTTTACCTTTGTAAGTGCTGTGCTTGCTGCTTATCAAGAAGCAAACTCTCCAGATACTCTTTTCTTCTCCCAACTGGCCTTCGTGTTTGTCATGGATCTATGTTGTTGGTAACTGGAAGAAGCTGTAGCTCTACAGACAGGCATGCTTATCCCATCTCACAGCACCCCAGAATGTTTCTGTAGCCTTCTAACCTTAGAAGCAATGTAGAATGAAAAATTTGAAAAAAAAACCAACAAACAAACAAAAAAAAACCAAACCCAAACAAGCAAATCAGAAATTTACAAGAAAAATCAGTAATGCTAAAAAAGGCTCTCTACAGCCTATACTGCAAATCCAAGAGGGTGAGGTCTTTGTAAGACCTCAGAAATCTTACGTGATACTTCAGATAAAGAACTGTTCACAGCTGATTTTCTTGTTCACTTGTATCTTTCTGAAAAGTGTGGATCATTTGGACTGGTATTTGGTTTTAATTTCATGTCTTTTAAAACTTGTCTAAGTGCAGTATTTGACTTAATATGCAACAACAACCATACACTGCAACTTTGGTGTTTTAAAAATGGGACAGCAGGAAAAACATCTTTGCTAGGATCGTAGAGTTGTCCTGGGACAAGTTACCTGGAAGGGTGTGGAATCTCTATGCTGGTAGGTTTTTGAGGCATGGCTTTTTGAGACAGAACCGGAGGGCATGATCAAATATTCATGATAGTCCTGCTTCAGGTGAGATATGTTATTGGGTGATTCCAGAGATTCCCTCACAATCAATTTTTTTAAAATTGGTACTTGTGTCTCAGTTATTCTACTTAACTGGAATAAGTTCCACCATGAAAAAAACAAACTCAAAGCTGTGAATTTATAGTCTTCAGCCCATGTAATAGATTCTGTACTATCCAACTAATTTTTTATTTTTTTAAATTTTTTAGTGTCGTGCTGTTGGCCTCTGCATCCCATCCAGCAGGTAAAGTGAACTGAGTTGTTCCTTTTTAGGTTTCCGTATTACTTCCTTTCTATGCATGTTTTCAGAGATCAAACCCTTAGGATTTTAGCCCTGAATATGACCAATAATATGTTATCATGTAGGAAGAGGAGAGAAGGGTATATAACTTGATGTAATTTGCATGATATTTCCTAATACCTTTCTTCGCTGCCCTTTGCAAATAAGCAGCATGGGACAGACAACAGAGCAGTTTTTGAGGTGGTGCATGGTGAAGAACAAGGATTCTCTGTCAACATGTGCTCTTCAGAGCAATGTCCCAGCAGTCCATATAGAACTGAGTTTCCTTCTTTGCATTGCCCTCAGTGCTATGCATAGATTTTGTTTTGTTGCTTTCATAACACAGATTCCATTGCTTGGGCCCATGACAGGATTTGAAGTAGCAACAGCTCAAGCAGTAAAATAGGGAAATCTAATATTTTTCGGTGGCTAATATTCCTACCATACTGGTGTTTTTGTAGTTAGAAGGGTAAAGATGATCATTTGTTGCTTTCACTAGATATTTGTTCAGCCAGAAAAACAAAGAAGGAAGCATTTAAAGAAACATTAATTCCCCCTTTTCCTAGTGGTGCTGATTGTGTATATAGGCAGCCCCCATCAGGATAGACATACATCTTAAGCAAAACCGTCCTGCATTTCAAAAAGTGAAAAATGGAGCTTCCTGCAAATCTGTAGAGCCTGAAGGCCAGAGAACTCCTGGAAATTGCTACTGAGAGCAACCAGGGACCATGTTCCTGGAAAAGCAAGTGCTCAAGGGCTCTACTTACACCTAGAACCTACTTAAACCTCTCAACATGCTCTGTGTTACAGAGTTAAAATGCCAGAGGGGGAAGCAGCCACCATATGTCTGTGTTTCCTGTTGCTTTAGTAGGAACTATCACATGCTGCATAATAAAAGAAGTGGATATGATGCATGTCTGTCCACTGGCAACTGTTGCTTAAGCAGGACCTTCTGAATACTAGCAAAGAATGCTCTTACATATCTCTTTTCCCTTTTTTCAATCTAAGGCAGAAACTGGCTAGAAGCAAGGTCAGAGAGAAATCATTAAACACACACAAATGTGGAAAGCATCATAAATGAAAAGTCAGCCAGCTGTAAAGGCTCAAAGGAACGTTAAACTAGTAAGGTTCATGTAATTGCTGTTGCCTTGCTTGTAACAGTGGGTAATTTTTTCCCACCATGTGCTAAGTGTATTGCTTTGTCCCTCAGGTGATCTCTTCAGTGCCTTGGATTTTCCATTCCTGTACTTCTACAGGTTTCATAGCAGCTGCTGTGCCAGGTAACCTCTCTGTAACAGGTCATGTAAATGTTTTCAAAAGAAGAGATCCCATTGACTTCCAGTCTTGACTCTCAGTTAAAAATTTTGGAGCATGTAAAGCCTTACTTATACTAGTTTCTGCTGCCATAAGAGAATATATCTTTGCATGTCTATGGATATGCATTTGACGGCCTGAGATTCAAATGTCCTGAAAGTATATGTGTTTCCTTGAGTGAGTGCATTCTGATCGTGAGAGTTCCCAGTCACCAGTAAAATAATGTTTACCAAATGTAGCAAAGCTTTGATGCATAGCATCTCTCAAATGCTTCTGAAGTCAGATTAGCCCAGACTTGCTGCTTGCAGTGATTACTTAGTACTAGTCTTCAGCAGTATATGGGTGTACATGGATTTATTTGCCTATACATCTTATTTGGCAGAATGCTGTTTTGGGTAAAAAGGAAAAGCTTTAACAAGCATTCCATTATTTTGAGTAGCAAAGGTTCACTGCTTGATAGCATAATTCTCACAGGACCACATAAATATATTTCCTATAGATCTTAATTTTAAAAAATAATTAGCTCCCCTCCCCCGGTCTTTTAACAAATGAAGGTTGATTTTTTTAAAGGGTAAAAGATATTTTTATGCTAACTAATTACAAAAATATTTCCTGATACAGATTTTCTTACTTGCGTCTGGACTTTCTGTTGAAAGGGTGTACTGAGAATGACTGTTAAATAATTTCCAATGTACATAGTTTTTCTTATGTTTTTCCAAGGGTCTACTATATACACTACAAGTAACTTGCAAGTAGGTATTCTGTAGCTAGGTGAAATCTATTTATCTCGAAGGTGAGGTCTAACTGCACGCACTAATGGATATTTGCTAGCCCAGATATTCTTCTCTTTCACTTCATTAAAACTTTACCACTGTGGTAGCCTCCCATTTGTATTTCCATTGGTCCACCTTCAGTACATGTGTAGTAGGTAGCACTGTACACTATAGGAAGGGGAAGGGAATGGTTAGATGGAGAAAAAGCCTCTCAGTTGCTCTCTTGCATCTTGTTATCTAGTGTCTTTGTAGACATGTGGGATTTGGAGGAAGACCTATACAATGGGCAGCTGATAGAGCTAAATCTATTGCCTCTACAGAATGTCTGAAACATCAGCAGTAAGGTGCAAAGTGCTCAATTTATTTAAAGAAATAAATTGGTGTTAATTGTGGCATCAGTATTTTAGGTATTATAATTCGCTGTTTCACTTTTTTATCTCTGGAGTTACACTAAACCTCTTCAAATCTCTCTGACTGAAAGCCCTTCATAGCCCTTCACGGAAGATCTGGAACAAACTTAAGCTACTGAACTCTTAAAAATATGGGCAATGTTGTTTGATTGAACTCACTCATTTCTCAGAGTGAAATGCTTTACTGCTCAGAACTTCATCCTCTGCAACAAGTTGCTGAGTTTAGGCCTATCTTTCATCATCAAAACAGCATCTGCTTCCTTGGCTTCAGGCTTCACACACATCCCAAAGGATCTTGTGTTATGCCTCACTGTAAGAATTCCAAATACCTTCTACTCCTGGGCAATGATCTTACCCTACTGTTTGGTGCCTGTATGAACATGTGGCTGTGATGGAACTTGGCCACATGTATCAAGAGGGAGCAGCGCTTGGCTGATATACTGGAGCTCAGCACAGAGCTTCTTGCCTTAGGAGCTACCATTTTCCACCCTTCCTGATGTTGTAGAGAGGGGACCAACTGCATGGCATCACTATCCAGAACAGCATACCCTCTGTGAATACCAAGGCACGTTTTGCTTCACCACCTGTGTGCTGTGTCAATCCTATCTCCTTTCCCATGCAGCTTCCCACAGTTATTTGTAATCTCTTATGCCTCACAGTAATTTGTGCCTTACATATTTTGAAGTCCTTTTCTGTTCCCTGCTTCCTGGTTCACACTGTTTCACCGGTTCAGTCAGTGGGTTGTAGGTATGTCACAGGTGAAACAAAATCCAGAGGCAAACCTCATAAACTCCATAAAGTCTGGTGAGATATGGAACAGAATTCCTCTAAGAGTAGTCTTGGGTACAGGAGCACTGGGATCTGCTGTTGTATGTGACGTGAGAATCAAAATTCTCTTAATTGTCAGCAGAAAACTTTGGAGTATCCTATTCCCAGCACTACTGAGTCATCTATTTGTAATACAGTAGAGATGTATTTGACTCCTTAATTGGAATTTAGGCTTCATGAAGTTTAAACAGCTTGAAAGCTTCAGACAGAAACTTTCCAGTGGTTATTTGTTCAGTACAAGGCTCTGTGGAGGTTGAAATGAGTTAGCTGCCAAATATGTGTGGTTCTTGCTGAAATTAGTATTGCTGTTATTCAGAGCCATTTCAATGCCTGAAGTTAATATTTCACCTCATGTTTCCAATAATCTCTACTTTTCTGATTATGCAAGTGCATTAGAGACCAGCCATAAGAGCACCAGACTTACTTTACTCAGATTCTAGTCACTGACTGAGCAAAACCCAATATGTACTGGACATAATGTAAGCTTCTTGTCCACCAGCTTTCTTTCCCCAAATGGGATTAACACTGCAATTCTGCTTTAGGAAAACCAAGATGCCTGTAAGAGGTTTTTTAGTTGATATTGAGAGGTTTTATTAACAAACTTTCCCCATCCCTTGCAGTGGACTGTTGGGATTCTTTCTGATGTTGCACACAGTGAAGCTAAAAAGCAGCACAACCTCAGGGCAATATGCAGCCTGGAGTTTCCTTGCACAGGTAAGAGAAAGACCCTCACAGGAATGCAGTGAATCTGTGAATCTCCCAGGAGAACTGAGGAATTTCTGCAGCTCTCTAGTTTCTCTTGCTATTCCTCCTTGATGCTTCCTAGGTTTGTGCAACCTGCATGTAGAGTTGAGGCACCAAATATCAAGCGTGCAATATCCCGGGATCATTATCTAAGATGAAATACTGCGTATAGACTGAGTCTAATGGAACTGGGATGATTATTGCAGCTAAGGATTTGGACTACTGAATCCCAGTAATACAAACTTATACTTTCCAAAGGTGTTTTGGAGAATATTCCTTCTGAGAGTGTGTGCACCAGCCATTGTTTGCAGTGTGTCTTTCCTGAGCCAAGAGTTAAAACTAGTTCTCTGAAGTTCAGTACCAGAACTCTCACTGTTTTTGTTGTGGGAGAGAGTTGAGGATGTCATTTACCTTGACATTAACAGGGCTTTTGATGGTATGTCCCACAGTATTTTTGTATCTAAATTAGACTATTACAGTCTGGATGGGCAGACAACTAGATGGGTAAAAATAATGGTTGGAGGATCAGGTTCAGAAGGTAGAGGTTAATGATTCCTACTCTAACTGGAGTCTTTTGACAAGTGGAGTGACACAGGGATCTGTCCTGGGTTGCTTCCTATTTAACATCTTTATTGAAGAATGAGAAGTAAGAGAGTGCACTCACATTTCCAAGGGACACCAAATTGGGAGGATCAGTCAATAACACTGGAAGACAGGATTGCCTTCCAGAGGAATCTAGACAGGCTGGAAGAATGGGTCAACAGAAATCTTAGAAAATTCATCAAGGACAGATGTGAAGCCCTGCACGTGGGAAGGAAGAGTTGGTGGCAGTAATAGAGCCTGGGGACTGTACAGCTGGGAAGCAACTCTGTGGAAAAGGACCCAGGATTTTGGTAGACAGCAAGCTGGACATGATGCAGCAGTGTGCCCTGGCAGCTAAAAACCCCCAGAGTATCCTGGGTTGTTCTTAAAATAGCATAGATAATAAATTCATGGAAGTGATCATGACCCTCTCCTCAGCACTTGTTAGTGGTAATCTGGAATAGGGAGCCTCGTTTTAGAACCTCATTACAAGGAAGATATTGATAAACTGGAGTGGATTTGGCAGAGGGTTGCCAAGAAAGTCAGGGGCCTGGATCACTTGCCTTTTTGGGAGGGGCTGCTGGACCAGGCTTGTTCAACCTGGAAGAGAGACATCTTTGGGAGCACCTAACAAGCAGTAGCAGCTCAATAGCTATCGGGAAATCATCAAAAGACAGATCCAGGCTATTCACAGTGTTGCGTAGGGGTGTGTGTGTATGACAAACAGAGAGGTTCAGATTAGGTACAAGGAAGAATTTTTTCACCCCAAGGACAAATCAGGGAAGGGCAGACTTTGTCCAGGAAGGCTGTGCTGTTTCCGTCTTTGAAGGTTTACAAGACCAAACTGGATAAAGCCCTAAGCAACCCAGTCTGACTCCCTGAGATCCATTCCTACTGGAATTATCCTGTGATCTGTGGATCTAAGTTCTGGCTGTACTTGATTTAAGCTATTAACAACTCATTTTCTAAATGATCAGTGGTGAATACAGTCAAAAGAGCTTGTCAGACTCCTTTTCTCTGGTTAGACTTTACATAGTTTCGTCACTCTCAGCTAGGTCGTCTGAAAACCACAACCTTCCTATGTGGTTTGTGATCTCACCTTTCCTACTACAGTGAATTAAGCTGTTACAGTATCCAAAAAAAACACAAAACCAAAAACCCCAAACCAAAATAGTAGACTTGCATAATATGCTTCTTTAGAAACTGTAGTCAAATGAAACTGTTTTTTCTGGGGATAACAAGAATGGAGTGACATGGCTTGATTTGTGCTTTGCAAGCTGTTCCCCTATGTGCAAGTCACATGGAGATTCTTACTAGTTTGAATTTTTTCCAAGCACTCTGATGGTGCAGATTTTAGTACCTTAGCTTTCTTCTTGCTCCTTGGTAGGAGTAATCTAAAACTTGCTCTTGAGTATTTTTTTTGTTTGTTTGTTTGTTATTTTTTGTTTTGGTTGGTTGGTTTGTGTTTAACATTCTGGGTTGGAGATTGGAATTGGTGGCTCTGCTAGTAGGTGTTGTGAATGAGGGTAAATGGTTCTACATGTGGTATTTATGACCTATTGGAAAAAAAGGAAGGCAAAGATGTGTTGTGAAATATATTTTAAGCAGATTTTGGGTTCATCCCAGCTGAAGTGGATCAGAGTCACAAAGTCTGGACTGGATCAAAGCTTTTCCAGAGTTTCTAGATTAGTGGGGGTTTGGCCATCTCTAGACAAGAGTGATACAAAGTTTGTTCTAGCCACTGTTGGCAATGAAATTATGTGCCTTTATAGCAACTAAAAACTTGTCCCTGTGTCACTTGAGAATTTAATCTGTCCTTTAGCTTTAAAAGTGCATGCTTTTTAATGAACATGGTTTAATTATCTTGCTTGGAAAGTTTTTGTAACAGAGCAATTAGTCCTTTTCCTGTCATAGCTTCTAACCCAGTGCTCAAATTATATATCTTATCTTGAGTTCAAAGAGGGCAATAAGTAGTGAGGACATGAGATCTGTCTGTAGCACTAATAATTTTATCAACACTAAAGTTTCCCTTATGCCTTCCACTAGTGTTTTAAAGCTTGCTATGTGACTTATTTTAGAGTTCTAAGATACCCATCTAAGGATGCATGAGGAGCATGGAGGAACTGCTGCTCCAAGCACTGAAATGGAGCTGATTTGGAGTTAGAAGTCAGTGAATACTTGAGAAGTTTGGAAGCATTATACATCAGTTTTAGAACAGGGATCAGAAGAGATTGCAGAGACAGACATGGACAGGCAAAAAACAAGAGCTGAACTGGAGCTTGCCTGAAGGGTAGGGGCTGATCTACCAGTTCCCAAAAAACTCTCCCAAGGAAGCTTGTATCTACAAGGAACTATAAAATTATGTATTGTGTAGTAAAGATTTGAGTCCCATCTGTCTGATCATTAATACTACTTCCTGCAGGTGTTTGAAAGTGTTAAAACTACGTACTGATCCAGCTCAGCATTGCCCAGGTATGAGGCTGTGTCAGTCACATCTTAAATCATTGTAAGTACAGAAAAGCAGCATTTAACTAGCACTGTAATAATCTGTTTAAGTCTAAGTGTCTGGCTCCCTTAAAAAAAAAAAAAAGGAAAAGGAAGGAAGTTAATGTGGATAAAGAATGAAGATAGAAAGTATTTGAATCTGGACTTGTAGAATGGGATCCAGTGGAAAAAAAAATCCACCTCTGGTCACAACAACAGCTTTGTGTTCCCACATGAGCATTTTTCTTGGATTGAGTAGTGCCCTAGATCATCCTCTTAATCTCTCAGACTGACTGGAGTTTTCACCAGCAGTTGGAAAGGAGCAGCGTTTGAGGCCAGAATATGTTTCTCTTGCAAATGAGCCAAGAAAGGAGAATGCTGTAGTCCTCAGACAGCAGCACAGGCCTCTAGGGAGGTGCAGAGAATTGGAAAATCTGTTTTCCATTCAGATGCTTTGTACCTATGTGACTGATGAGCTGAGGCTGAGATCGTTGTCACAGCTTCATTTCCAATAAACTAACCATGAGATCTGATCAGCTCTGCTTTGCACATCCAAGGACACATTCTTTGTGAAGCGCGCATATTTGGCCTTCCTGCCCTCTAATTTTTCATTCACTTAAAAACTGGAGCTGGGTTGTAACTTGTTGTTATGATCTTTACTTTGGCCACAGCAACTTAATCAATGTATGAGGTTTTTAAATTCTTCCCAGTAATGATTTCTGACAGCTTTCGTGTCAGAGCATTGCTTATTGCTTTCTGCAGAGACAGACGAAGCACAGGTTTCATCTGTGTGTATAGTCCTGTGTGATAATTATAGTGACAAATGCTCTCTGCATTTTTTCTGTGAAAGCACATAGTGTGTGTCTTAGTCATATCTGTATAAATTCGTGAGAAATGCCAAAAAATCAGTGAAGTTATCTGTATAACAACAACAAAAAAGTTTTAAAGAAGTCCAAGAAATATGAAATGCTTTGTCATAGACTTGCACAGATCTAATCCCCAATAAGCAAGGATTCGAAGCTGTACTGAGGTTTCTTGTTTTAATTTCAAAGCTGTTCTAGTATCATGGGTCATGTACTGGAAAGAAAAAACTGGAGATGCTCATATATACAGACAGAAGCCTCTGGTGAGAATGCTAACAGTGCTGTCAGTGAGTTTGTTTTGATTAAGGTTGCCAATCTGTATCTGGTGATGAAGCCTGTTAGGGTCTCTAAAAGTTAAGCAACAGAAATAATTTAAATTATTAATAGAATGGAAAAATTCAGCAAGATACTTGTTATTTATGAATTCATATTCCCATATCATGTTTAGTGTTATCCTAATAAACTAGTAGTAGGGAATTCAGTTTGTTCCCAGTAGGAACCTATTGAGGCGGCTTATTATAAAGAGAAAGAACAAATGGGAGGCTCAGTGGATTTTGAATTCTCTCTTTCTTCCTCCCTCACCCAAGGAAAGGAAATTGAATAACTGAAATTAGGTTGCATTGAGCTTTACACTGATTTTCCTATGCATGAGTTGGAAGGAAATATAGATTAATCAGATCAGGAGTATGCAACTATTTTCTGTACAACCATCTCTGGCACTGTTGTGTAATCTATAGTTTATCTGAACAGTGTTGGAGGCTCCCTAATATATAAAGGCATCCTCTGACAGCTGCTTTGGTTCCTTGTTTGTTAACTTTAGATGTGTTTGCCCTGGGTCATCCTGTGTTTAATGCTGGCTGCCAGACATTGCGAAAGCAGCTTTGCAGGAGTGTCTGAAAGCATCTCTTATCTGTAGGTTCTGTGTACTGACTGTAGCTCACTGTACTTATACCCCAGCAGGTTTAGTCTTCCCCCAAAATATCTAATGGCTGTTCAGAATTCCTCCTGCTACTCAGAATGACTCCTGTAGTCTTGGGTTTTACATTTTGTGTCTGTGTTTTTGTTTCTTTGCTCCCCATGGGGTCTTGAAGAGAATGGATAGACTAGATCCATCTTCATGTCAGTGCAAAAAAAAATTGTTGATATCCATCTTGATGGTTGGAGAAGTACTGATGTTTTTATTAAAACAGAAATCCTCTTTTTTCTGCTTCTCATAAAATGGAGAGGCCACAAATGCAAGTCATCTGGGCCTCTTAGCCTGGTTATGCTCACTGCACCTCTCTTCACACATAGCAGTTCACATGAGAATTTTATTTGCTGTAATTCCAGGGGCAAGCCCACAAAGAGAAATTAAATTAATTCATGCTTTTCTACATTGTTGCAATCTTAAAGCCTCTGCCAAAGCATGTTCTTCAATTTGTATACCTCTTAATTCCTCTTTCACTGCTGCTTAGCATGCAAGTGCTAGAAAATATTCTGCTGGGGGCTGTTTACTTGAAGGAAATTTATAAAAGAGTCCTGCTATGGGTACCTTCTGAAGCAAATGTTTCTCCTTGTTCTTCTCTGCCCTAATGGAACAGGGTTCTGGAGTTAAAAAGTCTGTTAAAAATTTTGTATGTATATCATAACTAGAACAAGAATGTGTTTGGTTTTCTGGCACTTGCCCACTTGGTTATATTGTAGACTGAAGCAGTGTCTTCTTTGCATGTTGCTGGGCTCAGGCAAAAGTGACAGTGAGATTCTTGGCTGAAAATCACATTGCTTTATTGGCTTGGACCTCATAAAGCTTTAGGCAAAAATGTCATAAACTCCCACTGAAGTTCCATAAACACAGTGCGTTTTCATTCGGCAAAGATCCTGCACTTTGTGCAAGACTGTCTCAAGATCTCTGCTCACCTAGCCTGGAAAAGCCATGCAGCTGCAAGCCAAAGCCCTGGGAGAGAGGGAGAATTGTGTGCTAGACTCATCTGGAATCTACTGGTCTTTGCTCTTTGTGGCAAAGTGTGGTTAGATGTGCATCTCTAATCTGAGAGAGGGAGGGTCTGTGACCCTGAAGTTGTCAAGGATTCCAGGAAGGGGTTCATAAGAGTAGAACTAAACTTCTTCCATCTACACACCTTGTGCACTGTCATGCATGTGGATATGCACACATATATGCATAAAAATAATTTAAAATTGTAAAAATCTTTATTGATTTGTGATTGGTCCTCACTGTATGAAATATGTACATTTATTCTTGCTACACATGGTTGATTCCTGTGAGTCACCATGCAGACTATGCAAATACCTTGGAAAAGAAAATGTGTTTCTCAGCTGAGCTTCAAGCAGAGAAGGCAATCAGTGTGCACTTCACTCCATCATAAGGGTCTATAAAAAAGACCAGTTGCTGAAACCTTAAAAATACAGGTTTTTGGGTAGTTTCCATGGAGACAGCTTGATAGTTATGTTGTAGAAGCCAACACTAATTACACCATATAATTGCTGGGGAGGCATCTGTCTCCATAACAACTTCATTGTGTTCTACATGGCCACTAAGCTGTGACACAGGCTCCCTGGGGCGCTATTGCAATTTAAGGAAGCTGTCTTGTAAGAACAGCTGAGACTTGTTGGAGATTTTGAATCTCCAGGTAATGGAAAATTTTAATATTGTGAGGGTGGTGTAAATGGCTGCAATTGTGTATCCACTGAAAATGCCAGCTACACAGCTTTTGGGCATAACATGGTCACACAACTAAGTACATAAAGTTATGTGTTGTGACTCCAGGGTGGTATTGCAGCACAATTTTCATCTGTGCTCAATATAATAAATCCAGTCTCAGCAGACATTAACTTTGAGCCCTAAGAGATGCTCCGAAATAGTCTGTTTCCTTTTATCTGTTAGGATATCCATTTGAAGTGTATGTTTGGTATTGGCATTTTCTTTAATGTGAAGCTAAGGGCAGAACCTTTAACTTGGAGCTTGGAGTATGTCTTTGGAAGGTACTTTGTTATCCCTTCCCTTGACGAACCATCTCTATATGCTTGGCAGTAGAAAATGACAATTCAAAAGTAAATTTTGTCAAATTTAACAGAATTTTGAATTGCAGAGAATGTGGATTCCTTGGTTCCTCGGCCTAATAGATTCCTAGTCTGCCATGTTTTCCTTTGGTCTCCTGGAGTTACTTGCATATGGAGAGCTGAGGCTGGGAGATGAATCATTATTGTGACAGAGAGAAGTCAAAAGAATGAGAACTGCTTTGGAAGTCATTTCCGTTGTTAATGCACTGATGTAAACGCCAAAATTACATGGGAGAGCTGTGCACACTCTAACATACTAATGTAGAAGCTTGCTAAGACTGGGCTTCCAAAAATGAGCAAGAATAGCCACATGCTTCTCCTTTGCTGGTTCTCTGTTCATTTCATGATGTGCCTTGTTGATTTTTAAATACCTTAATGGGTGAAATGTCTCCAGGCTGTCTCACAGATCTTGAGCCTTGACCTCTATGATAGGCACTTGGTGTCACACTTCAGGTGGCTTCCTTCAGAAACTTCAGCTGCTGCTCTCTGAAACAGGTCTCTGTGTCTTTCTCTTCCTCCCCAACTCATACCCAGTCTTTGCCAAACCTCAAGTGCATTCATTTCTCAGTCCAACTCTGTACACCTGTGTAAGGATTAAATTTTGACTTTCAACAAAAGTCAGCAAACAGCCATAGAGCTCTAGAGAAAGCAGACTAAATGGATTATGTCCCGTTCCTTAAATATGTGGTGCTCATGGGAGTCACATAGGCTTCACACAATCTCAGAAGATGACTGTAGGGTGTTCTTGGCCTGTACACAGCCAGCATGGAGAGGAAGAGGGCAGAGTCCAGCTTTCTCTCCATGCATGTTGCTGTGGATGGTTGTTCAAAGGGGCCAGAAGGGAATGGGTCTGTCTTGCAGGGGCTTCCCCAACCTTTCTGAGGGAATGGAAGGCCAAGAGTATAGTCGGCTACAGTCACTTTCTGTCACTGTCTTCCCATGCATGGGACGCACAGAGACTGCTGAGGCCCACAGCGTGTAACCTCTGACAATTCTCATAAAAGGGATTGCTCAAAATTGATCAGCTGTATAAATGTTTTTTAAAAAAACATTTTTTCAAGTATCACATTTTTTAAAGTTTCTGATGGAATATTTTTACCTTTTGTAACATTTAATGGTTAGAAAGCCCTGGAAAGACTGTCATTTTTAAATGGAAAAACAAAACCTTAAAGAATACCAATTCTTCCTTGCAGTCCTTAGCATAACAATAGTAATGACAGCATGTCACTTTCTTTCCATTACATCATTACTAAAACAGCATAAACACACCAAAGAATGGCAATGCAGAGACTGTGCCTCTGTTATTATTTTTGGGTAATATGGAAAGGGGTCAGTAGAGAGATTTAGTTATCTACTCTGGGAATTGTTTGTTTATGAATTAGGTTTTCCCAAAGGAGTTGTGGGATGGGAAATACAATAGGAAATGGACTTTATTCATGCGTATAAATACCAAAACTCTAAGTGTCATCTGGGAGAGAGGTTGATGGAAACTTGCTATTTTTGCTAACAGATTTTTTTAAAAAAACCTTGATTATACATCCCAAAGTTTCCTATGCTATTTTGATACTGTTGATATCTCCACAGAGTTCTCAGTTAGTCATGACAGAAAAATGTTTTACGTCTCATAATACTGACAAAGAACTTAGGTACTTCAGGTGTTTGAATAGATTTTTACAATGGAAAATTACATTACATTGCATTGTTTTTCACTAAAATATTCCCCTTTAGCTGGGCATTGTCATTGTTTCTCACAGCCCCCTTGAACCCTTCCAGCAGCATTTGGGCTTTCCATGCATAAGTAAAGCAGCACACATAGGATCTGTTGTCTTACAGTAGTGACACTGGGGAAAAGGAGAGGTTTGAAGACGCACTCAAGAAATGCACAGATCTTAAACTGACAATGGCCTCAGTCTTCAGTGTTCTGCCTGAGACCTTTGGGCAACCTAGCATGGAAAGAGCAATCTCTGAGAGTGTGCGGCATCCCACTCAACACCCCTGTCTACAACAAAGGGCTCCAGATGTGCTCAGTCTTGGGCTTGTCCCCATCTGTGTCATTTGATTCAGTTGTGGCAGTGACTTCAGAGTGCACAGCTGGGTGGGTGTTCACCTGCCTGATGCCTATGTGGAAAAGTTTGCTGTTGTCTTTCCAGGTTGCTCAGAGGGCATTTGCTGCTCTCAGTCTTCTGGTCTGTTTTGTGAAGGTATATCTAGTATAGGGCAACACCTAAGCACACGGCTTTGGGCTGAATGTCTTTTGAAAAGGCATACAGTTTTTGTGATGCTTGGAAACACACTGGTGTTGCCTGTAACATCTGCATTTGGCCCCATTTTTTTGCCTTAGTCACCTCGTTGAAATTATCTTTCAGAAGTTGTGGGTGCTTAAACTATGATCTCTTGCACTTTGAAAAAATATCAAACTGACAAGGATTGAAAGAACCAGCCTGGTTAATTTGGATTTCCATAAGAATTATAAAATTGTGCACATAAAGTAGCTAAATCATGAAGAGTTATCACAGCCTATTATTAAAAATCTCTGTCTGCTGGAACAAGCTTTTTCTTTTCTCCTCATTGCCAGCTGAGCCACCACTGAGCTGCTGCTGTGGAGGTCATGGTGCACCTGTGACGAGTTTGGAAGTGCACCCTCTCTTGCAAGACAGTTCCTGGCTGTTGCCCACCCATGGGCATCTAGCACTTGGGAAGAAGACAGGCACAGGCAGATGCTGAACTCATTCCTTCCCAAGGAGCCAGCTCCTTTTGTGCCAGATAGACATAGCAAACTGTCAATTGGCTGTTAAATTCACCACTTAAGTGTGACAACGAAAAACATGGTCATTTTACCTGGGTTATCTTCATGATCTCAGGAGATGAAGAATAACTTGGAAAGCCAAAAGGCTAGCTCTTGCTGAGCTTGACATAAGATGAAGTGTATTTTATTGTGCTACTTTACAGCAGCAGAGGGTTAGTACAGCTGACTGCTGCCCAAAACTGAAAATCAATACTTCTCAAATCAGATAGAAAAAGTAATTATTTTACACAGTGTACCATATTACTGACCAGTAAAATTCAGTGTCTCAAACAGCAGATAATACTGAGACTGAGTAAAATTAAAGAGAGGTGTATGTTTTTTACAGGTTCATATCTGCTTAAAAGGTTCCAGGGACTGAACCATTTTAGCAGTAGTAGACATATTTTCTAGGAAATAAGGGGAAAGATTAATAAACTGCATGCCATGAGAGGTAAGTTTTGTATCAACTAAGGTCAAGATGCAAATACCTCCTTTTCCCTGATGTGCACATTGACTGCAGACTTGCTGCATTCGGGGAGAATCATAAATTCTCCCAAATTCTCTGCCATCACCTTGTTTAAACCTTACCTTAGTCCAAATCAGTCTGTGTCTGTGATCCTACTAGGTAGAACACTTTACAGTTGTTGTTGTTGCTGTTGTAATGCTTATTCCATTACACAAATATTTAATAATTCATAAAATAAGAACAAGATGATGAATCACATTGCCCTGTCAACTTCTGAGCTTAAAGGTTTCAGGGGAGAGGCTAAATGTCAGGAGCCATTTAAGGCTTTTGCAGTAATGAGGCAGCATATAAGCAAACGGGACTCCTTGACAAGCTGAAAAGATACAGGAAAAGTACAGTTAAGCATTATAATGCATGAAGCATTTACAGGAAACAGGAGGTGTTGGGTCTTAAGTCTGGTGAAATAGCAAGAATGGGCAAAACGCTTCTCAGTAAATTCAAAGAAAATCAAATTTATTTGGTATAAAGAAGCCTTCTTGTGTCCCTTGTTAAATGATTTTTGTTGTCCTTACTTGACAAAGCTTCAGCTGCATGGATTGTGCCTCTCGTTTGCAGAACTGACCTGAACAGATGCTGTTAGTCTGGTACGTGTGCAAACACCTGTTTGAATCATGATTGATTGTGTTTCCTATCAGCAAACTATACTTCGGGACAGCATACAAGAATTGTGCAGGCTGTTCCCTTTATGTCCTTAGCACAGAACTGGAACTCTGGAAGTAATAACAGTAGCTGGATTACAGATTGGCACATTTAAGAGAAATATTTTAATATAAGCAGAGGAACTGTAGAAGTTGAGTTCTGTACTAGAGCCACTCTGCACTTTATAGGCTGAAGATTGGTGTCACTGCTCCATCTGTCTCAATCACAGGAAGGGGAAATGGATCTTTTGGCCATTATCTCCAATAGTAGGGGGCAAATGCTTCTTCTTTTGGCTTTGGCTTTGATCAGAAAGTCTGATCTTTATGTTTGAGTGAAGGTAGTGTGAAGTGGCTACTTAATGTTCAGAAAGAAATCACTACCATGATTTTCAACCCAATGTGGTATTTTCCATGGAGCAAAGAGTTTTGATTTTCTTTAAATGTCTCACTTTTTTTTTGAGGAAAGCAAAGTAAGTTATAATGTGCTTGTAGTAGTTCAGTCCTATCTCATCAGTGATGTATGTTTATGTATTTCTGTGGTGTGCATATATATAATACATGTTTATATATGAATGCATATATAGGTGCATGTTTATACATTGATAGATGTAGGTCTTTCTGAAAAGGAAGCATCTTGTCTTGCCTTGTTCGTCTTTGTAAATATGACCATGATATCCTGTTTCTCATAAGAGGAGAATTTTCTCATACATGTTCTATAAATTGCGCTCCATAGCCCACATATCCTTCTTTTCCTATTGTACTTTAACATTATAAGGTGTTTATGCCACATAAAATAGTTGTCATATCTTTGTGGTGGCTCTTGTAAAGTTTAAAAAAGAGAGAGACAGTGGAGAGACAAGGAAGTTAAGGCCAAGAATCAAAATCGTTGTCCATGAGCGATAGTTAAAGTCTTGGTATGGCTGAGAGCTGTAAGATGGGTGAATATACCTCAAAGAGGTTAAGGCAGAGAATTCTCTGGAAGTGATTCAAGGCAGAGACAGATGAATTTTTCTGAGCTCCTGAACTGTAGAATGGGGCTGGGCACACTGCTGGGTTCCAGAATGATCTAGTAACCACAGCCTCACTATCCTCTAATGGTTCATTTTCTCCTGCAGCCAAACTGCTAATGAAATGCATATGGTGCAAGCACAATGACTTGGCCGCTTTTGTCTTACATGGAATTAAAAATGATAAAGTTAAACAACAGTTCAGCAGTCCTTTTGGTATTCACATGATGCTCAGGGTTAAAAAGTAGTTACTGTAGCATATTAATCTGAAAGGATTGTACATTAATCGTTTATGAATCTGGTAAAACAGGGTGCTCCATGACTTTAAGGAAGCTTTAAGGATGCAACCACCTGTTGGTCCAACCTTGCACTTGCAGAATCAGCATCATGGTTGTATTGAGCATCAGATCCTGGAAACAAAAAGAACTTTTAGAAAACAGCACTGAAAAAAATTTCCAGAAGTGTGATGGAAAGTAGAGGATGGATACCTAATTCTTTAAATACTGGAACTGCACGTGGGTACCTAGCCATGGAAATGCAGAAGATTATTTTCCCTCTAAATGCATAGTAGGGCTGATTATGCAATCTACTTTCTTATAGCAGTTGAAATGTTAATATATAGAAATACTCATCTGCAGTACAGAGATTATTGGTTTAGGTATTTTTAATGTAAAAAAGAAAAACCACCCTAAAATATCTGATTATTTTTCTAGAGACAAGCATTTATACTGCTTCTGTTGTGAAAACATTTTAGAGGGCAAGTTGCTGATTGTGTTTGATCTGCCCTCTCCCTCTGTTTTTAGTATGTTCTGTATTTTAAATGTAACATGTAGGTGATTTTAAGCTTTGTCAGAAGGTAATTGCTATGAAAACCAGATAGATTCATTTATACTAGAACTAAGTTTTATCATTATCATAAGGTATTTGGCTGCTAAGGTATGTTTAAGCACTGTCTGCTTTTGAGTCACAATACATGGAATTAATTGTGTTCTTAACCCCTCAAATTCACCATCATTGCTTTTATAATGCTAAAAAAAAATAAAAAGAAGAAATATAAAATAGAAAGAAAGGGCAGAAGAGAGTGACAAAAACCTCCTTTGAGAAAAAAGATGCTTTAGAGAAGATGGAGAAGAGTGCAGACATTTAGGCAGATATGAAATAAAGGTTCTCAAAGAAATTTACAACAGCCAAAAAAACTTCTGTGTGGCTGGATCAAAGCTGTGTGGATCATGAAGTTACTGACTCTGTCATTGTTGCCATGGAGCCACTGTTGCTATGGTGCCAGCATCACCAGGTTATCCTTTAAGGAACAGCTTGTGTGTCAGAAGGGTTAGAGTTTTCTTCCTTCAGGAGAGCTGAGCAGAGTCCTCCTATGAGCAATGTGCATCTAAGTATGCTGTAATGCACAATCTCATTGTGTTTGTTGTCTGCTGATTTCGTAGACCGACAGTCTCCAGTTAAGTCTGTCAGAGGATGAAATCCCTCAGGGCATGTCTGCACTTTGGTCAGACTGAGGGTAACACAGGAGATGTGCTCACATTAGTGTTAAACTAATGGGCAGAATTGAGAGCGAAGCCTGTTTTGCTTTCCACTTTCCTCCGATGTATTTCAATTTGAATTGTTTCTTTCCCTTGTTTGGGCTGCTCAGCTTTTCAGGCAGGATCACAGCATTGCTGTTTCCTTTGGAAAGAGCAATTATTTTTGTGGTTCAAGGCTAAAGCTTCATTACCTTTTCTTGGAAAAAACTGTGTGGCTGTTTGAAATCTTTCCTTGTCAGTGGATTTATTTTGTAGTCCTCCTTCAGGGGCTGCATTATCACCTGAAGCCCTTAGGTTAAGCAGAATATTTTGTCTTGCTTTTTAATTGGTAACAACTTACCCTCAGAACAAAATTGAAAACTCACACAGTTTGTTTCATTGTACTGATTAATACAACTAAATGGCTATCATGGGGAGGAGACTTTAAAGGAGAGTTGGTCAGAGGAATTTTGTCTGAATTTGCTGTATCTTTTTTAACCAGAGACTGACCTTGGTAAACCACAAAAATGGTTTGTGAAGAGCCTTTGAGCTTCTAGAAATTATTGCACACAAAGTTTTGTAATTACAATAGGCAATATAATTCAAAGCTTCCAGGGAAGTTTTTATATCTGTGATAGATCATTCCCAAAACTGACCTCAAATTAAACAGCTAATGCTGCTTTGATTTTGTCTGGTTCAGCATTAAAATATTAGTTGTTCCTTTTTTCTATTCTGAAGATTTTGGCTTGGTTTTGCTATATTTCCATACCTGGCATAACATTTTGTGTGCACATGTTGCATATGCCTACTCTGAAGTAAGCATAAGTACAAAAGAGATTTAACTCTGAAATCTGGGAATTTATTCAGTGGCTGTCCCTCAAGAAAAAGAAGTATGTGTTGTTACTGACGTTTGCCTGCTGTAATTTTTATCTTCTTGGTAGTACTGAATTATCTTGATGTAGCTGTTTTCAGTGGCACTAACAGTGGTCCATTTCCCTGGCGATTTTTGATGATTATCTTAGCAGCTGGTTAAACCATGCAGGAGAGGGACAAAACAAATATTATGTCTATAAAAAGCTTGATATTGCTTTAATGAAAACAAAGGTTATGTACATCAGAATCTTTTTCCTGATGTTTTGAGAAGATGACCCGATGGTAAATAAAATGATTTGTTTTGAACAGTGAGTGAACTTGATGAGCTGTTTCAAAACACTCTCTTTGGAAAAAATACATGTCTTTGTAAGGACAGAGGTTTTGGCAGTTTGGGGAAGGGAAGTTACAAGGATTGACTCTGTGTACACAAACTAAGGAAAACTTTTGTAAAGTATTCTGTGTTCACTTTAGAGTGAGAACTATGACATTTAACTTTTTAGCAGTTTTAAAGTTTCAGAGGGAACATAGTTTTATATGGAATGTACAAGTGGAGACGTAATGTTAACAAATCACAGTCATGTCAGGACTAAATCCCCACCATATCTTCCCATTCCAGATAGGAAGATTAAATCAGAATCTAAATTTTGAAAATGTCCTCATCTGTGTTCTTGGCTATATAAACATGTTCCTGAACAACTCAGAAATGCTAGATATTCAAAATCTGCAGCCAGCTTCTGCAGCTTGAAAATCTTTCTCTGGAGTGATTGTGAAGTCAGGAATGAAAGAGATCCATGACAGCTTGGTCAAGAATGACACATTTATCTGGCTAGTGCTGTTTGGTTTGAACTGATGGAGATTGGACACTCTAGAGGCTGTGGTATAACCACAGCTGGTCAGTGGAGAAGGCAAGGCAGCAAAGAATGCAGAGTTCCACATTCCTCTGTCTCCCAGGATCCAAGTTCCTGCTTTGTCAAGGACCAGGAACCCTTAGGATGCCATCTCCTATCTTCAAGCCACGTGTCAGACTTACCAGAGTTTTCTGATGTTATATGTTCAAGAAAAACATCTAATAGGGAGCCTGGCTCAATAGTTATCTTGCCTGTGAATAAAATATTCCTTTAAATGGGTCTTGTTTCCACAGTGCAATGGAATGACACATTAAACTTGGAGTGATTTAAGTTAAATAAGAATCTTGAGGGGGAGGTTGGTTTGGCTTGGTTTGGTTTGGTTTGGTTTGGTTTGGTTTTTTTCATGCAAGGAAGGGTTTGAAATGATTTCTCAGGAAAAATTTCAGCTCACATGGAAATGTTTTGTTAAGTTATGCTATGCTTCAATTTTTTTCCTAATCATGGAAAGCTGTGTCAGAATTTTGTAAGAAAATTTCGGGGTATGAATGTTTTTAAAATAGCTTTCATAGTAATGCCCGGTCACAGTTCTTTAAGAGTAGGCGGGCTCCAAGGAACTATTCCTGTTTCTAAAATAGTTGGCCTTCAACCATCCAGCCTGTATAATTTGATAGAATTAGTGACTGTATGTCAAAATCTTGGGAACTTTGTTCAAAATAGGCATAGTATAGCTAATTAAAATTTTCCTTTCCACCTCTTAATTTTAAAGGTTCAGCATCAAAATATATTTGGAAATCATTAACTTTAATTTGACCTTTAACTTGCTTTCTTTTGTCTTCAAAGCTCATTCCTTTTACTAAAGCATCTGAATGCCTAGGAGGACAACTGTGACCTTTAAAGTGAAGAAAGAGAGATTACTGCAGTTAGCTTGTTGTGTTTTTGGTTTTGGTTTGGTTTGTTGGTTTTTTTTTTTATTTTTTAAAGGCCAGTCAGGACATCAGTGTAGGTATTCTTTTTTTTCAAACTAAATGTGCACTTTAAACACTTCAGATAATACTGAAATGCGCTTAAAGGAAAATTACCTGCTATACTGTGTCCCTGGAATTTAGATTCTTCCCCTGGAACAAATTACATAACTTCTCTGAAAGCTTGTTTTTCATTTTTAAATATATTCTTCTTTTAGATAATCAAAGGTAGACATTTTAGCAATGTGTTTTCCTTTTGGTTTGTTTGTGACTTGTTTTTTCTTTCCTTACACACACTTACTTCATGCACTCTTCCAACCCACATTTTGTTTGTCTTTGGCACTGAGAGACTCTTACATAATTTCTCAAAAATACAACAGTGTTCAGCTATAGTAGTCCAAAAGGCTACAGCCTGCATTTTTGCAGAGGTTTGGGATGATCGCAGCAGAATGGTGTATTGTTTCTGACAGGGCCTGGTTTTCTGAGGGTTCTTAAATGCCTGTTTCTCTGCTCTTGGCCTCTTCTCAAGTTTCTGATAAACAGGACTCTGCAAGGGAGCGGGTGACACAAGTTTAACTTGTGCCACTTCTCAAATACAGCACTTCAGCTTCTTTGAGGAGAAGAGCTTAAAGAAAAGAATGTTCTGTACATACCACAGCTGCCATCCTTCATTAGTTTCTGTTTACATGGTCAGTAATTGGTATTATATATTTTTATGTAATAAGTTAGCATTAACCTAAAATAAACTCAGTACAGTTAATTCCACAAGCATTCACACCAGTGTAAATGAGAAATGGTTCCTTGTGGGCCAGTGCATCTTCTGCAGTGTTTGTAAGGGGAGAATCCATCCCACTAGAACAAGATGCAAATGTATTTTAGAGCACTGCTTTTGAACTAATGGGTATTCAGCCTCGCAGCTGTTTTTTAGGTAAAATACATTAAGGATTTAGCTCCTGAATGATTAACTTCCACTATTTGGAGTAGGTGACAGCTCTCTCTGACTGCAAATTACTGTCAGACAGGCCACTGAACATGCACTGAACATGTAATATGATCTTAAATTTTGAAGCATAGCTCTCCGATTGTGACTTGTCCTTGTCTTCTGTCAGTCTCTTTTGGGTACATATATTTAATTGTATGTTTGCTTACATATGTAGACACAAGGCTGTAGGAGTAGAGGCAATACATATCTTTGATTTTCCCTAGGAGTGGGATCTCACTTTTTCTGTTGGCTTAGAGCTATATAGCATTGCCCATGTTGTACACTGCTGTGGCCTCCTGCCTCATTTCCTCTGACAGGGGCCTGGGCTGTAGGCACGTGGAGAACAGTCAGGGTATGAGTTATGGTAATGTGTAGGGAGAAAAAAAGCCACCTGTGTGCCTGAATCTCCCTAAAGTAGAAAATATCCCCAGATAGGCTTGGGGAGGTACTCCTTGTGTGGTCCCCATCGAACACCTTTGCTCCTGTGCCATTGTATGGTCTCACTGCTGCGTTTGGATTGTTGTGACCTCTCCACCTAACTCACAGAGTGGGGCTGGTAAGAGGACACACAGCCATCTCTTCTTTACCTGCCTCTGCTGCTTGTGATCCTGCACTGAGTACTCTCCAGGCAGATTCAGAGCCTGCCTTTTAGAATGTGGCAGTAACAAATGTAGCAGGTATTGACTAACACACCCTTAGTCCAGGCTCTGGTGCGCAGAATCTACTCTGAAATGGCATTTGCTTCCCTACTGCACGTGTAGTAATGCTTTAACGAGTAATAGATTACAGAATAAAGTTTCTGTTGTCTCCTTCGGGAGTCAACTAAGCAAACAATGATTAGGAAATCTTAGCTGATAATTGTTTAAATGTTTTGTTTCTTAATTTCATCTTTTTCCTTGGGCAATTTTGTATTAACCTAAATAGTTCCTTTCATTCCTCAGTGCTCATGTTTCCCAAGTATTTGTAAACCACTACCAAGTCTTCCTTTCCCACAGGCATTGCTTATCCTAACTGTTGACTGAAAATCAATCCCCCCATCTAATGACTCTGTCACTGTTCTTTGAACTCTTTCCATTTTACATTATCCATCTGGCAATAAAACATCCAAAACTGCACGCAGGCTGCAGATGTGGTAGCTCCATAGCTGCTGAGGCAAGGAACTGTTGCAAACCATTGTATGTCAGGATCTAGCTGTTTCTGGGATCAGTAGTGGGAAAGTATAAAGTCATTTGTCTCTAGCTTCGCTGCCCAGGACACCTCAGGGTAATGAGAGATTTGTAATATAAACCTACTGAAGTTGTGTTGTTTTTCTTTATCCTATAACTTGTTAATTTTTCTTTGATTTTTCTACACCTGTAAACACATTTCAAGCTCTCATTCTCTTCAGAAATATAAGGCTTTCCAACCCTGGGTTCTGGCTCCTTTCCCTAGAAACCTGCTGGCTTTTACTTGCCAGTAGGATATGTGATAAGGGATTCCCTGTTCTGGTTCCCTGCCCTGCCTCTGCTGTGTCCTGAGTTCTGTAGGAGTCAAAACTGAATTGTGATGTGTGACTGTCATACCATCCTCTCCAACTAAAAGAAAAAAACATGACTGCACACAAGGGAATTAAATTTCAGAAAAAGCTTTTCAGTTTTCATTTGTGATATCACAAGTTCACAAGGTGTTTTTTCCTTCTTTTCACTTTAACAGGTTATCACTGCTAGCTTATCACCGTTCTTCTTTGTCATGACTGCCAATGTACTAACCATTTCTTGGTAAGTGCGTACATGAGCTTTTTGCTTAACAGTAAAATGAATTTTCACACAGGGACTTCATGTGGAAATACTTTAAAATGTCAAGTTCTATTGCTGTCGATATTATTTTGCATGTAAGGAGAACCAGATGTGCAATGATGGATGCAGTACAGTAATAGAAGATTGTTTCTTTTGCCTCTGTGGGAGAAGGTGGACATTTTGGACATTAAGCCTCACCACAATTCACTCAGCACATTTTACAGTGAGGCAAATGGATGCAATAGGCAAATAAATGACCCATTCAAAGTCACGCTACAATTTACTGGTGGAATTTGAAGTAAAACACAGGAGTCAAGGTTTGCTGACAGCATCTTTTTTACCAAAAGGGTGCATTCAAGTTTCCCTAACACGCTGTGCTCTGTGAATGTATAAAATTAAAATTAATTATAATAAACTTTTTCCAAAGCTGTATTTGGATTTTGTAATGTGTGGCCACACATTACAAATCATGTAACCTGAATTTTTTAGGTAGTAATATAAAGGATTGGGGTGCAAACTCCTTTGGTCAAAGGCAGTGTTTTTGATCTGTGTTTGTATAGTACCCAATGAAAGGGAATCAGAGGCCATGGCTGATGCTCCTAATGTTTCTGCCATGCAAATAACGTCTCAACATGGGCTTAGGCCTGTGTCTCTGAGGACAGATTTATTAATGGAAATAAAAGCCTACTTACTTTTGAAAAGCTTTAAGCTTCCTTTTTTTCCTCTTCATTCATGATTCATTCAGTTTTATTGCCTTCCTAAAGATTCAGCTCTGCGCTGAATGGAATTAGCATATCCTTTCTTCAGGTGTGGTAAGAGCCTTACAGAAAGGAGAACCTCAGTTCAGATTGGCCCCATTTACCTATGTGTGCATATGCATCTATATGGGTTTTAGGCACACGTGATCCCCAGTGCTAAAGTTGTGTGGTTTTTTTAGCTCTAGGAACACATGTGGCCTGTGCATGTTGGAGACTTAACTAATATCAATGCACCTACAACACTCCTAGTCTAGGCCATTAACTTGTTGCTCTTCACCATGTTTTACATGTGTTTGTGCAGGTCTGTCACATGCGTGCTAGAGGTAGGCTTTGATTATACGTCTGTATTCACTGACACGTGCACCAAAAATTAAATGTGTATCTTTGTTAATATGAGCACACGGACACGTATAGTTGCACACATACCACCTGCCCTGCATGGACTGAAACCTCTATAAATGATGAGCACAGCTGTATGTTTAAAAGAAAACTTGCTTTAGCCCTTGGGCCTGTTGCACTTTGATTGTCATAAATCAAAAAGAAAACAATTTCTTTTATTTATTTCTTTTTTAGATTTTAATTCTGTTCATGTTTGTGCATTGGCAGTGACTTGGCTTATCAGCAAAGCTCTGGAAATAGTTTGTTAGATGATAGCAGCTGCAAAGCACTCATGAGAACATTAATCACTGAGGATTTTAGTGTGGTCACAGACAATATCATATGTTAATTTTTGAATGATGGGCAAATGCAGTTAGCTGTCACCTCACTATAAACAGAAGCTGGAGGATTTGCCAGATGGTAAATTGAAGGTAAAATCAAGGATTGGCATTTAGCCATGATTTTTGCTCTGCTTCATCTTGACGATATAACAATGGTTTCCATTTGCCTAGTAATTTGGACTGCATGGGCACCTGGATACCCAAGGTTTCAAATCCTTCAGAAAGGGATTCTTCTTCTCTGATGTAGGATGTGTGATGTTAAAGAACAGTTTAGGTACAGGCATCTTTTTACAGAACAAGGCTGGGCAGTTTATTATATTTTGTACATAATTGCCAGCCTAATTGTTGAAATGGTATGTCTGAGGTTTGTTTTTGAAAGTCTTTGTTAAAAATTTAGAAAACAACACATCTGTAGAAACTGGAAAAGAAATTTCCAAGGCTCTGTTGATTTTAGGTCTTCCGTATGTAGTGTTTTGGGGTTTTTTTCCTTTAGGATAAAGGATATATTATCCAACCTTAGCTTCCAAAGGAGTTAACGCATAGGGTGTGCTGAAATAAGACCCGAGGGTTAACCCTCTCCAGAAAAAAGCACTGAGAAGTTGTTACAGATAGCAAGTGACCAGACTCAATGGTTTAGACCTTTGTGAAAAGCTTGCAGCCCTTGCAGCCCTTTGCTCCTCGTTGGTAATTCCACCCCAAAGGTATTCTGTCTCCCCAGTGGGCGGTCACAGACTGTTTGTAGCACCTACTTTCCAGGGCTGTTTACTGTGTAATTGTAAGATGTTGTCCTGTTGTTATACAATATTTTTTTTCCTCTCGGGAACAAGGGCAATTATGTGGTTTTTAAAACAGCTCACCAAAGCTAAGATTTAAGTGAATGTAATGCTATTAGACCAAAGAGCCTTCAGCTTTGCATGCCTTTTTTTTTTTTTTTTTTAAATCAAGGGGGAAAAAAAAGAGTACTCTTAGAAATGAACTTAACAGAAGTTTGTTTATAAAGTTCGGTAAGGAGATTTTCTGTTTCATAAGCTAATTAAGCCATGAGGCTAAGATGAAAGGTCAGTACACTTAGCTTTGCACTGTTACAAAAGGGGAGAAGAATCGGCATCTTACCATGTTCCTGTCAGCTGTGACAGATAACAGAGGAGACTTGGTGATTATTAACTATTGCATGGATTAAATGTGTTGGTAGCATATCTCAGTGAAGGTCTTTGTAAAACCATTCATCCTGACTTGGAGCCCTGCTCCTAGGCTGAGTCTTGGGGAGCAGCCTTAGTGCCACCACTGTGCCATGAGCAACGCAGGAAGGAAGTGCTTGGGCATATGTGCCTTTTTGGCTGGGGCAGCTCCTTTCACCGGGCTCCTCACCAGGAGAGACAAACAGAAATTTCTGCTGGCCTTACTGTGCCAGTAGGGTCACCCCAGGGCAATAGGGTTTTCCCAGATTTCCTTTGTTCCCAAAACCTAGGCTTTACATCTCCTCCTGATGTTGTCAAGTGGCAAGTTTTCAGGATGGGAATTGCAAGAGGGAATCATTGAGTTAATGAAGTTCAAACTCTCTTGCCTTCCTTTCCTATTCTTGCTAGTGTAGGTGTGTGCAGCTATTCTGGTAACTAGGGGCAACCTTCTCTATTTAGATTCCTGTCTGTGCGTTTTCCCTGAATACCATCAACCCTAAAACACAGGAAAGGTAGTTTCTGATGAGATAATTTAAATAAGATATTTTGGTTTTCAGCAATTTCTTAGCAAGAGAAATGAAAAAATCACTTGAGTTACAGTCTCTAGGTCAAAATGTGTTTAGACTAAATAATATCTTTTTTGTATCAAGTAGAGAAACTTTTGTGATGCTTAATTTGTGATATACTTTGTTTACAGCTTTGTGATTGGTGGAATTGGAGAAGCATTGCTTGTTTACACTGAAAGGACAGGAACGTAAGGAGGAACCAGAGTTCACCAGCTGGAAAAGAGCTGACTTGCAGCCTAGAGACACTATCAGGAAAAAAATGCAGCAGCAGGAATGAAGAAGTGCAACCAAACATGAGGAAAGGGACCTATTGTTTTTTTTTAATAAAGAAAAACCTATGCTATTAATAGTGCTGTTAAGGGAGCAGTATAGTTGGCAAAGATGGTAAGGAGCCTTTGCCTCAAAGCACAAGACAAACTGTATGAGATTGATGTGGTAAAGGAAAAACTGGACTGTCTCATGCTGATGGCTCTGTGTGAGAACCACTCAGCAGCAGCTCCTTGCACAGTGAACTAAACTCAGGAAAAGCAGTATTCCCCACTGCATGCCCCTGGTTGTTTTTTTGTTTGAAGCAGACAGCAGGTCATACCAAACAATGTCAGAGCTGAGATCCTGCCATAAATTCAGGATCTGGAAGGATGGATTTTGTCTCCAACTGTTCTGTAAGCAGCAAGCTGCCACACACAGGTCTCTAGTCATGTCGTCTGAACTGGCACAGGGACCGAGGCCAAGGGCCTTGTGGAGATAATCCCCTTCTGGAACTGTGGCAGTTTGACAGCTTTGCAGAAAGGGAAAATCAGCAATAAATCTCAATATTGGTAGTGATTGCTCTTCATGATTTTTTTTTCTCTCCCATTCTCTGAGATTTCTCTCGAACTCTGCAAATTTTTGTCAGCTGGAGGGGGTGGAGGGACACGTATTGTTCCCAGCAGTGGTTTGTCTCTTAAATTATTGCAAGAGGAAACAAAGAACATGAACCTTGAATGAATGTCATAAAGAGTATAAGGAAATTAATCTCAAGAGTTCTTAAAATAATTTCACTTCTGGTTGCTTAATGGCTGTTAGAAATTAGTCTTGATATATTAGCGCCTGCAATCTGTGCAAAAGCAATATTAAATTATGAGTTTATAAGATTGTGGGAAAGGTCTACATGGTAAAAGGAACTTGATAACAACTCTTCAATAAGGAGAGTGGCTTGTCTCACATGATATGTACATTGTAGTCCCTTAATCTAAATTGTCCAAGTTTCCTTTGTAGTCAGTGGAAAGAGGGTTGCCCTCACAGAGGTGATCCTTTTTGAATAGACTGCTGTGTTAGGAAGTGCATATCTCTCTGTAGATTGAAACTGGGTGACTAGTCTAGAAAAAAGACACCTGGTTTCTACAAGGCTACAGTTACCAGAGGCGTATCTGCTTCAGTCTAACAAATTCCACGAGATGGGCTTGAAAATATGGCAACATTTTAATTTCATAGAAAACACCGTAGTTTAGCAAAGAAGGTAAATTTTACAAATGTTTGCAGTCAATTTCTATGTCTGGGGAGTTTTAGATAAAGATTAGTTGGTTTTCAGAACAGAAAAGCTGTAGTTTATAGACCAGAGTACTTCTCTTTTATTGTACCTAAGCTTGTCCCGGTTAATTGCAAAAGGTCTCTTTATATGGGCATGTTGTCCATGTATGTTGGACATGGACATGGTCCCACTCTGGCTTGAGTTTGGAATGAGCTGTTCTTTTGCCAGGTGGTAAATCTCAGGTTTGGGAAGAAAGGGGGAGAGAGGGACAAACATGAAAAAATAAATGCTTGAACTTCAGCAGTAGTCCTGAAACCAGAATGAGCCACATGCGAAATTGAGTCCATACTCACACCCAGTGAGCCATGACACAGCCAGCCGTGGATCCTCATGGCGTTCCAGTCTGTAAATTCAGACAGTGCTGGGAGTGATGGCTGCAGCATTCTGGCTTCCCCCAGACAACCCTCTCTGCCAGCCAGTTGCGGCAATACACTAGGATCCTTGCCGTGGCACCTTTCTGCTGACTTTGAAGTGAATAGTGACCCTAGGAGACCTCATGGAAGAGTCCCTGCATGATTACTGGGGTTTTGCAATCACAGCTGGAACCTTTGCTGTGGGAAAAGCTCATCGTGTACCTCTCTTCTTGCATAACTTTCAAGGATAGGCTGCAGTCTGTTTTTTTTCTTTGTCCTCTATTTTGCCTGTGGTGTTTGTAGCAATGTACCAAACCAGAACACCCATTTACTTTCTTGCTGGTGGTCTCAGTGGAAAGGCAGAGGCCAAACCATCAGCCAGGGTTGCTCTAGCACTCTGATCAGAGGGCATCTTGGCATGGCTGCAGGAAGCTTGTTTGGCTACAACAGGCATTTATGTTGTCTGGGCACTGAGGGAATTCAGTCCCTGCAGATACTGCATTAGGATCCCCCTGCACAGTAAGGCAACTGCCTTTTTATTTAACTTATGTGTGTTAAACCACACTGAGCTGTTCAGTCTCTGCTTGCATTTTTTGGTGCCTTAGTGCAATGCACTTGCATTTCTGAAACTGTTTGAGGTAAGTAAAATAGTGCAGGTTTAAATTGATTGCTACATAAGCAAATCAAAGAACCAGAGTTAACAGTGAAGTTGGGCTCCTCTGTCAAACACAACTGGGACGAAGTACCCTCTGAACCAACCCCACCTACTTCAGATGAAGGTGACCCCTGCAGACCAGCATGAGGCTCATCAGTCTTGCTGAAAACTCAGAGTAGGGTAGAAATAGAGCTCAGTGGCCTTCAAAATGCATCTTTATACGTTTGGAATTGTCTCAAGGTGCTAAAACTTGGTTTCCTTCTTGCTTAGGCTGTGTCAGAGGGGGCAGCAGAGCCAGGCTCTAGTGTGGCATCTGCCTCTGAAGGAGTCCTGTGAGCCAAGGGCTGGCTCAGCACTGGTAACAGTGAGCTGTCAAATGGTCAACCCTGTGGAAGGGGAAAGGTGGCTGGGAGAGAGCCCTTAGAGGAATTCTGGCTGTTGGAGCAAGTGGTGCCTTTCTCAACATGTGTACTGGGGTGGGGATGCCAGCTGGAAAAGGTGACCTGCAGCGGTTGAAAAGCCCCGAGGCAGCATCTCAGCTGGCAGTGCAGAGCAGATCATACAAACCTTAAGGTCAGCTGTGGGTGGGCTTCAAGTAGACCCTGTCTCCCCACCACTGCCCTTGGGAAGGGGTGTGTTCCCACCAGCAGTACCCAAGGGGGCAGAGACACAGAGAGGTGCTGGTTGGGCTCCCTGGTCCTCACAGCCCTGGGTGAGCAGGCGATGGCAGCAGAGGAGAAATGTGGGCAGGGCAGGCACTACCGGCTGCTTGCAGAGGTTGGGGACTGGAGGGGATGGGTCAGAGCAGACCTGGTGATTTCCTAAGAAAGTAACACCCTAGTCTTTAATTCAGCCCTGCCACAGAAGGAAGGATGCTGCATAATAAAGAACACCCTTCAGGGTTGGTAAAGTGATCTTCAAAGCAGGAAACCTCAGAAGTTCAAGATTAAAATGGCTCTTGCAAGTCTAGTGAACAGTTATGTTAAGTAATTTAGAGAAAGAATATGCAAGGGTAGACCATTTATACCTAACTGACCTTTTTTCCAGTCAGTCAAAAATACAAAGTGCTGAAAATGCAGCTCTGAGGAACGAGAGGCTCCTTTATGCTGCAGAGAAGCAATGACACAAATTAATTCCTGAATGCAAAGTGGTGGGTCTGTAGTTCAGCTGATACAAAAACCTGCAGATTTATCGGTATCCGTCATTTAGGGAATTTACTGTTCTTGGGTTGTCAACACATGAGACTAGAGAGAAAAATTGGAGTGTGCTCATCTTTCTGAGATGCAGCAGGTACCAGAGGCTGTCCCATCATACTCTTTCCACATCTACTGGTTTTGATCAAACCACTGACAGAGATAGTCCTGAATCATGTCATATGTTTGTGATCTTACCTTGCTTGCACTTATTTTCCAAGTGTCTTTTAAATTTTTTCTTACGAAGTAATTGGGACAGGGCTTGTAATTATCTACTGCAGTGGCATGACTCATGCATGTGGCTGGCCTTCATCATAAAGAGTCTCTGCTTAAAGCCAAATGCCATCAAAAGAAGACTCAAGAGTAAAGCTGCTGGATATGGACTACAAGTGGATTACAAAAATGCAGGCAACAGGGATTCTGTTTTGAAACAATCTTCTGGATCCGGTGGCTGTAACGTAGCTTCCAGCAGAAAATGTTATTAAATGAATTGAATGAACGTGATACTTAACACTGAAGTGATTTTGTTGTTGCTTATTGCTGCATTGTGTTGGCAGAGAATCTGTGCCAGTCTTTCAATACTGAAGCTGAAAATCTGCAGAGCAAGTGATCTTAGCAAAAGGCTATAGGATTTAGATAACATTTAAATTTAAATAGCATTTTAAAATACTTTTAAAAGAAGCGTTGGACCCATAAAAACATTTGATAAGGCACAGAATTCTGATTTACCATTACTCTTTTTAACACCTGTGTTCTGAGTTTGTGGATGAGTGTATGTGTGTGTGTGTATATGTTCTTATTTCCCACCCTCAAACTAGAATATCTGAAGAATTCAAGAAACTTGATGTCAACATAGGACATGCTTTGAAAAGGATGCTTTATCAAGTATTGTATAAAAGTTAGTTACCGGGAGCTGTACTTAGTTCTGAGGAGAGTTGTCCTCCAGCATTGTTTTACCTGTAAGCAAAAGGAGATGGGGCGTTGAAGAAAACTCCATAGCAAATTTGCCTTGCCCAGAGCTGAATGAACAGCTTTCAAACAGATCATCTGCTACTGTGAACCAGGCAATGCACTCAGTATGAAACTTTAATCCTGTTCTAGAGGATAGACACAGGGACAGGCTCATTTGGTTTGAAAAGAAGGTGTGGGTGAAGGGACGGAAATTGGGGGCAGAACTGAAAAAAATTGAGGCTGAAATACTATTGTACAAGGACATAAAATAGGATGAGATTTGCTTCTGAAAATGTGTTTCTTATTCATAGGTTGGGGGGGGCAGGGGTTGGGGCTTTATTTTTTTTGTGGGTTTGTTGTTTTGCTTTTTTAAAATTAGGGTGTATTACAAATACATGTCTGTTTAGTCCCAAAAAGGAATTAGAGGAGCCTATGAAGGTTGTGTAACTATTTCCGTATTATTTGCCTGGTTTGAGAAACTTAACCCTTTTTTTAACTAAAGTGTCATTGTGTTAGCCTTGATTTCTTCTAAAAAATGGACTAGTTTTTGTAAAAATGCTGCTAAAAAAGTTGTACTCTCTTCTTGATCACAGAGATGGGGACTGTACCTCCTCTTCAGTATCTGTGATGGGAAGGAGTCACACTAATCTACCTTTTAATAATTGTCTTGGCTTCCAGAGTAGGTGGGAATAGTCAGCTGGCATGTTAAGTTCTTGATTTGATGGTATAAAGAACCCCTTCGAAAGCCACACTGGGAGTGTGCTTAGTATATTTTGTCTTTTGTTCTGTCATTAAGGTTTGAAAACATGTAGCCCAGAACTTGTTCAGCTGTGAACTTGTTGCCTGTATAGAGAAGGCTGTACAATAGAAGAATATAATGAAATGGATACGAGTCTCTCTCTGTGCTCCTCCCAGGAAATGGGTGAAATCCCATAACTGCACTCAGGACTGTGGGAGATCCTGAGACTGCTTGAGCTTCTCTGCTTCCTATTTGCCATCAGCAGTCCCATACCTTTCATGACTCCTGACAAACATCAGTTTGAGAGGGAGGAAAACTTGCATGTTCATAGGTGAAGCTGGTGAAGAAGTGGTTGCTCTACCCTAAAATTCCTGTTGGTTCGAGTACTTGAGGGCCAGTATAGCTTGGGAATTAAAGGCAAGGCCCATTTTCCTGTAGGAGTTTGATCCCTGTTTACACTTAAACTTCTGATTTCTGTACCACTGCCGATGGGGAAAGCTGGTGCACCAAGTTTGTTTATGCTGGAGTTGCAGGCAACCAGTGCCTTGTGATACCGTGTAAGAACAGCACCTGCCTGGAGCAAGCTGGCTGAATAAAACAACCAGCACAATCCCTTTGAAACTGATAAGGAAAAGAGTTGGTGTTGTTTGGAGGAAATGGTTATTCAGATTGAGAAACTGGTCATTAGGCAACAAAGATGGGAAGAAAGGTGGAGATCTGGGAATGCTGCTTGCCATGCATAAGCACAGGAGTATCACTGACACCAATAAGACTAACAAGAGGGTTGGAGTTTCTGCTAAGAGGACTATGGTTCAGGCACGAAGTTGTTGTAAGCAGAAATATTTTGGTGATTTGCAGATGCCCACTGTAAGAACTGTGTGGCTGTAATTAGCAGTCACATCACAAAAGCAGAAAGTATGCATTGGCTGGGGTGGGAAATGCCTCAAGGCAAGTATTTCTCAGACTTCCCTCTGAAAACTGTGGAGACCAAGCTAGTCTGGCTGATCGTCCCCTCTAGCCCTGGCTGAAGAGGGGAACCAAAAGGATTTTTGCTATTTCTCTGTCACGTACCTTCTGGGACACCAAGGGATGAGATTTGGCTTCAAACAAGTCATGGAAAACATCTCCTAAGGAGTCACTTCTCCATTACTGATTGCCTAGAAATTGGTCTGTTCTTTGCCTTCTCAGGGAAGGGGTGCCTGTGCCAGTTACCACCTCAAGTTCACAAGTTAGCAAATTAAGTTCCTTTAGGTTTGAGCAGACAGGAGAAAATTTAATTAAGACCCTTCATGCCCATAAGTCTGCAACCATGTGGGCAGTCCAATGCCAGGAAAAAGATAATCAGCATGTTGCCAAGGATGCTCAGTGTGATCAGCCCTTAAAGTGAGTTTCTCCATTTAAGCTGAACGACAGAAGTGACAACCCCATTTCAGTGTCAGTGGAGATGAAGCTGGAGGTAACGCTATTATGTGACTCTGCAGGCATTGCCCTGGATCTCCCCTGCCAGCAGTTGAATGACCCGGTCTACTTGTGCAGGAAGCTTCAGCAGTTAGTGGAGAACATCCTCATAGCTGTGGTGTAAGAGACACAATAAATTTTATCAGGCAGAAACAAACAGCATCCAAGTTCTTCTCTTTGCCATTCTGCTGCCGGCTGTTCCATTGCCAAAGCCTGAGATCTACAAATCACTCCCGTAATGGCCACTCAGAAAACGTAGTTGAACTTTCTTTCAAACATTATGTTCCTTCAGGGTGAAGTTAATTGTTTTCCCTCATTTGATGTCTCCAGTTATGGTCAAAGAATTAGGATGTAGAATAGACACAGAAGCTAAAAGTTTCAGCAAGGCAGCTTTTATTTCTTTATTATAGTTGTCTGTTCATACTGTCTTCAGCATGGGTGCTCCTTGGGCTTATTATTGATGATGAATAAGAACAGACTGTGCAGAGATTAACACAGATGGTTGTAGCCTCAAGATTTGATGGGCTATAACTAAAGAAAATAAATCTCGACTTTGAAGGAGAGCCTTACACAACAGAATTTCATGTGGCTCAGCTGTATTCAAAGTGGAATATTAAAATTGCTGAGCAAAGAATTGAATGGCTCCTGTTGTGAATTGCTGTCTGTATGGGTAAGTTGCTTACCACAGTCTTGCAGATGGAAAAAACTCGACTATATTGTTTTCTTTTGGGTTAAAACAAACAAACAAGCCCATAAAACAAACCCTCTGTGATTCAGAAATGTTTGGAGGGAAGCAGTGTAGTTCACCAGATCAAATGCTGAATTGCAAAGGCAGCACCACTGAAAATTTTGACAGAGGAACCCTTAACCTCCTGCTACAGAAATTGGTGTAAAAGCTAGAGAATAACTTCCCCTTTCCCTTCAAAATCCCTCTCAGGTTTTTTTACTCTTCTTGTTTCTGAAAATGTGACACAAAGGTGCCATTCTGGTTCAAACCCCTCTTTGAAACCACAGAAAGTCAGTTTTAAAGGAGTATATGCAGTGGAAAACAGCTCAGAAGATTGTGTAACCTCTTGCTGCCAGCATCTGGGGCTTCAACAGATCGTGGGAAAACAGGGAGAGTTTTCTAGACTGAAGGTAACTCGGGTCTGGTACTGTGTTCTGCACCATGAGCTAATAAGCCACATCTTTTAAACTGATGCAAATTAAATCTGCTGTATCCATCATGTTCCTCTTCACGCTGTATGGGCTTCAGGCTAGATCCAGCTCCTGTAAACAAATGGCTGTGCTGATGGGAATGTCTTAGGCTGTGATTTCAGCTAGGAGGAGGAAAACAATGGAATATTGAGTTGCACCAGCTCCCAGTCCATGCAATCATTTCACCCAAAGGTAAAGATTGGAAAGGTTTTGCAAGTGTTTGTGTTTCTTAGGGAAAGAAGAGAACATGCTCTTAAAGAGCCAGTGTCTTTCATGCTGGTCTCTCTGAGAGACTTCATGAACTCACTTCATGACAAATTCTTTCATGGGCTGGAGATTTGGGTGTCTTGCCTTAATAGGAAGATACCAAGTAGCCCAAAATACTTTTGACCACTCCAAAAATATGTTCCTGCTATAGAATTCTATAATAATTTTCCATGTAACAGTTTAAAAACAAACAATAAAGCAAGGCCATGGCATGAGATTTCAGCTAGAACATTCTTTAGGGTTTTGGAATTTGGAGGGGGGCAGGGTTTGGGTGTAGAATGTGTTAAGTTTCCATGTCATCATACTGGTTTAATCTCCTCCTGTATTCTATAGTAGTCTTATATAAGTAGCCGTAATTACAGTTATATTTTTACTTTATTGCTACACTGTTAACTGAAAAAAAAATAATATAAGGACAGTATTGTTATTGTATCAAGCAGTTTATTGTTTATAAAAGCAGCAATTCTGCTTGGTTTTACAACTTTTAATGTATTTATTTTTTCCTGTAGGAATCCCATAGCTGGGCTCTAAGCTTGGTTGGGATTTGAAGTCTGTTCACTGATTCACTGGCTTCTGCTCTGTGGACAGCAGCAACCCAGGTGTAGATTGTTTCCCATGTGCCTTGATGGGCTTCTCCAGTGTCTGATTGGGTTTTCAGTAAGGGTGACTTCTCTAAGCTGTTTATTCTAATGAAACTGTATTATGATGTCTCTGAGATTCCTCCCACTTTCTCAAATCAGATGGGTGTCATCAGGTATGTCTCACATCTGTAAGAGGTGAATAACTTGGGTGGTTAGCAAATGTAACATCACAATGATAGTGGTTCTATCCTATGTGTTCAGTTTTGCAAATGTTTGAACTTCCTGCTGGTGAGGAATATTTTAATTTCTCAGCCTTGTGGCCTTGCAGACCTTCATGCTCCCCTCCTTTTGACCCAAGGATCTGCTTTGGGTCACAGACTTCCATTACTTTAATATTTGTCTGCAATTATTGCACTGCCACCATCAATTAAATTCTCCAGATATTTTATTTCCTGGTCTCCTGCAGCTTTAATTTGAAACTTTCCATTTTCCTGTCCATGGATACCATCACAGCCTGAACAGAGTCCAATTTTCCATTAATGGACACAGCAGGCTTTTAAAATAAATCAGACAAAGGGTGGAGTCTGCAGCTCCGGATGCACCATGTGAAAGAGTGAGCCAGACCCAACTCCCAGCACTGCATCAGCTTCTTTCTGTTTATCTTTGTGCTTATTGAAATAATAAAAGGTGAAAAAAATTGGGGGGGGGAGGGGGAGGAAAATAAGATGTGTAAACAGCAGCAGTCAAGAGAAAAGCACATAACAAGGAATAAAAGAGGAAATGGGATCTAGTTCTTAAACAATCTGTATGATCCATACTTTAAACCGTGGTCTAAAATGTTCCTTAGAAAGTACATCTGAATGCAATGCCTCCTATGCTCCACTGACTGGTGGAGGTCTGATTTCGCGTGATATTTCTCAGGCTTGAGGAAATGAAAGATTATGTACTAGCCAAAAAAAAAAAAAAATTTTTTTTCTTCTGTGGTGGTTGTTGTCTTAATTCACCTCCGTTCTGTGCAGATACACAGGTCACCCTGGTAGGCAGATGGCAGCTTGCAGAGTCTTTTATTCAGAAAACATTAATGAACCTCTCAGGCTGTTGTGGGAGGTGAGCACTTTGCCCTTCTGGGTTGGCTTTGTGTGCATTGTCATTTTGGCCTATGGAAATACCCCAGATGTTGATGCCATACAGTCTCTGCTGCTCATGGGAGGATGTTTCAGGATGGCTGGGAGGATGTTGCTCTGAAAGAAGGCATTAAATACTGAGCTTTCAAAACCATGCTGTGCTTTTGGAAGATCTGCATGTAAATGATGTAAATGCCTTGGGGTTGCTTATAAGCTGGACTTGATCTAGCTTTGATTAGCAAAAATATTCACAACTAGAAGAAACTGACATTGTCTCAACCTACTGATCTTTGGAAATGTGCTGGACTTTGTCCACCTGAAATGTCTAAGTCTATGCTTTGATGTTTTGTTGAAATGCTTGTGTTCCATGAGGAGCCCCAGTGCAGTCAGTGCCTGGGTTGCATCATGGGGGGTCAGAGCTCAGCCTAAGCCCTCTTCGAATAGCTCACTTGAGACCTTGAAGGCAGAAGGAAGGTTGCTAATGGTTGCATTTCAGCCATGCTGTTCATTCAGCACCCTCTTAGTCCTCTCACAGCTGGTGAGAGAAGAGAGGCCCACTTCTTAAGAAGAGATGAAGGTGAAGATGATGCTGACAATAACGATGATCATGGTGAGGGGGGTAGTCATTACTTCAATCCTCCTTTCTTCTCCCTTTTCCTCTAGGGATGTTCACGTGGGCAACTGTGGTGATGATCTCTTGTTTCCTTTCTAGTTTGTGCTGTGGGTTTCCTGTTCAAGGGAAGCTGAATGGGTGTGGGTGGGTGCACAGCTGGGTCTGACCCCAGCACGCAGCTAAGAGGTAGCCAGTGCATCCAGGTGGGAGCCAGGCCTACCATGCACTCCTGCCCTGCACTGAAGACAGAACTGTCTTTCCCAATTAAAAAGGAGAGCATGAGGCAGTTTAATCGACAGGTGTTAATTGCTTCACAGGCTGTGCTCTCACTCACAGATGCAGGGCAACGTGGAGAAGGTATCTGGGGTTCAGGCTTCTGGTTACAGATGTGCTGGCAAGTGGGGAGAGACTGAGGAAACAGCATGGTCTAGACCATTGATCCAACTCAGATGGCAGCAATTCAGTCAGTTTTCCTCTGAGTGGGATAAGAGTTTAGAAATAAAAACATCTTATATGTCTTTTTAAAACTCCACAGCTACGGTTTCTTCATTAGGTTTTTTGTCTTTTTAAACAAAAATCCCACCCCAATATTCATGCTTCTTTGGTTGCCAACAGAAAATACCACTGGAAACCACAGCCTCCTGCTGTTTTCTGCATACTTACAATTTTGCAAACCATCCCTCCTTCCCTCACGCAGCCTGTCAGACTGTTCAGCTCTGCAATTCTTCTGAATCTATTCCCGGCATGTTATCTTCCCTCCCCATCCAGAGTGGCTGTTTAGTTAAGAGCAGTTGAGTTGAGAAGGGCTGGGGGAGGCCGTCACAAGTGTGCCACTTCCCCAGCCATGGACTGCCATGAGCATTCCTTTCAAGGAGGGAGCAAACCAGCATGAAAGTCTTGTGCTTACTCTTTGGTAAGCTTGCTCTTTTTTTAGCACTCTATAAATATGTTGAGATTTGCCACCTTACGTCCTTTTGATTTTAGTTGGCACGGGTGTGATGATTGAAGAAGTGCGAGGTAAGGAGAAAGAGCTTAGACCTGGGCACTCCCAGGGGTTCCTGATACACAAACAGATGGGAAAAAAATCTAGGGATCAGAAGAGGGTTCTTTTAATCTTCTGGTGTGAGAGACTAAAAGCTGATGCTGTGCCTGTCATTTTTGTGCTGCGAAACAATGCCTTTGTCCTTTGTGAAAACCCAGCACAGTTCAGCCCTGTGGGCAACATAAACGGTACAGCAAGAGGGGAAAAACAGGTGGCTTAAGTTAGTCTAGATGTGTCTGAACCTTTCCTTGCTGGAAGAAAATCTTATCTAAAGCTCAGTCTAAGACCTAAGAGAAAATCCCAATATTCCTCTCCTAAAACAATGAACAGAATCCATTCCTGGTAAACCAGTCTTTGTTTTTGAACACAGGTGATTTAATACTGATTTGTAAATAAACCCTTCTGCCTCTTCATCCTTTTGCTCTCCCAGTCAACTCTCAAGAGTAAAAAACATCCAGCTGTTGGTAAAGGGAAGCAATGGGGAAGAGGGAAACTTGCCCTCTGGGCCTGGAAGGGAGGGATTGAAGGGTATAAAGGACACCTCATGGCTGCTGGTGCACTGAAAATGAGGGAAGTTTAGGTCTTGTTTCAGTGGTTCTGAAAATCTGACTTTCACAGCTTTTTCCCCAATATTTGTACCGACTGATGTTAACCAAGACAACACTTCACTACAATTGGAAGCTGCTGGGAGGGGGTTGGTTTTCTCGCCTCTACTTTCTCCTCTTAGTATCTTAACTAAAGCTTAATTAAATTCCAGGACTTTGTTAAGGATTGCTGCTAAGGAGCACCACACGCCAAGTTCATACAGGGGAAAGATTTCAATTTCAAGTCAGATTAAATACTGACATGAGTTCAAAAAACTTAAAATTGGTCACCAATGAAATTTGACTGCAAACTGGAAGACTTCTTCAGGTTTGAGCAATTAAGTCCTTGAGCATGTCCAAACAGTGTAACAGAGGCAAGGGTCCCAGCTAGCTTAAGATGATGTTAAGGTTATGCAAAGGGGTGTATTGCAGGCTATATGAACGTGTCAAGAGGGCAACTTATGATAGCAGCCAATATTTAGGTCTTGTTAAGGGAACGATGTGTTTGCTCCTTAAGTCAGCAGCAACTTCTTGGTCCACCCTGCCTTGCTTTGAAGGTGTGCAGGCCGTTTTCCAGGATCACAGTTCCTGCCCTTTCCCACTACCACGCTATAAGCATCACTTCTCCTCTCTCTTTGTGTTGGTCCTAGTATTTGCTGCCAGGTTGTGGGCAGGGTGTATGTTTGTTGGTTTTTTTCAGTGACTGAAGAGCTCTCCTCTGAGCTCATCTGGACCAGCAGGTTCCGGGCTGAGGTGGGGGTCTCTGGCTGTTACAGGCTCCCATGGAGTCCGTGGGAAGCATCACAATTTGGGATTTCACAAATGCCTTTTTGCTTTGCATACAACATTCTGTGAAGGGATGCACCTCACGTTTTTTCCCCCTTTTTTTTCCCCTCTTCAGTACACAGTTTACAATGGGAGATGAACAAATTAAGTTCAAATCTGCTTCCCACAATCCCCTCCCTTCCCAAAAGGTGCAACTTGGGACAGATTTCAGTCTCAGCTAGTGATGTTGGCATTCTTACTCTGATTGCTCAGTCTCTTGTCTCGCTTAACTACTTTTACCTTGTTTGTGTTTTTTTACATGTTTATTGTGGGGCCTGGTGCCAAAATCCTTCAGCATCGTGGGAAGGTGCAATCATCTCTTAGCAAACCACTCCTCACTGCTTCCACAGAAGTCTCTTGCCGTGAGCTCTGTACTTTAGGAGGCTGGAGCAATTAGCTGAAGTTGTGTCATTTAGATAGGTTGCAAACTATCCCAAAGAAGCCATTGCGTGTTAACAGGTAGTTAAGGAAAATGATTGCTAAGCATTTTTCTGTAAGATTGTATGTGCTGGAATCTGTGTAAATCATGCTAATGTTTTTATTGTCACATATGATTTAAAGCTGTGGGTCTCTGGAATGATGGGCAAAGGTAGGGAGGGAAGACCCTGGAAGTGAGGGCTCTGCAGGGAGCTGAATGCCAGGAGATGGCAAGGATCCTTTGGCAATCTCACCACTGGCTTACTTATAACCAGCTCTATGTCCCAGAGAGAGACAAAACCAAACCCCTTTTCACATACAGATGAAAGACAGAATAATTTTACATACTGTCACTGGTGGAAAAGAGTCTGTGTTTTTCAATTATTTTAAAACTTTTATTTTTTTAAGAAAAGGAATAAACTCTGCATGGTAGAGTGTACGGTATATAATTTCAAAACAGAACAAGTTATATGGAATGGATTATTTTCCCAAACTACTTAAAGTTGAACCTAAAATCATTTGTAAATCAACACTCATTGCCATATAAGACAAAGGAAAACAATCAACATGTTTTTTGTTTGGTACAGATTTTCTCTACCACTTCAGCCTGAATTTTCCCAGGGTTGGGCAGAAAAGGGGGGCAAATCCTGCCCATTGTCCTAATCATAATTGTACTGACTAAGCTTTGTGCTCTGAGATCTAGCAACATATGGCTTTATATACGTTCCTAAGTGAACAGTGCAACATCATCACCATCTTAAGTGTTTATTCCACACTCAAACTCTAACTGAACATCACTCTGAAACCCTTTTCCACCCCCAAAACAACAGTGATAACAATGAAAAGCAGAAAGTCTCCAGCAAAAAGATTTCATCCCAGAAATCTGTGTAAACTGTAGATCAGGGTTGGGTAGCAGCACAGAAGACAAAAGATGTGACAGCATGATTCAATAGTGTCTCTAAAGACTACTGTAAGACTGTCATTCTTTAGTCTGCATCTTGCAATCACAATTTGCTTTTTCCCTGCAATGCTATAAAGCAATATAAGAAAAAAATCAGACTCAAAAGCAAAAGGCAGAAGCTGTCATGGAAAGGTGAAGCTTCTGCTTAGCCTTGCGTGGTCACTATTAGAAACAGATCTCTGCAATCAGAAACAAATCTTGAACGTATATACACAATTTGAGTGGAAAGGGATACAGCCCAGGGTGGAAGCCCTCCTAGCAGTCCCACAGACTGTTTTGGGTTGTAGGTCAACACTACACTGCCTTTTTGGTCTGAATAAACCAGCAAGGCAGCCACAGGCTCCAGGTGTGCTCCAGGCTCTTGGCTCCACTGTTCCTTGGCTGTGTGGGAGCCAGAAGGAGGAGGAGGAGGGAGTAAGAGCCCTGTCAAGGGTCCCCCTCCCCTCACTTTGCAGCTGGCTGAGTGATGTGTGGGTTGCAGCGACATGGGATGTTACACCAGGAAGGTTTAAGTGCACACTTTTCTCTCTACCCCCCTCCTTCCCAATCCTTTTGGAATGTATCTATACCAGTAATCAGGTAAGTATTAACAATAACTGTAAGCTAGCATAGTCACCCTCCCCCTTAGAATGGGGGGAGAGCAATAGCATCAAGCAAATTCCCATTTGTCCTGACATGTGTAACCTTTCCAGATCCTGTAGAGCAATTGTATGCAGGCTTTTTTCATACTAGAATTTAAAGAAGTCAAAGCTGGTAAAGAAACTGGATGTTTCCTGACCTAACTGAAGGAAATAATAAAACTGATTAAAGTAAGAGTGAAAGAAAGTACGCATTAGTGTGTTTGCATCCTCTGGTATGTCCCACTTCTCTACGTTCTGCTCACAAGCCCTTTCCATACTCTGAGCAAGCACTCCCAAACTTAGAGAGGTAAGGCTTCAGCTGAAATCTCACAGTTGAGACTATTATTTATTTTATGTAATTACCACAAATGTAATAACTTGACTTTAGCAGATCCATGTGGGGCATGTTGAGGGCAAGGCTTGTTAAGTGAACCAGCACAGGAGAAGATTGGACAGGGGTGGAATCCCACATGGTAACAGCAATTGAACAATGTCCATCAGCATGGCATTAGCTTAGTGTGGATATAGCATCAGGAGCTTGGATAAAGCCTTTAAGCCTTCTGGGTGTCCAGTCAGAACCAGGGAAGCTGTAAGATGTTTTACCATAAAACTCCAGTACTGCAATGTCTAAAGGAACTGGATCTCATTGGGCATGGATTTTAGGTTTTGCACAGTCCATCGTAATTAAAACCCCAAAATTTTAACGGCTGATGCCCCTGCTGTTGGAGCCTTAAGACACCCGTTATACTGCTGAGCCCTACTCTTTTTTTTTTTTTTTTTTAAATAAAACACTGTTTTAAGATAGAGCACAATAAATGTGCTTATTATGCACTCTAACATAGAGCACAGAAATACGACACTACAGAGTGCAAGTCTAACCATCTCCACAGTGGGAAAAGTGCGAAGGTTAAAAATATGCATGTGGCTTAACACAAGATATTTTTAAAAAACATGACATGGAAATCTTATACTAATGCTTTCATCTTTACCACAAACATGACTGAAAACTTAAGGTCAGTTGCTGATTCTTCTGTTGCAATAGCAGTAGTGTAATCCTTTCAAAGGTACAATGTTGGACAGATAAGAGAATAAAAAAACCCAAGTGTCCGAAAATGATCCCATTTACCACTTTTCCAGTAGTTATGTTTTTCAAGAAGTAAACGTGTAAGGTCACCTTGATCTTCACCATCAGTAACTGATATACTTGGAAACAGCTAAGCCAACCACCTGGACTGAGATCAGTTTGGTGTCGCACACGCACACACACACGGATACACACAAATACCCCACAGGAAAAAGTGCACTTTCAATTGCTGATACAAAAATAGATTGGCACATTCTTTTTGACACAGTGAAGGTATCTTCTTTAAAAGCTTTTTCTCTTTAAGAAGTCCTCTTGGAATTTGCAGCAGGTCTGTAGAAAAAGCGCTACGAGAATGCACTCAGTGGGCTTCCAGGGTTTGTGTGATGGGAGAGAGGGGTGGTCATGGAGGCTGCCCTTCTAATTTTTGCCTACTTTTATAGCTGTAGTCCCTACAGGTAGGGTCAGTTGCCACCCAGTTTCAGCACGTGAACTATTTCCCAACAGCTCAGTCTTCACCTGCTTTGAGAAAGTAATGATATATAAATTCATCAAAGCTGAGAGTTGATGCAGTCTTTCCTGTATGTAGCCGGAAAAACTGTTTTGGGGGGAGAGAGAGTGAAGTGTTAGGAGTCTGATTTTGCATTTCCAGTAGTAACTGCGGCTCAGCAGAGCCAAGCAGGAACAGTCAGGAGCCCCTTCCCCGCAGGGCAGCCAGCGCTAGGAGTTCTGCACCAAGCGTCTGTAGTGTGGCATCACTTCGTGCTCGGGGAGGTGGAGAGCAAACTCCAAGGCCACCAGCACTGGGAACTCGAAGGCGATCAGCTCCCGCCTGTTCAGCCGGAACTTCTCTTCCAGTTTCTGCAACCACAGCCGAAAGGAAAAAACACCAATTAAAAAAAATTGAATGAGGGTTTGCTTTTCTAGTGCTTTCCCACAAATGGCATTATTCAAAACATGCATGCTGCTGTCATTAAACTTCTGTCCTGATCAACTTGTAGGTTTAGAAAATCAGAGCAAGGTGAACTGGATGTACTGATTCCTTACTGTGAAGGTGAACTCATAAAGCTCAGCCAGCCATGCTATTTCTGACACGTTTGTCATTTCACCCCTTCCACTGCCAGCAGATACATATTCTAATGAACACAGTGATTACCACTGCAGCAACAGGAAATTCCTGGCTTCATGCAAACATCAAAATCACTTGTGTAATGGAAGACATGCATCTTGTAATTGTCCATAAATTTCCTGCACTGCTTGAAATCACTAATTTTCCTTTCAGCATTAGACTGTGCTACAACGCCCTATTGGGGAAATTATTTTTGCCACAATTTGATTCTAATACCTCAGAGGCAGAAGGTGTCATCTGCAGCAACCATAAGAACAGTGAGTAATAGAAACTGCAATCCTCAAGGGGGGTGAGATGGGCTTTAGTTGGTTTTCTGCTGTAATGTACTAAACCTCCCATGTGCTCTGCTGTTTTCCCTGGATTTGGATGCTAAAAGTAGGCAACCAGGGATATTTCTTCTTAGGGATATTTCAGGGATATTTCCTCCTCATCCTCTTCTTAGGATCTCCCTGGCTTGCTACTTCTCTGCCCGTGGGTCTACTGCAAAATTCAATGTGTCTTATGGATGGACCAATGTTTCAAGATAGCAAGAGTGGCCAGATCTTCCAATTCCCACTTGGCTGATTTTTTTTGTGATTATTCAGAGGACTTTCTAACAAACTGTCAACCCAGCTCTGTGACTGTGGGAGGAGGGCCTGAGTCCAGTCCTGCCCCTATCCATGTTCCCATGTCTCTTCTGTTGAGTGAGCTGGTTGTAGCCACATTCCCAGACACCTCCCTAACTTTCTGTGGCATTAAATCAGATTGGTACCTCGGTGCCTGCAAAGGATTATAGCATAACACTCCCCCATGTTAACTCTTTCATATGGGGCAGGGGGAAGACCAAACACATTACTCTACAAAAAACAGATGGAGTGAGGTGTCCTAACGGCAACACCTCTTTAGGTTTCCTTGCCGACAAGCTGAACTTGACAGAAGAAATACAAATGTCTATGGGACTCCAACTGAAATTAGTATCTGCATTTAACTCTCAAAGGAGAATCCTTACTGACACTCTTGAAAATATAATTAAAAGGAAAATTAATTTCCTGAGGGTTCACTTTTGCCTTGTATTGACAGAATGGTGGTCAGATACATCTCTAACCTCACAGTATCTGACACCAGGACCTTCTATCCTATCGAACAAGCTTCCCATGCCTCTGCAGTGACATTGATCACTGCTACTTCCACAAAAATGTGTAATAAAAAAGGATATTTAGCTGTCTGTACATCTGGAAGCCTAAAGGAGAGCATGTTCACTGACAAACAGGCTTGCACAGACCACACACCGGCACTTCATGTAGATGGAACACTGAAAACCTACGGATACGTACATCTATAAGATGCTTGACTTCATGCTTTCTGAGGTCACTGCCAATTTTGGCTGCTAAAAGAACACAAGCTCCAGCACAAAGCTTCCTATTCTGCTTGTTCAGCTTCCCCTTGAGAGCGAGCTTCTCAAAGTAGACAAAGGCCATGGCCACTGTGGGCTCTTCAAAACCACATTCTTCTTGAGCAAGCTTGCGCATCTCTCTCTTCAAGCTGAGTAAAGAGACCAGACAAGTATGCTGTGAGCTGAGTTTTAAAGCATTTCCCATCTCACCCCAAGAGCCATGCTTTCAGAGATTCCTGCATAGTCAAATGGAGGGGAAAACATAATTTACTGGGCAGGTATCTTTATGCTCTGTTTTGGGGGCACATTTCATGGCACATTTTTACATCACCCTTCCCCCTCACTGCCCCCAACCAAGAGTCGTGCCAAGCTATAAAAGCAACTGAAAAGCTCCGACATTTTTAGCAGCAACATTTCATCAGAAGTCCTGTGCTGCATACCATTTGTTTAGTAGCAACGTTTTGATTACTGGTGCTCTGTATGCAGCTTTGCTGCTGGTTACAGCTGGACAAATGCAAACTGACAGTTCTGTCCATGTACTGCAGCACTCTCTAGTTAGAGAGCAACGTGGCTCAGTATTCTTCTGGCCACTAGGGTCAAATGAAATGATCATTACTTCAGTGGAGCAATATGTCTAGCCTGCTACACTGGAAACAGAGATGGAATATTACAACTTTGCTGTGAAGCCAACTATGCTTTTTGCTTCTGGCCAAGGCGCAAAAGTCAGCACTTCTCTTTCCTCAGTCTCTTTTTAAGTTAAGTGTCATGAGCTTAGAGACTCTGCTGTGTTATTTTTCTGGGTACTTTAATATAGTGCATGCCCAGCTCCCATCCTCATCCTGTTAGATGCTGTGTCTGACACCTGACCAGTGCGTGTTTGCACATTCCTCTATCCTGTTTACTCCTCCCAGTAATCAAAGCAATCATCTGACTCTGCACCTCTGCTGGTCACTGCTCCTGAAAGACCAATCAGTGCTGTGCTTCCCCTCATGTACAGCAGGAATTGCACTGAAATGTGAGACAGCTGCATCACGTTGCAGCCTTATTGAGCTGCGCAACGTACCTTCTTATTTTACTGAGGGTTAGCTTGATGTGAGGGAACTTCTCCTTAAAGGTCTCATTCATGTCCTTCTTGAGATCTGAGGGCTTCACATAGTCTATGACCGTGGTCTGTAACACGTCAAGAGAGAATTACTCTTTTAGTTTGTAACAAAGAAGATTGCTCGATTCCCAGGAGCAAGGAAGGCAAGGAATACCAAACAAGTGCCAGTCAGTCCCAATGCTTTCAGTAGACAGGAAAATTAAATCTGAATTACAGCAACTATTTGCTTGTGACCGACAAAACAAGTGACCTGTTCAGCACAAGCCTTGAACAATACACACCGCATTAGCATCCTCCAAGTATTGCTTAGAGTGAGTTTAAGATAAATGTGGCTGGATGAAACCTACCTGAGAAGTCTTGTAAAACAAAAAAAAATCACCACAAGAACTGATTTGATGACCAGGTTTTGCTGTATATATCTCCATGTGGTTCTGAGACACATTGTGAGTGTCTTTCAAATTGATTCTTCCAAGACACCACTGGTAAAAAAGCTTGACTGCTGTAGCATACATTTATGATCAAATAAGTAATTAGCCTACGTGGCAGGTCACTCAGTAGAGTGGAAGGCAGTAATGCCATCAAAAGTTAGGCAGTAAGTGGACAAAAGAGTCAGGACAACATTCAAAGCATACAGTCTATTTCCTCTGAGCTTCCTATTCCTTTTTGTTACAACCTAAGGGATCTCCCTACGTTGCAGAGGGTTCTCCTGGCCAACACAGCACCTACATCTGTGGGTGCCCAGCACTTCTCTCATTCCCTCAGTCTTTGTTCAGGCAGCACTTTGCCCAAATCTCTGTCACAATTCACTTGGCCAAAGTCTAGCAACTCAACAACAAACCAGTCTTTACTTTGGGAATGTGCCAACTCTCATTCACACTTTTGCAGTTCTGCCTGTTGGACTGAAGTGGAGAAGAGCCCCAGCTTGGGCACCTGGGGAACAGCCTGTTCCCCAGGCATCCAGCTCCCTGCCAGCTTCAAGGGTGTAAGAGAGAAGCAGTGTATAGTGCAGTGCATTCTCCTGCTTGTAAAATAATATTTCCCTTCTAATTCTTGGTTTTGATTAACCTGTATTATGGCAAGAGGCTGTTAACACCAACCAACAAGAGGTGGAAAGAGGCATGCAAAACCCTTGCTGCATGTTATGCCTTTATTGAAGGTGGAGCTTTGCTGTAATATATCCTCATGGGAATCCAAATCAGCCAGAAAGACTGACTGCATATGCTTTCAGGCTTTTTTCAATCATTAAAATAGTGTATGGAAGGGCTCGGGGAAGACAAAGTGCAATGGCTTTAGAGAGAAAGCAGACAATTCCCTTTATCCAATCATGTTGTTCTCTGGTCCCAAAATAAGCATGAAGGAGAGTAAAACACACCTAACTTTTCCTGCTCTTCATTTAGGAGATACGATACTGAATTATCAGGAATTATAGGAATTTAAAACAGAGCAGAGAATGTGTTTCCCCTGAATAGTGCCCAGCAGTACTTGAGGCAAACATACCATAATAGAGAAGAAAAAACAAAGTTTTTGCCATGGGGTGTTGTTATGGCCATGCACATATTTTAAAACATGGACCATTCTGCCACATCAACACTCGTCAGCCACCCCTGCTGCCCTGCATGTGTATGGATGAGCTTGAGTGCAGGTTCAGGCAGACAGTGCAGCACCCCTGAGGTTAAAAATTCATAAGCTGCCTTGATGCTGAAGCAGGCAATGTGCTGCCACACCTGAATAAAAGGAAGAGGAAAAGACAGGGAGGAGAAACTTTGCCCTACCCAGGATCGGTGGGAAAGGCTTCAATGGAATCTGTGGGCCTGCCTGATTTTAATCCTGCTGAGGTTGGAGGGATGTGTGCACACACCATGCAGCCGTGGCTCTTCACTGCAGACAGCTTCTCACGTGCTTCATCTCCCCTGGCAGGGCTCAGCCCTCTAAAGCAGAAGAATTAAGATCCTAACAACTACTCCTTTCCTTTCTTTCCCCAGAATGTTGCTGCCTGCCTGCCTACTCCTTGGCATTGCTGCCAAAGGATCATCAGCAAGTTGGGTGCTGCTGATGCACAGATGTGCTGGGAGTTTTATGTGCTCAGAGGCTTCCTCTTGGTACTGCTGCAAGAGGACCCTGAAACAAGGCACATCTAATTTAGGCCACTGCTGTCTGCTATTGGGTACAGAAACATGGGCCCATGCTGCTCCTGCTCACAGTCAAGAGACACTGAGCACACACATGCTATTAAATGTAAAGGTGATTTTAGTTACTACCAGTGTTTTTTGGTTGTCTTGGGCAATTCTAGACATAGTGAACTCAGTGTTACTGTGCAAAGCTACCTGACACCTTATTTTATGCTTCACTACAAACCTAACTGCGCACTGTTTATTCTTCATTACCACAGAGCTTGTAGTTTTATCTTAATTAACTTGCCTTTAGCTCTCTCTGGTTTATCTTCTTCCCTTGCTTGTGTGCACAACAGAAACCACTTCCCAACAGAAACGGCACAGCAGCAGAGGGAGGGCCTGTCCATCCTCCAGGCTCAGCTGAAGGGCTGCACAAAAATTGTGCCAGACAGCAAGTTTCAGCTCCTTTCCCCTCTAACAAGTGGGTGTCAGGGTAAGCCCAGCTCTGGGGGCAACTGTGCAGAGTGGGGGTGAACCCTGGGCTCTGCCACACAGCAGCAGCAGCCCCCTGGGTGCACCTTTCCCTATGATTGCTCTGCAGGCACCGACTTGTTTTACCTGGGACTCCTCCAGCCTGTGGGAGGTTTGCCAGAATCCAGCTAAATTCTCTTTGGAAGGAGAAAAGCTCTTTTTAAAAATTTCATTCAAAGCAAAGCGCTCAGAGGCTTGAGACTAAGCAGACAGCTTAAAACTGAAAACAATAAAGAGGTATGGTTATTTTTAAACACAGAGATTTGTCAGTTTTGTCCTGTTGATAAGAATCTCCCTCTCTCCAACTCTGAATACTGCCACTTCCTGCAAGACAACAGTCTCTGCGATATAAATCACAATAATGAAATCCAGATGAAAGCCGGTGTGTGCTGGTTTTGATTCATGTAACAGGATAACGGCAGCATGTTTGAACACACTGGCTCTAAGGCAGCTGTCTCATCTTGTCAGTGCCATGCTGGAGAGCTCAGCTATCAAGAAAAGGATTTGTGCAATTTTTTTCCCCCCTTGATTTATTTTTTTCCTTCATTGCTGCTGCAGAAGCTGGACTTTGAGCAATGGGATGCTGCTTGCCCAGTTGGTGCCTACAGAAATGCATCCTGTGCAGGCAGGATCCTGCCCAGCAGTGAGGCAGGCAGAAAAAAGACTCTGAAGAACATCTGTTGAGAGGTAACTTAAAATCAACGTTGAATTACCATCTGTTGAGTGATTGAATCAGTTACCTCTTCAAATGGTTTCTGACCAGGCACCTGAGCACCCCACTTGCTGGGGCACAGCACTCATGAGGCTACACAGAAATCTTGGTCCCCAGCCCTGCTCCTACCCAGGGCACCTCATGCACCCCACAAACAACTTGGGACTGACCAGCAACCCCTTGCTGCTGCCCCTGCCCTAAAGTAAGGGAGTGGAGGAAAGCTCTGGGGTGGTCCAGTGACCCACAGGAACCAACTGGGATCTGACAGGGGAGGGCTTGGACACATCATCATCCTTCTCTGCTTGCTCTCTGCTCAGTGTTTATGCTTCTCTTCAGTTTGAGGCCATGTCATTGCACTTGAGTTGCCTGTGTGTCCCAAACAAAGCTGCCATGTGAAGAAAAATACACGACTGTCTGTCCAGGACAATTCCGGTATTGCCTGTGTCAGGGCTCTGTTTGATACTGATGCTCCAAATTTTATGCAGGGTTTGCAAATATTTCCTGAAAAGGAGCACAGCTTTTCTCTATCCAAACATCCTTTCTCATACATAATATTGTTCCCTACCAGGCAGGCACTCTGTACTCCCAGAGCTGTCAAGACACACAAGCGAGGCACTGGGAACTACTAAACTGTCTCTCTCATACTCTAATCTCCAATGTTTTTAACTTCTGTCATCCAGAACCGTCTGTCTTGTTTCTCACAGCTTATTTGTAGGGAACACATCTCAGCTCAGCATTCAGCAATACTCCTTGGTGGGCTCTGTTACGTTCTCTGTATACAAATCTGTGGATGTATATTTTACTTTGACGATGGAAGTTGCACAAGACAAATGAAAGCCTTGATATATGGTAGCTGACAGATGCCTGGACAGAATGATAAACACTTCGGCCCAAGTCTCTACTCGGCACACTTTTTGCATGGCTGGCAGTTTTGAACTTGGAGCTCAGCTTGTGTGTTATTCACAAGCATTTTCAAGCAGCTGCTTTCTCACAGGAAAGCTGTATATATAGTTTCATAAATATGGGAGGAGAGAGGATGCCTGAAACGGCTGGGAAGACTGGCAGGATGAAATATTGTTGAAAATAAATCCTACTTTGGCATGCAACCAGTAAAAGATGATCTAGCCTTGGAAGCCTCTGTCTCTTAGCTTAAGAAGGATAAAATCAGAATAAAATAGGTGAATAAAATGAAAGATATATACGACAGGCTCTCTTCAGCTGTTGTTACTGTGTACCCCTGATAAATCTACTTCACAGAAAGCAGACAGAAGACTGATGGTACCTGAAACAGACTTTTGGTAGGTCACTGGTTAAGTTCTTAGCCACACAAGAAGTGAAAAGAAGTCAATGACTCTGCACTCTCTGACTATTTTAATGCATCCCATAGGTGACCAGCTATGTACCTCTCAACTGCCAGTAACACTTATGGCTTATGATGCATATGTATGGGGAATCCCAATAGAGAAGAGACTTCACATTGTGGCAGAAAATGGGAGTGATTCTGAATTATAATTAAAATTCTAAAAAAGGAAAAGATGGGCTAAAATAAGATGTTTCTGATGTTGCAAGGACCTTAAACTGAAAGATTTTGAATTTCACAAGGCAAATAGTCTCAAAATTGCCTTTTTGAAATTAAGTAAATGGAAAGACAGCAATTTATTTTATATTGTTAACCCTCTGGAATTATTCTCAATTAATAGTTTGCCACTATTACAAAATAGTTGTTTATTGGAGTCTCAGCCAAATATAGCATCAAACTCATAGAGCACAGGGTTTAATTATTATTATCTACCACTGCAATCCTCTGCTCCCTGAGACTTTTGGGTACAAGGTCAGCAGCTGATAAAAAAGCAGTATGGAGATACTTAATATACAGCTACGGAAGTGGCTTGAAGAATAGGGTGACAGCACTGAAGGACACTGGCTGTGGTGGAGTCTTCCTGACCTTGGTGCTCCTTGTGAAAGACAAAATGAGAGACCAAATGCATTATATCATCATGCTGGGCTTTTGTTAGCGCAAAGGGCCAGGGCAGCAGGCAGTTCCAATTTTAAAATCACACTGGAGGACTAATATTAAATAACGCAGCCTGGCTGCGCTTGGCACTAACGCAATACCTGGCAAGTGCAGGCTGACAGAGAGCCACGGTAACAGCACTGCAGACTTTTGTGACAAGCTTTTTTTATGAGTGGCATGGAGATGTCAACTTATTTCTATATAATTAAACCAACATGCTGAAACTGTAGTTCAGTGCCCAAACCTAATTCCACATGTATCCCTTGAGCACAGATAGATGGATATTTTGGGGATGCTACTACAGAAGGGTCACTCAAAGTCAATCTGCTGCTGATCTGGGCTTTTCTTCTTTTGCTGCAAGTTTTGGCAGCACACAGTGACCAGCTAACATGCTCCTGTGTTTCTGTGTTAACTAACAAAAGCAGGACTGCAGGGTCAGCCTCAAGCCTGTTTTCTACTTTGGCACAGAAGGAGTTCCTGCTGGAAAGAATGCAGAGAGACCAGGGAGGCATTGATGAGCCTGTCGTATGCTAGTCAACATGAGACTTGAGGAAAGAAATTAATGCTCAGTTTGGTAGATAAAGTTCCTGTTCTAGAGAGATTTAAGAATCTGCACAAATTCCTGTTTTAGCAGTATCAGCCAGGAAGACATCTGTTAACCATGACATGATGTTTCCCTTCCCTCCCCACCCCCCAGCATGAATTTTTTCTACCTCTTACTGTTTAGATTGTGGCAGAGATTGCAGACTTTTCTACAAAGACAACACAAAATGAAATAATTTCTCCAAGGCAAACCAGAGTTTAAATACAACTAATACAATTAATAGAAGCCGTAGAGTTTGTGTTGGGAAAGCACTGAAGAATACTTTCAGAATTGTCCTCTGACAGGCAATTTGTTGATACTACTTTTAAAAATGCGACAGGGAAGTGTATGCTCTTTTAAGCCTGGGACTTCACTACAAAAAAAAAAAACAAAAAAAAACCCAGACCAAACCAAAAGCACTTCTCCTTCCCCACAGCTATCTTCAAGGAGGAAGCTCAGCTCTTCCTTGAAAACAGCTGAGGACTTGTAGCTAGCACTTCTCTCCAAGAGTCAGGACTAATTCAGCTCAGTAAAATTAAAATACTATAAAATCAGTGTCAGTGATGATAAATGTGGGTTCCACAAAAATTGAGCGCATAGAGTACTAGTTGCACGTACTTCTGAGTAAACTCCAAGCTGGACCACACATTTTGTCTGTCTTATGCCTCGGGATAAAGCCTGCAGTGTTTACTGCTGCAGCATTCACACAGCCCTCAACAGAGCTTTCCCAGCAGAGAAATCCTGGCCTGCAAAGCATGAGCCAGGCTCATGGGAGTAGTATCAGTGCATGCAGCTCCATCCCACAGGCAGTGCTGCAGCCCAGCATCCACTCCTCTTCCACACCTTCCCCCATTAATTGCTCTGACATCCACAAGGAGGGGTGAGGGGAATATCTACAAGCTTGCAGCTGTCAAGCATTAATGCTAAATCCTGGCCAAGTAACGAAACTTTAATTACAAGCTGCAGCTCTCTACGCACAACAAAATGCTGGGTGCTGACATCAGAGCTGCTCTCAGCTGCTCGGCGCTTGCGAGAGGCAGCAATTACAGCCCCATTCCACCCAGGACCAGCGGCTGCTCCCAGCCTCTGTGCTCATTTGGCACAGGGCTGGCACTGCCGCAGAGGCTGTGCATGTTCAGGGAAAGAGCACAGGTTTCTCGCTGGCCCCAGACTGCAATTTGCTTTAATTGCAGTATNTTGAAATTATAAGCCTATTATTCTCTTGCTCACACTGATGTGGAGGGGGAGAAGGAATGCCAGCAGAGTCAGGAAAGTCTAAAACAGATGTGAGAAAATTTTCCTACAAAGCCAATATGGCCTTTTATTCACCAGCTCTATGCACAAGCCCTCTTTGCCCAAGCTGCAAAATCCTATTTAACCTGCAAACTCCCAGGACACTCCAGCACTACCTTTTCTCCCTTCTCTTGGCTGAAGGAAGCACCAGCACCTTACGAAAACTTTCATGTGAGCACTGAAGAACAACCACCCATCCCTCAGTTTCTTGCAAAGCCGTACAGCTCCTGCATGGCATCACAGCTGTGCTGCTTCACCTGCAGAACCCCTGCCAAGAGAGCCCTTGGCACGTGCCTGTGAGTCCCCTCAACAAAAGAAACAGAGCACTTAATGTTCTTCAACCCCTTCTTACATTAGCGCCTGCCTTCAGAAACGGAGATGGAAGTCCCACAGACACTCAGGCAGTGCTGAAGTGATGTCTGGAAGGCAAATTCAGGAAAAAAACCCCTCCACTGTCAAATAAGATATTATTCCAGACAGAGCAGTAATTAACCCCTAGAGAAAATTAAAGAGCAGTGAGATCCCTGTCAATGCAAATATATTCTAGATAAACAATGACATTGATTTTAACAACTGCCCTTGAAGTCCATTTTCCACCTTTAGGGCATCTAGTCAAATCCCCAGGCAGAAAGGAGAAAGGCAAATCTCATTTCTACAATACAAGTACAAATACAAAACTTTGAAATGCTGTGGTCAACCAGCATACAGAGAAGAATGGCACTGAACACCACTCCTGGATGGAGAACTCCCTTGCAGGATGCCACCCTGGCTGCCCCATTTTGACTCATTTAACCATGTCCATGACAACATCAAGTCAAAAAGGGATCCAAGATCTCAGGTGATCCTAGGGGACTTGTACTGCCTGGCACACATTCACAGCCTGAGGAAGGTCAGAAAAACAGCCATGACTGCTAGAGCTATGTTCCCTTTGGATGCTGGCTAACAATGTCTTTCTCCTTGAGGGAAGACAGCTCCCTGTCCATGACAGTAACCATATCAAAACCTGACAAATATTTTCCCACACAGATGTAGCTGCTAAAAACGGTTGTCACTTTGTGGGTTGGCAGCCAAAAAATAACTTGCCAACCCTTAAAGGAAAACTGGCAGCAAGTAAGCAGAGGACATTCTGGACTTACCATTTGAAAAATCAAGCATAAACACTGCCTTAGAACTCAATTAAGGCTCTGTGTGCAACAGACAGAACATTCCTGCTAGCAAGGAGATAATCTTCAGTCTACGTGAAACACTTTGAGCATATTTTGAAGAAGAAGCACCCAAGAGTCAAATTACCCCTGGGGTGGGGGGCAGACGAGAACATACAAAGGCTGCATCTTTACATACATTAGCAGTTTCTTAAATAATGTCTTCTGTTCCAAATTAAACAAGAACATGGACAACACTTTCAACCTCAGTGTTTCAAATTCTATCATATATGTATATAGACAAAAGTTGTAGGTCACCACTTTAGGGAAAAAAAAAAAGAAGAATCTTTTCTCTACTGCCTACTATTACTCTGGATGTGTAATCCAGACAGATACATGCTCACACGTGTATGACTGCAGTGCATCTTGCAACAGTCCTGCAAAAATAGTCTACAGACCTGGAGCAACCAAAAAAAAAGACTACAGAAGTCTCTCACCACAGAAAACACTGAGTTAGAGCACAGACCAAGGAATAGTTCTGGGTTTGGATACAGTGAGAAATACACAGACTCTGCTTGCAATTGCTGCAATTAAAGGAAGGACTATCCCATGGTGAAATAAATACCTGGGAAACAAAACTGTTGAGAGGAGTGAATGATTAGCACCAAAACACAGTGTAGCTTCATGACTTCAGAAAACCCCCAATGGGCATCTTTCTATTTTGTAATAGATGCCAATTTGAGGAAGTGTAAATTTTCCTCTGAATGCGAGAGAATGAGTGCATTGTTTGAACAAGCCTTTCATCTAAAGCATTTATGAAATACAGCAGTAATAAAAGTGTTTGCTTTTGTAATACCTCTACGAGTTTGTTTTAACATGTCTTGAGAAGTAACTGTCATTTAGAACAAAGCATTCCGAACAGCTCTTATTAGTAGATTAAAAATAATAATAGTCTTCTTAAGATACGGCCAAATGAAACCTTTAAAAATTTTTTACCAGAATTTATCTGTCCTACACCAAATCACTTACCATATATGAAGGAAATATTAAAACCCGCTTATGTTTGCCACATGGCCATTGAGGATCATCTAAAAGATTTGGGTCATATTCAACAAAGTCTCCCAGGTCACTACCTATAAAAGAACAGTTTAGATATAAAGGAATTAATTACATCAAGAAATCTCTGGACTTAACAGAAGTGGCAAATGAATTCACAGATAATGCACAATATTATCTCTGTTCAAGATTTTTTAAAGAGACGAGAAATTGCTCTAAGTCTTGACAATTCGAAGTATTTCTATACTAATGTGATTTGCCAAGATACAGAGGACCAACGGCTTATGAATTACCTGGTAAATGTGAATTTAGGACTTAGAGAACTGCAGAATTATATACAGCTTCACAATTACTTTTATTCCTGGCAACAAGTTTTCATCTGTTCAAGCAAATGTTTTGATTTGTTTCATTTATCATGCCAGGATATCTTAAGCATATAGTGCTTTGGCTTATGTTTTTTGTCTGGTTTTGTAAACACAGCCCTTTCCAGCCTAATAAAGGTCACAAGTGGAATTTACACCTTCAGATAATGACTACTGTGTTGCCACTGTAAATTTTCCAAAGCAAGGGAAGGGAAGGATAAGCCTGATGCAGGAGGAACAAACAATGCCAGTGACAGGAGGAGGCACGCCGGGTGCCATCAGGGCTGTCAATACGACCAGTGTGATTGTTTATTTAACTTTCCATCCTCCACAAGCAAACCTCCTGAGCAAATACAGAATGAGCTGTGTTTCACTCACAACATGAGACTGTATTTTACTTAATTTAAGCCAAAGGGGGAATTAAAACACATCAATCCTTTGCAATAGCTGCCTATCATCAGGGTACCCAAGGATATTAAAACAAGCTACTTGAGAAGTTACCTGCATCAATGCTCCCCTGGGTGCTGTTAGCTCTTCCCAAAGAAAGGCTACGATGGCTTGCATTGCGAAATTGGGAGAAAGATGAGGTGGAATCTATTGTGTTTCTCCGAGTTCCCAGAGCATTGGTGGGAAACAGGAACTGTGTATAAGAAACCGTCTAAAAAAAAAAAAAATAGAATGGACAGTTACTTTCAGCCTAGCTTGGATGCAGTGGGATGCCTTTGGTGCACTCCCACTGGATGCAAGAGAAGCCAAATTAATGGAGGATTTTCTGGATTTAGTAGTTAGGCACAGATGAATAAAAACCAGTCACCTACATTTGCTTCAGTGCAGTCACTTTATCCATGCAAAAAATGCTTTTGCAAAGGCATTAATTCTTCAGCAAAACACACATACACACACAAGCTCTAATACACTGGATTTACAAAGTTGAGTAGGATTTAGGGTCAGATTTTAAAACATGTCAGTTTGGTCAGGTTTTTTTCCAGTGGGCCTTCTCTGTAGCACATTTCAGCAGCTTCTTTACGGAACTAGCATCATCTGTATGGGTCCCTCAGCACACAGCTGCCAGAGGCAAATCACTTAAACATTGCTAAACTGAAGCACCTTCTCTGCTATTTTTCTTCCTTAGGACTTTGTCTGGCAGAGACTTATTGATGTAACAAGTGAGCTGCAGTTCACAGCAATGGTGGGAAATCATTTACTATCCCTCAACACAGACTAAGTGTGAATGAATAACTTGTGACAAAATTATTTTTAGAGTGCACTGATTCTCTGCTTGTACCTCTGGCCAAGAAAAGGCTATGCCTTGCTTCTCATTGACTTATTTTCCAAAAATAACATTGCATTGAAGAAAAAAGAAAGAGTTTGAGATTCTAGACTGGTTTACAAGGAGGTCAGAACAGGTATCAAATAAAACATGTGAGCTTTCATTATTTATAAGCAGACAGATTGTCCTCAGGAATTTACAGCCTGTGGTCTGGCCTGACACCTGGTTAGGTGAGCACAACATGTGTAGCAGCATTGAGCCAGGGCCATTAAATCCATATATGACAGCAGACTGAGTAAACTGAACTGCAGAAAGTAAATCAGGCTTTCAGGAAGAAATACTTTCTTTTATGATTAAAACTGTCTCTCCTCTACATATTTCTTCAAAATGGATCACAACCCCTAAGATTCATATTTGCTTATTCTATTCAAGTGAATGAACTCCTGGATTTTGAAAGACTCATCACATTTGTGCTACTGTCTTCCTGCTCTTTGTAAAAATATATTATTAAGCAAAATGTAATTAAATACAATTGAAAGCAAACAGAATTACAGCTACAACTCTCACCAGAAATTATTTTCAAGCTCCCAACAATATACCCTGCAGTGATACTGCCTGCTAGAGCCAGGGGAAGGCTGTGTAATTCAGTAATGCTTTACAGACTCAGATATTGCCAGAGGCAAATTTCTTCAAGGATAAAGAGTTGTCTGCATTGACAGTTTGGGCAGTCCTCGTGAATTTCTGCTAAACTTATTTACAGTTGCACATACTGTGCTTTAACTACTGCATTACACTGCATGTTATATTTGCGTTTATTATTAATTAAGCCGTTTTTTCCCTTATTACATAAAATGTAAGGGAGTAGGAACTGAAGCATCCCCACCTTCCCATCTGCTCCGAGCTCCACGCCTTCAAGACCAATTATCTCTTTCAGACACACTCCAGTAGAATGACACTGGCGTCCACCATCCAGCTTCATATCCCTGGGAAGCAGAAAGAAGAGCAGAAACACCTCTTAATACATGTGCCTTGTTCCCTTTCCACCACCCAACACTGAAATAAGGTCCAGCATTAATCTAGACATGCCAATGCAAAGCACAGACCAGACAACTTTTCCTATGGGAAGCACTTGTGCTTCCTAAAACATATTATAGAGAAAACCCCCACTTTGTTCCAGTTAGAGCTCATACCCCACCTACGGTGCAGAGCGAGGTTCCCCATCATTGGGTGCCTCTGACAGAACCTGGCACTGGGAGGGAACTGGAAGTTATATACACTTCAGGAGAGATACAACAATCCTGCCTGAACACTTGACTGCTGTGTATCCAGCAGGCAGATGTTCCCAGGCCACATACCCACATTCCCCCACATGAAACAGAGGTAATTTCCCATGGAAGATTCCAGGAAGGATTCCTGCTCCTCCAAGAACACAGGAGAGTGGCCAAAGCCCAGTGACCTTTCTGCTGGGGGCTGACAGGAGAAACCAAATTTTCCATGGCCCTGGCATGGAAACTCGCGGATCTACTTCAGAAGGACTGACACACCCGGCATCTTCCATTTGGAGATAAATGAGATGCCTGAGACAAGCAGGCTGTATCCCATGCTTTAGCCCCATGATCAACATGTGAGCAAAGGTAAAAAAGACTAGGAGCAAATTTGTGCTTCACAAATGACAGCTGTATACAACTCCATAATATTTATCTTGCAATATTTTCCTGGCTGATTGCTGCTGAGGTCCAAGTATGTGCTCAAAACTCTGTGTGGGAGAGATGCTGACATGGAGGCCAGGAGAAGCCCTGCAGGCTCTTCACCATATTGCAGGGCTGGGCTGTCTCCTGCTGTGACATACAATACACCCTCTTTCCTTGTCTTTCCTCTCCAACCTATCACACATTTTATTTCTCTGAAACACAGCTATCCTGAGTCCCCAGTAAGTCATGTACCTCCCTGCTGGAAAAATCCAACACATCTATCTGCTGGAAAACACACTTCAGCCACAAAGGAAAAGACTGTATCAAGTTTCTAATCCCAACAAAGTCCTCTTAGTTTCTTGACTGGAGTTCACTTAGCAGAGTGTCATATTATCATTCTTGTTTCCTGATATCATGTTACTGAGGGGCTGGACAAATAATTATGTAAAAATAACCTCTGTCAGAAGCATGGTATTAAGCCTCTCTGCTCCTGCGCAGAAAGTGCTTAAGGGAACTATTGCTCACAGAGATAAATGCCAAATTTTAACTATTTCAGCAGGTCTTACCTATGAAACAAACACACAACCTGAGGAAGCCCCTGAACTCCAAGAAGAAAACAAATATCTGAACCACCTGAAATCAGAACAGTGGAGTTTCCTTCCATTCAAGACCTTACAGTCACAAACCAAGAAATAATGCTGTTACAAATCTGAAAATACATCATGGAGAAATTTTTCCATGTAATTAACAGACACAGATAGTAACTCTGCCATTCATCAAACAGAAATCCATCACCCTTTGAAGAGTCAGCACAGCAGCTTTAAAAAATAAAGAGCAGCTCTGAGGACTGGAAAAGAATCAGTGCTCTTGAAGCAGGGAGCAGGGTCAGCTGGCAAGTGTGAGCACACACAGGAATGATTCCTGGACATTGGCTGAAGATCAATGGACATTAATGCCTCCATTTCCCCATCTTTCTGATGTTTCTAAAGAGGGCTCTCCTTTCAGGACCCTATGAACAACACTGCAGTAATGCTCCCTGTTTTGCAACGGCTACTTGGGGTGTTCCCCTTGTCCACATATGCTTTATATTTCTAGATAGTATATGACTGCTTGTGTTGTAAAATGGACTAATAAAGTATTACTGTTTGGAGAGAAACCTGTCCATAAAACAGAGAATTAAACTCCCTCTCTTGAGGAAAATCAGTGCTAAACAATGTGCAGTTTCTTATGAGCATATAAATGGAAAGGCTCATCCTGGCTTATATACATCCTCTTCTCCCTCATAAAAGATCTTGGTTAACACCTCATAAGGAATTCCTAAGCAATTTTACTGTATCCTTTTTGAGTTCCCTATCAGTATTATCAACAACAAACTAATAAAACTTTTGCACAACAAGCCTTTATTTTTTTCCTTTACTCCTATTAAAGATGAAGAGTTCATGAATGCCTCAGCAAAGCTCTTGCTGGGAGAGCAAGCCCAAAGGATGCCAGCACAATTGCTTCCTCCCCACAGCCCCAGCATCCCAAGAACAACAACTAGGAAATATCTAGGGCATACTTTCACTTAGCCCTCTCCAAATGGGTGAGCTGTGCCTGGGGAAACGTCAGGACAGTTGTTTGGATACAAACAGTGTGGCCACCAGTGTGGCTAACCACTGCCACCAGGTTCTTTGGGACACATGTCCTTACATGGCAGCACAGCCAAGGGGCCCCTCGAGCCAGGAGCATATGGAGGACAGGCACTTCACAGAAGAAACAGATCAAGCTGTCACTGTGTTTAAGTTATTTAAATTACTGATGGGACTGAGGAACTGCACAAACCAATATCCAGCACCTAAACGGTGCTTAGAAAATGCAGAGTAGGAAAGACAGTCCTTGCCAAAGAGGCATTTAAGTAAAGAAAACTTCCTTCCTCCTCTTCCTCAGTTTTGATTTTCCTGCTTTATTTCCAGAAGTGCTTTTAAAGAAACTTCAAGGAATTCAAGCAGACACCCAAAACCAAAAATAAACCATGGGAACTTAATTTTACTACCTTCACTTTATTTGAGCAGGGGAAGCTTGAGAAAATGAGAAGATCAGGGATAACATTTCCTTAGGAGGCAAAAAACTAGATCCCAGTTTCTGACAGTTTGGGGAGTCACCCTGATTTACATCAGTGTCAAACTCTAGATAATCTATTCATGGATACCACTTCCAGAAGGCTGAGCAGTGTCAGAAACTACCCTCAAAACTAAACACATTGTCTAAGTTATCCATGACTGCAGAACGTTGATAAATACATCTTGTCCAGGTGGCTGGGCTCACACGCTGCAGACTGAGATGCAGATTGAAATGCAGAGCTCGGGGTTATGGTTTGCTTTTCTGTTGTTCGTGGGATTTGTGGAAACAGGTAGAGAGGTCAGGCAGACAGGCTTCAAGATGGCGAAGAAGAAGGTTTTATTTACAAGAACTTCTTTTTATACACAGTAATAAACAAGTGTCTATTGGCCAAAGACAATCCACCCCCAAAGACTTATTGGTCAAGGCTTGTACACCTCCAACACAAAACAAAGAGATTACAATAAGTACCGTTTATCTATATTCTCCATGAGAGAGAAAGGAAAATTCTAAAACAGTGCAACTACACGGGGTGGGAGTCTGAGAAGAGAGACTGTGAACTGGCAGCCTTGGGGTACCAAAGGGCATGACAGTGGGTGACCCAGCCAGGTGAATGGATACCGGGAAACACAGTGAAAGCAAGGAATTGCAGCCTTTTGGATAACAAAGGAGATGAAAACCAGTGAGCCAGTGAGGTGGATGGACACAGAGAGGGGGACAAGAGACAAAGACTCAAGAGAAAGAGGAGACTTGCATGTGGGGAGACAGTGAGGGTATAAAAGCCCAGGAGTTCCTTGGTTGGGGATCCTCCTCAGAGGCAGCAGCTTGGGCTGTTTCTGTGCTACTCCACTGTAAATAAATGGCTTTATGGAATGAGACACCTGAGTCTTTGCCATGGAAAAACTGGGGTTGAACCAGTGAGGATACCTGGTCTGAGTGGGGTGTGTGGGGAGTCAAGTGGGGACCTGTTTGGTCTCTGGAGCCACCCACTGTGAAGTGGCTTCAGTCCCAGCAGCAAAAGTCTCTGGCACTGGGAGTGCAACCAGCAGCCTCTTGAGTAGTCAGACTGGGTAGTTTCCTTGGCAAGAAAGAAATGAAAGTATCTCCATCTAACAGAGTTCACAGATTTTCCTGGAACTGTCCCAGGTGACATGGGATCCCAGATTTGCTGTCAGATGGTGAAGAGTTTTACTGAGCAGATAGATAAGGATCAAAACAAGCAATCTCATCCTGTATTTTATTAGCCAGGCCAGGATTAACAGAGTAAATTAGATGCTGTTACCTTTGGAAGTATAACACTTCTTTAATGAACCAAATGTTATGCTTTGACGTGATCTACAAAGTCCCATGCAACACACCTGCTGGGCACTTGCTCTTTAAATGACAGTAACAGTTGAGCACTCTAACCTGTGAATAATTTAGGAGTCCATGAAATATTAAACAGATTTCTAGATACATGAAAAAGCCTTCTGTTTATTGCAAAAAGGAATCTGATAATTGTTGTTTAGATATGTCAGCCTTCTGCGCCTATATTTTATGCTTAGCTATTCCTGACTGTTAAGATTTATTCTAAAAGCAAAAGATGTTCATGAGACATCAAGGAAAGATGCCATTCTCATCCGTCAGTGTAAATAATTTCTACTTATCATCTCTGTTTATAGAGACAAGGACAATGACAGCTCTGGAAAAGATGCACTGCCAGTCAGTCCAGCAGCAGATCTCCCGCTGCCTGAGACTGCCTGCAATAATTGATCAAGAGCTTTCAGATCCTAATGCCATTAGTGTTGCCAGAACAACTCCAGCTGCAACTTACAGGGAGAAGGAGCAAAAAAACTCCTGGAAAGATGACCGTAATGGGCCAGCCTCCTTTTTCTCCCTCCAAAGATATTTAGCTGTCAGCATGCCAGCTCTTTTCCTGATGTTTTGCCCAACACAGAGTAAAAGTTCAAAATTTAAACTTATTAGCCTTTGGAGATTCATTGGTTAATTTCAATCTATGGGAACAGGGCAAATCACAAGAATAAGCAATGGTGGCTCTACAAAATTCACACATGAGATGATTAGTTTTGAAATGTTCTGTCGCGAGGAAAAAAAGCCTCAGATTTATGTATTTTTCTGTAAAGCTAATATGCGTTTGGTTTCATTTTTTGTTCAATTTGTGAGAAGGAGGGAAAATGGGCTATGGTAAAGAAAAGCAGCGATATTTCAGTTTCACTATCACAGGCTAAAAAAAGATAGCTGTTCTTCCCCAGGCCTACAGAATGATAAACGCTCAGGAAAAGCACTCAAGATTGATGACTTAATCAAAACTGCCTCGTATATAAAATCTGTTGGGGAAGAAGAGTAAGGAACTTAGTAACAAATCTGAAGGATGTAACGGAGTATCCTGCTTTGCTATCTGCTTATTGCTACTATCCATATGGCAATTTGGATGCTCTCATTTCTCCTCTAAATATTGCCCTGTTTTCCACACTCACTAACCTGCCAAATAACTGATGGAAGCAAGAAAAACCCCTGAGTCCTTTTTTTGCCTCATTTTGTATGACTTTCTTACCCAGTTTAAACACTAAACATGAACAAAGATTGCAGTTTAGGTAAAGAAGGCTGTTGGGAATGCCAGGTCTATGGACTAATACATCATTTTGGTTAAATATCATTTGGGATGATGGTATTGAAAACCTCTTGCTCCTGGTACCATTGAACACATTGTTCTGGCCAGAATTTAGTTAAATTCTAAGTTAAATTCAGCAGTGATTTATCTTTAGAAACTGGATGAAGCTGGTTAGTAGCATTTCTGAGAAGGACACTAATTCTTTTTATCTAATGACTTGCTGCTTTACTTCAGACGAATGGTCTGTTTCCTGGGCTTCAATCCATTTGATTACTAATACTGCATTATTTGGAGGCAAATTTCGTCAGATGAATACCTGTATTTTTGTCAAGCCAATAATATTCAGCAGCTATGCCTGCTACAGGTAAGTTTCTAACCACTTAATGAATTCAATGCCACGAAGAATAAAAGATGAGGTAAACTGGCTGTTTTTATAAGGATGTGCACTATCTCATGCTCTGAGTTTTCTGTCCTGTAGCTCATCACCTCCAGCTCTGCTGGAGGTCAGTCACTGCCAGTCAGGTCTGAGAGTTCAACATAAGACTAACCATGCTGCTGTGCTGCATTTGTGTCCTACTGCCAGCTCTCCTTATCCCCCAGGTCCTCCAGATTCATCTTCTGGACAGGACTTCACAGGAACTTGGAAGCTCTTAAAAGAGTTCTTACCACATCACAAAAAATAAAGGTAGGATTTCAATCTGTGAATGCTTTTGCCATTGATAAAAACAAGCCTAAAAAGTCCCTTTTCCAAAACATGTTTTTGAATTGTGAAGGACAACGGTGTGTGCCAAAGGCAAAAAAAAACGCACAATATAACTATAAACCAAACTAACTGCAATACCTTTTATTCTTGGTGGGGGGGAAACAACACAGTACCTCCTTCCGCCTTTGTAACACCTCTAACAGTGACAAACATACATTGCAATTGTCTTATTTTGAAATTGCTTAGGCTGAACTAATGAGAAATGGATTGTTCTCACTTGCAAGCATATGCAGAGCATTTTTGCAGGCCACCATGTCCTGCTGGCCACATGGAGCAACTTCAACATCTGTGGGCACTGCCAGAGTTGTACCATCTCCTTGGAAGCTGATGGAGAAGTGGTGCCTAGAGAAGATTCAAGAGCAGGCAAGCAACGGATAATAGATTCCCTTCTCCCCTGCCCAGGATATCTGCTTTTTCCAGGGTAGGCAGAGCTGAACCTGGTTCTTCTCCATCCTGGCTGGGGCCACATGGTGGGTCCATGGAGTCCCCTTGCACACACCATGCTGGAGAGTTGGGTGGGCAGAAACCTGCAGGAATTTCTGCAGAAACCTGCAGAACCCAGAGAGTCTGGCTGACAGCTCTTCTCTGGGGACTCAAGTGTCCGGAGCATGACCTGCCTAATGGCTAAAAGGATAATATCTGCTGTGCCTGATCCCCGTCTCCTGTCTCAAAGGGCTGAAATCCAATTCACCTCAAACCATCTGGAGCCCAGCTCCAAATTAATAATTCCTTCAAGTCTTATTTAATCCATCTGCAAATGGCTTCACTCTGGTTTGCCATGACACAAACTCCCTCTGAGGGCCCAGAGCAGGTCAGCACGTGGGTGTACATGCCTGTGCTGAGTGGGTGTGTGCTAGGACAGCTACCTGCTGTTGACCTCAGGCATCTTCCCCTGTCCTGGAAGAGGAACAGTAACAAGGCCCAACTCCACTTGCTGTAAGCTTCCACAGTGAAAACTAACCTCTGGCAGAGGAGCTGTGTACCACAGTAGCTCAGGGGATACATAAGGGGCACCTCTGATAAAAATGGGAGGTCAACACCTCCAATTTTCTGCCCATCTACGGAAGAAGATGGGAATTAATGCTCATCTGTGGCAATGAAGATATGAAGTGGATGTTGAGGCAGTTTCAACACTGTTCACAAAGTAGATTTTCCATCTTTTGGATTATTATATTTGAAGAACAAAGAGGAACCCTTTATCCATGAAGGTTTCCAACACATTAAAGAAAGAGTGGCAACTGCACAAACCAAACCTGCAGTACCAGCGCCACTTTCCTCTAACCTGTGCATCACACAATGACTTTGTATGTCATAAAGACATCATCAAAGCCAAATATTCAGACAATCTTCCTCTATGTCTGTTAAATTAAGAACAGAGGCAACAACACTGTTACAAGTGTTCTCACAGGAGCAAGACAATCTGCATCACTACATCACTCCCCTTGGCTACCACCAAACCCTGTGTAGGGTCTGATGACTTGAAGCTGTAACACCAAGAGATACTGTGGGGTGAGGGATGCCAGCAGGCAAAATACTCAGCACCTTCTTCAGCTCCTGACTTGCAACATAGCTTTCCTTACATTGTTTTCACCCGGCTATGTCTGCTCTCACATTTGCTCTGCTGGTCTAGATGGGGGGAAGAAAAGCAAGCATTTAGGAAACTTATTCCAGGGGCACCTCAAACTTCATCCTGTCATGTACTTCTATAGCTCTCCTCCCTGTCTCCCAGACCTCCATTTGTATTGGTACAACCACTTAGAAACATGGTTTGGAGGTTTTTGGGGAGGGTTCTTGCTGCTGTAGTTTGATCTCTATGTGGAGAGCAGGCAAGAGAGAGCCACAGACTAGAGTACACCTAGCTCACACCTCATTGGCGAGGGGTGATGCTGCCCCATCCACACAGGATGAGTACATGGAGTTGTGACTTCAGAAAGTGCCTTTAACCATGTTTTTACAATGGATCTGCTCCTGCAGGCTGTACCTCCCAGCACTGACAGAGTACAGCTCTTCTGCTCTGCCTACAGTACAACATGGGCTGGCAGCCTCCACAAAACACCTGTGCCTGGGGATATCTTCACTGGCCACAGTGCCTGTGATTTGGAGCAGAGGTGGAGAAGCAGCAGCAGCAGCTCTGCTATGTGCTCCTCTCACATGAAACAGTTCCTCCTGCCTGCTCATCCATCCTGCTCTCCCACTCCTGCTGGGGCTTTCTCCAATCAAATTTCAGATGTGCCCATGGTTCCCTGCAACAACCTGTTTCTTTTCATTAACTATTCAGTGATGTTTGCAGAGCATAAACCAGCAGGGACATCTTGCCTGGGGACAGACATCAGCAATCCAGGGATTCAGAGAAAGCAAAGATAAAGGATGCTGCCACTACAGCACTTCATAAGAGTAGCCAGTGTCTGTCTTGCCCCCCTCCTACTACACATCCAAAATGTGCAAGTAAGCAAGCACTGCGCAGCCTGAACAGAGTGGCTACAGTTTGTGCTATACTGCCTCATCTGTTCTTTGCACCAGCTGTTCCTGGAAGGAGGTGCCACTGAATTGTTTCTCTCTTCCTTTGATGCTCTGGAAGCAAGACAGAGGGTATTTTTTTTTAGTCTTGGCTTTTTAGCAAAGGGAACAGGGCTGGTTTGTTGTGTATTGGCACTTGCTACCTTCCCATCCCATGCCCTTCTTGCTGTGCAAGCATAGTACAAGACATGACATGCTGAAATAATATTTAGTTTTGCAGCTGGGCTCATTACTACTATAATTTAGAAGGTATAACCGGTCATTAGAATTTCAAAATATATTCAATTTTCAATAAAGAGGCAATTTCCACAGGGTGATGACCATAAAAGAATGACAGTATACTCAAGAACAAAGAACAAATCTGCCAGTCTGTAAAGAATTTGCCTGATGTGTCATCACAGTTTAATTAAGGGAAAAATTTAGTGTAATAGAGAGCAGACCAAGTCAACCCTCCAATAAAGGTGCTTCCTTATCTTTGTGCATTAAAAATAATCTCCCTTTGTTTTGAATTACTGGTGCACAAGGAGATTGTGACAAATCATTCTCCAGAACTAAATAGATGGCTGAAAAGTACGACCCAAATTCATCTTTTATGCAGTGGACAGATTTGACTCTAGATGATTTGTGGATCTTTCAAACCAACCTCAGTGTATCAACTGACTGTTTCCCATTAATTTCGTACCCTGCAGTCACTGAGTAAACCACAAGGACTTCTCAGGTCTCTGGCAAGTGGCCATGGTGGCCACACTTTTCTACCCTGTTCCAAGGTCATGGAACTGCTGCCCATCAGCACTGCCCATCCCAGCCTTGCACTGTACCTCTGAAGGCACCCAGATGGCCATCAGAGCTTTCCAGGCCACCTTTTCCAGCTAAATCCAGTTTATTCCACTTCCCTGGTTTCAGTGGAAGAGCTAAAAGCTTTCTCAGTCTTTGGAGAATTACTTCATTCCAAACCAACTTTCCTATCAGAGTTATAGTGTCTCAGCATGTCAGGGGATGCAAGGCAGGCACCAGGACAGCTATGAACCTGTATAATATTATGGCCAAAATAATCTGTTTTCACTGACTGAATGACCTGATCAGTGACTAAAAGTATTAAATAAAAAAGTATTCTTTTTAAATCCAAGTATTTCTTTATAGTTCTAGAAATCTACATACAGTAGCACCGTGTTTGCATGGGAGAATGAGAAAGCTAAGATGGCTCATACAATTAAAGTTGTGCTGTCGGGAGTATTTGTTTTGTGAAAGATGAGTGAAGTCAGAAGAAACAATAAAAACAGTGCATTTTTCAAGAACATCCATTTCATGGGGGTATAGTCTTCTCCAGTGTAATAATCAAAGACACCACAACACATATAAATAAAGTGGGGACTGAGAGCCGTAGTTTTAACCTGGTAATGGTCCACAAGGCAAATACACCTAAGAGCATTTATCTCTTCTCAGAGCAGACATGTAAAAGCATTAGCCTCCATCATGCTGTTGTCTGTTATCAGGTCTACATGCAGGCCCAGAAAGACTATGCAGTACACATATAAATATACATACCCGACTTGGGTACAGTCTCGATATGGCAGCACTGAAAATATGCTACAGAAGGATCTTCTGCTGCTGATAAGGACTATTCTAAAATATAAAAGAAAATAAAAGAAATCAAAGACTAAAATTTAAAAATCCCACCACAATAAGCAAAGCATCAGATGTTACCATTGAGGAATTCACATTCATAAAACTTCCATGATGGATGATTTCTCCATCCTCTTTTACATCTCACAGATATTGTGCTATGGAGTCTTTACAGCAGTGCTGAAGCCTGCGTGCTGCAGCAAATGAGCAGTGAATAAGTAGTGGAGTCCCATTCCCTCTACAGGCTTTCTAGGAAGACTCTCTTGAATAAGTGACTTGGAATCCAGGATAGATCTTTCCTAGCGAAAGGAGTTCACCCAGAGAGGCACAGGAACATTCTGTCAACTCACTACAATGGCTGAAACTCAACAGACAAATCCAGCAGCAAGCCAGGTGATACACACCAACAATTACCACTGATAGACACCACACTCTAGCTGCTGGTTTTGAACTTCTTCTGCCAAACCAAAGGATTCCCCTGATTGCCAGCTTCCTGTTCCTGAAATAGAGACTTCATCCATGAGTCAGGCTAGGATTGCTATTATCCTAAGTTTTCAGATCCTGTCACAGCTTCTTCCTTGAGTCTTCTTCAGTTTTTCTCCATCACCTTTCTTGGTTTCCAGGCATTATCCCTGACCTCAGCAGCTGCACATCTTCCAGTCTTACCTTTAAGATCAGTGTCTAGCCGTGACACCCTGCCAGACTCTGTGCTTAATAATCACATTAGCCCTCTTGGTTACGATGTTGCACTGACACTCAGGCATAGCCAACCCCACAGTTTCCTGCCATTTCTCCTCCAGAACCACATCTGTCTCGGTCACTGTCAGGGCTGAATCCCTCCTCTAGGCATCGCTTGCCTTCAAAGCTCATAGGCAGTTAGCTCAAGATTTGGCTTCATGAAAGCATACATTATCTGCCTGCAGAGAGCTTATCTCAGAATCCAGGACACTCTTAGAGCAAATGCCTTGTGTTTCTAACTGGTCTCCAAATCTCTGCAACATCTGCAAGGTCACTGTGTGATACTGTCCCAGTTTCAGCTCAGATAGAGTTAATTTTCTTTAAATCAAATAGTTTGGAGCAACCTATCTGTTACACAGCCACACTACTGCCTTCAGGCATTGAGCTCTGACATATCATTAAGCAACATCAAAACCACCTTGAGGTCAAGACCCACTTTCCATAAAACGGAGAGGAATGCCAGCAGCTACATTATTACAGTTTTGGGAGATGCAGATTTGCAAGAGGCCAAGAGAAGTCTGATCAAGAAGATGTAAAATGGCAATAAAATCTGATTGCTTCCAAATATACTCTTTTTCCTAATCACCTTCAGGACCCCTAGAGGTGCACAATTGTACAGCTGATCTTTCCTCCCTCTTCCCTGGCCAACAGGCTGCACCATGTCAAATTCCTCTAAGAGCAATGGCAATTTGTGCTGTTTTCCGACCTGATCAGTGTGAGAATTTACTGATACTTTATCTTTCTAAAAATCTCCACTTGGGGTGAAAATGCTAGGACCTACCACTATGTTGCTTGTCAGGGCTATTGCAGTTCCTTGCTCTGCCCTCCAATGCTGGTTTTTCTGACATTGTGTCCCACAGATCTATATCTGAGGATTTCACCTGAATTCCTCATTGTTTATCCTATACTGGTCAAAGCTGGACAACAAACCCTAGCAAGTTCTTTTGCTCTTTGCTGTCTGAAAACCAGCACAGGCACCTATGAATCTCATACGAGTTACGCTGTTATTAGAACACTGTTTCCTTAAGGGACCAGCTTAGTCATCGTTCTTGGAAAAGGTTTAGCTCCCCAAGAGAGCTGCTGCACGTAATCCTTGGAAAAATGCAGAATGATCGATTTTCCTTCTCCTGGATTACTCAGTTACAGCAATCCTATTTTCTTCCTTAAAAGCCCGTTTAAACTCAAAGAGGGATTTACCCTTTAATGAAGAAGGGTTTCTAATAATAAACATGCATACAGCTTTAAGAAGTTCTGCAGCAGATGAAGTAAAATTTCACTGTTGTCTGAATGCTGCAACCCTCCTTACCTAAGGTAAATGTCTCAGATCCTGTAAGATGGTCTCATGGTGCGGCAGTAAATTACAGAGCAGGGAGGAATAATTTTCCCCATTTGAGAACAGCAAATCCACAAGCAAAAAAACCCTGGCGTATGATTAATTTTGTGCTTGCCACTGCTTGCTGCTGAATGGTTGCTACTCACAACAGCTTGCTTGTTCACTGGAAGCCTTGTTTGCTGATGTATGAAACTTGGCACAGGTTTTGAGGCTGACATCAGAAAGCATCTTTGAATTCGGAAAACCACAGTACCCACTAAGCGTATTATCCCCCTCCCTCTGGTTGCTTCTGGAAATACAGCTCTTCCACCAACGCCCTACACCTCCCTAAAAATACCACTCAACTCTTAATACTTAAAAGAAAAACAAACTGGTGCTTCCATGTCCACAAGTAAAGACAACAGTAGGAAGTTACCACAGAACTGTGTGTATCAGAGGGAATCAGAAAAGAAAGGAAATAAAAAGCACCAGCCCAGCCTCTATTTTTTTCAAATTTCTTTCCTTTAGGACCCAAGTATTGCCTCTCTTTTCATAAACCAGCAGACCCTTTTTACACAAAGATCTCCCAGGCAGAGCATGAGAGGAGCCCACAGCCTCCACTGCCAAGATGCCACAAAACCTCATCTGCAAAGCTGCTGAAGGAGGTTGATGCAAAACAGCTTTAGGAACTGGACTGGAAAGGAAGCAGGGAAGGCAGCGGTCAGATACTCATCATGGAAGGATAAAATGGCATTATATATAGGGGTCTGATGACATGTATGGAAGCAAAAAATTTCTGAAGGCCTGCAATGGTTTGCTGGGGCAAAAAGTTCAGAAACTTGCCTCAAAGTATGCTTTGGAGAAGTTGTGGTGGAGGTCCATTGCTGTTTAAGAAAATTGAATTATTGCTTATGGGACAAAAGCATTTTTCTGGATTTCAACTCTTCAACAAAGGTATCTATGATATTGCACACCTCTGAAGAAGCTATCTCTGACATCAGAAGTCATCTGAGAGTGTTTACATGCTCTCATCCCAATTGTGCCACCTAGACATGTTTAGAACTGCTTCACAAAAAGGTTTTCACTCTTTAATTCTCACATTTCACTGAAAAGTTGTACCAATTACAGAGCAACCATTATTTTGCAAGAGTTTTGACAATGTGAAAAGGCTATAAAAACTAATCTTCCAATTTCTTTATGAAGCGTACACTACAAAAAAACTTAATGAGCCCAAAGTTCTCAACAGAATAAATAATTTGTTAGACTTGAAGGATATTGTCTACTTTCCTCCGCATTTATCACGGTTTGATTGTGCTGCACCAAAAGGCTGCCATCAGGCAATGGCATATACATCATATGTACCATCCACATGTAGAATACTGTAGCCTCTTTTCTCATTCCTGATGGATGATGTTTGACTGCTAGGGCCCTGCACACAAAGGTGAACACTCGAACCACAGATGCTGTCGCAGTAGCAGCCTTCATTTTGGAGTCTCACAGGTTCAAGGGCTATTAGAAGGTGGCTGAGAGTAATTATGAACTGTGAGGGTGCTGCCAATCATCGCCCTCTTAAGTCTGCATGTGCATGCAATTAAGAGAGCAGCAAGAGACCTTCCATGATAGTGTTTGGCCTTCGCTTAGATGGGTCTGCTAACAAAAAAATGGAGAAAGCAATGGTATGGGGGTGGGAGAGGAATGTTGTTTTACTGCTTTTTATACCTGCTATATATGATAATTCTAGAGTTGTTCTCGTCCCATTCTCACCATGAACTGTTCATTCAGCTGGCTCAGGTTGCCATTTCAGTGGCTTGTTTTTGCTAATCTTCTGCCTCAGTGTTTATGGAGGATATCACCAATAAACCTGCTAAGTAAAGTGGGTAAAACCACATGCTGCTGGCTACCTATGCTAGTTTGTATGTCAGGGTTGACTTGCCTTTGTCTTTTAACAGGAAAATTTATTTTGTGCTATTTTACATGACTGCTTTGATAACACAGTCTTGGAACCCTCATTTTCTAACTCCTTTAATAAGCCACAACCTACAAATCCAAAGAAACCTGTTTAACCAGTGAACAGAACTATCAACAGGAAGCTTTACAAGGACTCGCTGATAAGCTCCAGTCTGTGTATTGTTTCTGTATGAGCTTTTTTCTCTGTGCTAAATAGCCTAACTCTATTTTAACCACAGCTGGTCCTGCCTTGCCACAGGACTGGCAAAGGCTGGGCCCGGAGCATCATTGCTCAACACATGTCATCCCTGAGGCTGAGGGGAAGAGCTCTCAGTGCCACAGGAAAAAGGACACGTCACTTTACAGGCTGAGAGATGCAAACAAGGGCAGTTACTGGAGAGAGGAGCCCTGAGCTATCACTCACACTGGAGTTTTCTCTACTTTGACACAGTTACAAGCCAGTGAAACAATTTCTGAAAGTGCTGGCTATTTTAAAGCCCGGTCATCAAATGCACCACTCAAAAATATATTCAGTGTAGATGTTTTCAAAGCTGGATTCCTCATGTTAAATGAAAGGCTGACATGCTGTGACAGAAGGGTCAGGGGTTTTGGAGGGAGCTCAGAGAGCCTGACTCCAGCCCAGTGCCTGCATCCTGCACAGTCACGCATGAGCCACCTGGGACAAGGTCTCAGGCATGGAAAGGAGCCCCAGGAGGGTTTTCTATTTATTACAACACCTGTGCTCCTCTGTGTCACAGGGAACAGGGGAGGACACCAGCTTCAAAGGTCTTAAGGTACTGAGAAACACTGTTGATTTTAGGATGAATACATAAAGCAGATCCACCTGTATTTCTAGAGGTCCTTTTCATCCAGAATGCCTATTAACTTTAGTGACTGCATCCAAACCCCTGGGAAAAACAGTTTGCACTCAGATTACTTACTGCTAGACATACGGGTGACAAAAAGTGTTAACTCTGCATTTTATTTTTAGCTAGTATCATTGTGGCTCTACAACCATAGGACAAAAACTGTTTCCAAAACTGTGTCTCTTATTCTTATTGTACATGTATTCTAGATGAAGAGATCTTTATTATGATTGTGGAAATATTCTGGAAAACTGTGTCTGCTGATAAAGATAAGAAGCCAGTTGAATAGCAGAAGCTTTCTCACTGCTTTCTTAGCAAGAAAAATACTCAGTTATATTGTCAGGCACAATGACTGATCTATGAATTAAGATAAAATCTTGTATATATGCTACAAATACTTTATTGCAAAACACGGAGAAAAGAATTTATAAATCAAGTATTTATTCATTCTTTTGCAGGTAATATATCTATCAAGTTTATGCCTAGATTTATATACACATCTCAGAAATTACTTGTTCTCTGTAGAATTTGTATAATACCTTGTAAGAGAATTTTGCTGTAAGAATTCCCAGAGCATATACCTACTTATGCACAAAATGGACTGAAATTAAAGGGCTGCTTTTCAGTGTTTGATTCCACGTGTATTTGCTATAAAAGACAATAATCAGTGGCTAGTCAGACAACAGTCAAGTCAATAGTTCTGCATGTGTCTGTCTGATACAAAAGCTGGGTCTAAAAGCTGTTTCTAAAATCTCACAGGGCCACCTTCTGCAACATTTATGCTACATTTCAATGCATTCAAGTGTATGTGTGAGAATAACAGCGAAGAAAATTTTTCTTGAGCCAAGTAACACCTACCAGAATTCAATTCATAAAACCTGTGTTTCAATGCAATGTTAGAATTTCTACTGTTGTGGTTCCACGTGTGATGGAAATTAAAGGCTACGGGCACAAATCAGTCCCTCAGAGCATACGTGGTTCTTCAGCCATGGCAGTTTTATGAGAACAGGCACATGCAAGGGTCAACTCTCAGTGAGATTGTTTAGTCTATATGCAACTTATTCAGGTGGCCTAGATCAAACCCATTCAGGTTTGGAAGAACAAAAATAAAAAAAACCATGAGGCACATAGAGAAACTGGTTTTGGAAAAATCAGAGAGGACAGGTATCTTTATAAGCAGGGAGGAGCTTGTTTCACTTCTGAGCTGGATGATACCGCAACAGAGAACCCATTTTGCTGATGGAAACACCTCCAGCTGATGGGAATACCATGCCTTTGCAGTAATCCAAGTCCCAGCCAATGGCTGCTGGACAGGTCCCACCAGCGCCTAGGGCTGCAACCTGGGCAGTCCACATCCCAGTTCAGGGCATGCTGCAGCCACAGGTGCACCCCTTGCACATCCCCTGGAAGCCTCTCTGCGTGCAGCTGCCACAAAAACTAGGACCCCACACCTCATCTCACCACGACCATCCTTGGCTGTGCATTTACCAGCACGCCGTATCCACTAACAGATGTTGGAAGTATCCTTGAACCATTGCTAAACTTGGTTCAGGCAGGTTCAGCTATGTGCCTCTCTCACACTTAGAACCCAGCAACACCCTTGAAGAAATGCAACCAGATTATGTCTAGTTTACTCCCACAGCATCACAGATTTTTCTTTTATGCAGGTTATTTGTATCAAGGAGACACAGGCCTTAAAATCTGTGGGCTAGCATTTCCATTGACATGTACTTCCCCGGGGGAAGGAGCATGCATTGCAGCCTGAACTCTCACAGAGCATTTGAAAGGCCATTAGGGAGGTAGGTGTGAGTGGAAACGGCTGTGCTCCTGCAGGGGGATGCTGATCCTGCCCCTTCCCTCACACCCCATGGGTTGCCTCTGCAGAAGGAGCCCTTGCATGCACAGTACCTGCCATTTCTGGTATCGTGTTGCCGCATGTTCTTGATAAAATGAACCTTCTTAAAGTTCTTTGGTCTGGGTGATCCTGAGAGTGTCCGACATCTGAAAAATAAATCAGTTGCAAGGGAGGGGAGGGAGAAGAAAAAAATAAATGTTCTCAGTTCCCTGCTGTACCGCCAAGAAGTCTACACAAAAGCAGGAAGGAAAGACGAGACAAATGATTCAAGTCACCCTGTGCTAGCAATCAGCAAGAACAATAAAGACAATAAGTCTGGAAACGCAACAGCTCAAACAAAAAAAATATTTAAAATAATAATAAGAAAAGGCACCATCCCCCTCCCTTCATGCAAAAAATAAATTAATAAAAAAATCTCAGCAAAGTAAAACTTCCTGTAATCTGCCATGACATCTTAGCCCAAGCTTTCAGAGGGAAAAAAATTAAACCAAATCAAAACCTAGTAAATATGCTATTTTCCCCACTTGCATCAACACCCACGCTTTTGTATGTTTTTCAGCTATTGATAAAGGAGCCATTGAGGAAAGTTGTTTCTTGTTTTAATTTTAGAAATATTTAAAATCTCCTATTTGCAAGGATAATTCCTATTTGATTTCAACTCTAAATATTACTTTTCACATTCCTGACAGTATACATAACAACTGAAAATAAAATAAACTACCCCAGGAAAAAAAAAAGTCATTCTTCAAAACATTAAGCCTTAAATCTATTTTACATCTGAATGCGCTTTATAAATTGCAGTTACAGAAAGAAATTGCCAGAGGGAGGAGAGATGAGACAAACAGCAATATCCTCCCCCGCCTTCCACCCTTGCTCTTTCTAATCAGCTGAAACCACAGCGCATGTGAAAGCCTTCTCTGTCTCATCTCAGGCTGTTTTGTTGTGAGGCGAGGAGCAGCTCGCAGGCACTGGAGATGAGTCCTGCGCTCACAGCACAACCAGGGCTGCTGGACCGCAGCTGCTGCATCCTCCGTGGTACCTATGGGACCAGCAACCTCTGCCAGTGCATGGGACCAGCACAGTCCCTCTGTGTTAAGCCTCCCTAACTTATTTTTTCCATCCTCCCACCTGCACAGGCAGAGTTCAGCAGCTTCTCAAGCCAAAGAGGTCGTTATGTTGGACTGACACCACAGACCACTGTGCCAGTCCCCACTGCTGTACCCAAGCACCATTGTGCTGCACGTGCACACCCCAAGAGGGGCACCCCATCACTTTGCCATTTCTGCCTTCCTCCTGCTGGTAAAATCCTTGAGATTCCCTCACCCTCTGACTGCAATTAGCCTTGTAAGCTTCTTCACAGGAAAATACCACCAAGAGAGACATTCTACCACCAATTCTGCAAATTAGCAAGTAAAAATACTGCCTGGCAAACCATACTTTGTTTGTATCTTTTACCAATTATACATGTTTGAATCACTTATGGGAACACTTCATAACATGCTGGTAAGCAATGCAACAGTAAGCTTTGTAAAAATAATCAAGCCTTGGTAATAAGCCAATTGGTACAGCCTCTGCTATTCTTTGCTTCGAGGTAGGGAGAGAGTCAATCTGCATGTGGATAAACAAGGCTATAGGCTTAACACCAATATAAACCTGCTGAATTACAGGTCCTACGATAAAGAGACAGACAAACTTAGGCCGCTGTCTTGCTGAACAGTCGACCTGGAAGCATTCCATGCACTGGTCAAATTACTGACCAGCCAGTTTCTGAATTGTTAAGCACTTGCTCCATTTTCCATCACCCCAGAGGATTGCCTGGTGACTAATTGCTCCGGGCCCCAGAGAAGGAAGCTGCGGTCTCCCAGATGCAGAAATCAAACCACATGCTGAAGCTGCCAATATAATAAGGATGGGGGCAGATTTATTAGTGGGGTAGCAGTCACAAACCTACCAGCCAATACACAGACTTACAGTAATGCTGGTAACCAAAATAAGATTGCATGTGCTCAGAGAATAAACAGCAAAAACTCATTAAAAAATCCTAGCCTTCAAAAACTTACTGTGTTAAACCATCTGTACATACTTTTGAAATGAACCACAGATGTCAGGGTACTACTGACTAGGGGCTAGTCATTCATATGGGTGACAACTAAACTTTTCTATCAATGAAATCTGACATTTTACTTTCTGACATTTCTTTTAAATACTGCCTTTTTGTTTAATGACCTAAAGCCAGGGAATGTGCAATTCATAGCAGCCACCACCTCGCAGGACGTGTGAGGTTTCAACACCTTTACTCACTATGAAAGATATCTTAATGTGAAGACCCAGATACTTTTCAACATGAGAAGGGAGAGCAAGCCTGCCCATGCATGTGCTTTACAGACAAGAAGGCAGAGAGAGAGTAGTAAATAAAATGACCTCCGCAGTGGGGCATTTTCCTCTATGTCCTCCAGAGTCTCCAGAGAAGATCGCTGGGAGATCAGCCGACGTCTGCAGAGAAAACAGAACACAAAACACCACTGCTGATTAGAGGGCACAAGAAAGTCCTCAGAGCTGTTATGCAGTAAAGATCACAAACCACTCTTCACTAGCCAAGCCATATCTTTGGATATTAATAAATTTTGTTCTGTTCTGCTTATCTTAATCTGATCCCACCCAGAAGCAAACTTACTCCACACAAACTGCTACAGCAAAGCAGAAGTTGCAGCTTTGCAACAGCTCCTCCTCAGTTGACACTTCCCCTCCTTCAAGGGTGTAACACCCATCTAACACAGTCCCACATGTACTGCAGTACAACCAGCAATGCTACAAGTACAGCACTTTGACAAAATAATGCAAAGACAGATGCACAGAGATTGCCTGTCCTTCACATTGCCACAGGGGACACTTCTCTTTGCCCCTTGTGCCTTCTACCAAGTAAGTGCCACTTGTCTCTCCACGATGTCCATTTCATCACTCCTGTGAGGAGTGTATGAAGTGAGATGAAAGACGACAGTGCCAGCAACATTGGTCATAGAACAGCAATTTAAACAGAAACTCTGACCATCCCTGTGAGTAGCACAGGTGAGCTATGTTCTGTTTTAAACCACTTTCCTATGTCTGAGTCACATCCTTCCACCACCTTCAGAGAAATAATTATGGAAATCATAGCATTACAGGTTTTCTGGCTGTTTTAGCAGCCAGGGAAGAAGCCCCAGCACAAGCTTTGTTTTAGCAGCTGTTGCTGCTGCACAACCTCCAAACACCCTGACAGACAGCAGCACAAAACAAGGACTGCACCCAGCCCTCCAAAAAACACTGCAAATACCCCAAATGAATGTGTAAGATACAGCCCACCCACAGACACATAAAGAAAAAATAAGCTGGCAATCATTGAAACTACTCCATCGTCAACGGGCGTCAAAACAGCTGCAACAGCCAGCAGAGCCATGGCACTGTGCCCCAGCACCAGCTGGCAGGAGCAGTGCCAGCACCCATCGATCCCAGGGGCCATGGCTGAGGCACCTCACACCTCACCAGGGACTTCATGAGTATGAACTTAGATGATAAAAACCTTCATAGACTATCACTGTTTCTTGCCCAATTCCCACTAGGCTGCCTTACTGCCTTGATCTGCAAGCAAAGAGTTTCCAGAATGTTATGAGCACTCCTATATGCTTGGAAAGGTGCTCATTAATTTATTCCTGGGCTGTATTTTCACAATAAATTGTTTTCTCTGATGCCAGTGTAAGCAGTTTCTAATCCTTTCTGCAATTCCCTTGCCTGTCCAGTTGTGCTGCTACAACTATTCCTGCAGCCATGCTACAGATCTGATTACCAAAATGTTTTTCGGTTCAAAATAACCCTGTTCAGTGATTCCGTTTGCTATCAATTCAAACACCAGATTTTTATGACTAACCCACAGATAATGCATTTCAGGACAATTTGAATGCGCATGCAGCTTTTTGTGTATTTAGAAAATCATAAAAATCCCCTCAAACAATTTATAGATCAACTAAGTGTGAAGCATAATCCTCTTAGGAAAAATATGCAAACCCAAATCCCCTCAGGCTTTGTCTAAACTAGGACTTTAGAAGATCTGGTGCATGATAGGATACCCCTTCAAAATGCTATGAAAAAAAGTCTGCATTTCAGGATGTGCTGGCATAGACAAGGAAGAAGGGACCAAACATCTGTCTCCTGCATCCATGGGTGCTCCCTCGGCTCCATCCACAGTCAGAGAGGACATAGGAATGCTCTTATTGGGAGAAACTCAGATCAGGAGGAGCTCTTCCTGCACTTTCAGTTTCACTGATCCATAGGCAAAACCTGGAAGTTTCAACTACCAGCACCACTGATGTGGCAGATGATGGCTGTTGGCTTTTTAATACCTCTTTATACATCCTTAGCTTAATAACACAAATAATGGCACACTCCCATCTTGTGGTGTTACAACACCAAAAACATACTTGGCATATTGTTAGTGAAAGAGAGATAAACAAGGGCACAACCTTGCCACTTTCTTCACATTAAATTTAGCAATTTAGTCACACTGTATTTCTTCTTGATGCTAGGGACTTGTACAGCACTAGGTGCATATTCCAGCCACCAATGAAACCTTTTTCCAAGAGCCTCCTTGCCCAAAGTTATGCACCATCCTCAATTTCATTGCTGACAGTTTGACAGACTCGGGTTTGAAGACCCTACATTTGCATTTGTCATTAAGGCAGATGCGCTGGTTGGCAGGAAAACAATTGCATTTCATCAGCTGGTCATCCAGGACTGGAGTCCTCTGGCTTCCCTCACTGGTCTCAGCTTCCTAAGCCCGGCACCAGGTTGCTGCCTCCTGATTTTTCTTGCTAACCTCAAATGCAACATAGGTAGGACAGGAATTGCTGCCACACACACCTCTTGGCATGAAAGACCTCACACTGATTTTCACCAGTACTGATTTTGCAGCATTTTGGGTACCTTACATGGCAAGTGAGTTGGCACAAAGGAGTGGGGGAAGCACTTTGTTTACCCAAACTTGGGAGAGGAGCACCTGAGCTCCCTCTCAACTAGGGCATAATATAAGCATGACTCTGGATAAACTCATCCAGGAAGGAAGGAAGCACACATAAAAGGTACCAGCACAAGTAGCAGTGAGAGCAAGGACATTCAGCCCAGCCCCCAGCCCAGCTGAAAACTGCCACATCTTTCACCGCTCGCTAGAATTATTAGTTTTAATCACTTCAACTCCCAGCACTGTCAAAGGAGCACCAGAGAGGCGAACTGGGAGCAACTCTGTTGAAATCAGCTCATACTGCCCAGGAATTGCACCCTCTTTGCACCGAAGAAGATCAGCCTCAATGAAGGATGTGTAATTATTCCATTTTATCTTAAACCTTTATTTCAAGACCTAATTAAGATGACCTAAATTTCCAGTATTTTATAAGCTTTACACAGCTGGATATTATACCAGAAATGCCAACTAATGAACCTACCTGCTGTGAACAAAGTCACATCCTGTGCCACACACACAGAACAAAAAACAGTTTTGGAAAAGAAAAGCTTTTGAAAGGATCTTCCAGGGAATACAACCAAAATCAGTTTTTCATTGACTTCATTAAGAATTAATCACCTCAACTGGTGTTTAGTATTTAAATTAATCATCTTTCTCTCTTCAGGCAAGCAGCCAGGGTTTGTCTGTACAACTCCTAAAAGGGTTATTTTTCAAAAATTGATGAGCATGCTACAGCAGCTGGTATATGTAGACACTTGCACTGAAATAACCCAAACTGTTTTATATCACACATCACCATCATTCTGATGTAAAGCTTTGTTGATACCTATTTGTATTTAAAAATGCCCTATTTCAATAATAATTACGATAAAATCCTTCTATTGTTGAGGAAGAATACATGCAGAACAAAACAAAATAGCACTATGCGACTCATACAGGATTCAGGCTTTGGGATAAGTCTTCAAGCAGATGCAATTTCAATAGAAAATGCTTTCAAACTTTTGTACAGTAAATGTCAGTCAGCTAACACACAAAAGTACAATTGCCCTTAATAACCAAATTAAAGATGTTTCAATAAAAATGTTTATTTCTGCAGGTCCATGGAAAGCCTTAAAAAATTCCTCCTAGTTCAATCACCACATTCTAGGTATACCAAACTCATCCCCACTTCCCACAGTCCATGCACACAGAAAAAGGCAGTTCAGCACTGGAAAGATGATAACTTCCTCGTTCTAACGATCAGCCTCTCTAGGACAATGGTCACAGTCCCACACAACTGACAGATTTGTTTTGTTTAAAAACCATGTAATATCACTTTCCCTTAAACACCTACCTAAAATATTTTTTGTCTGTTTCCTGGCTGTTGTTTCCTGTGCATGCACCCAGAAATAACCAATACCCTCCAATGAAATTCCGGGTGCAGACCAAAGAAATAAACTAAAGAGATATTTGATGCTACAGTATTTTAAATGGCTGCTTTCTAAGATACTCATGACCCTGTTTGTATACTGGATTTATCTTTGACCAGCTCTCTGAATCTCCATGGAAGTTTCTTAAAAGCTAAAATATTGTCTTATTTTCCCCTCTCCAAAGTCAGATTAATACATAACTCAACTGCAAAAATTAAATAAAATACAAGGGGAAAAAAAAAGAAACTAAATACAAGGAAAAATAAAATAAGGCAGGTCTGTAACCAAAACAGCAAATAGCCAAAGCAAGAAGACTGCAAATATACTCACCGTAACCACCCCATCAATCAAGGGAAAATTATCTTTGCTCTCAATTGCTGCAAAACACTCAGCTCACTTATGTTAAACATACAAAATCTTATGCCACATCGACAGGAGGTGATAAAAAAAAGGAGCTGCAATCAGAACACTGGATAAATTCATCCAGGAAGGAAGGAAGGAAGGAAGCCAATGATAATCCTAGAGATAAGGAAAAACAAATCCATGTGTAATGACTTTCTAGCACAGCTACATAATCAGGAAGAAAAAGCTGCATTTTAAATACAACTAATTTCTGTGAAAGTTGGGTGTGTAATTTTCCCCCTACTTCTGTTAAGATTACAAACCTGTAACAGCTGAAGCCAGTAGTGTGGGTGCTGCTGGCTCCCAGAACAAAAAACAGCCCTTCAGGACAAGGTTTTTCACTTTGTCTGGAACAACTGCATCCCTTCAGAGCTGCAGTGACACAGGAACACGAGTACCAATCATGTGAACACCTGCCAGCTGCATTAACACTGATGGAAGAACTTGGGAGGACAGAGACATTTCAAGAGCTGAAGACTGTTGGCAGCTCCCATGTCCACTGGGCCACCTCCTCCCTTCAGGTGGCCAGGGAAAATGGGCAAGAACCGTGGGGCAGAAATGTCTGGGCTCTTACCTTCTAATCACAGTTGTATTTATCATAATGTGGCTTGGAAGCCTCAGAAAAGCAGAAGACTGCTTGACATTTGAAAATGTTGGATACTTTATTTCCACTGTGCCTTCATTGCAAAAGATGTATCCTACACATAGGAACACCACCCTAGATACGTGCAGAAGGGGAGTGGAAAGAAAGTAATCATAAAACTTACAGTGATTGGGAATGAGATAAGGATACCTGTAAGAATATCTCAGGGCCTGCCAAGAGGTATTAGTGAGGGGCTTCCCTCTGCCATCCATCCACCCATCCTCAGAAAGGTGCCAGCTCCAGACTCAGAGAGGACGTCTTGCTCAAAAGCCAACCTGTCTTTTGCAAGCACTCCCTGAGGAGCTACCAAAACACGCTCTGGACTTGCAGCTCCCATAGGCCAAACCAGGCAGGGCCCCACCTTGATCCTCTACAGGAACAGCAACACCAAGGCTGTTTTTAGATTGGGCTTCATATTGCTCCTTCCAGCACCAAAACGGCTTGAACAGTAAAACAAGGAGAATATTCAATGAGATCTAGGATTAGGTGTCTATGTCGTAGAATGAAAAAAAATATTCTAAATAAATAAACACATACATATATATGTATATTATGTATTACAATATTATAGCTACAAACATATCTTGCAGGTTACTCTGAGTTTTGAGTAAGTTATCATTTGCCACTCTTTTCCCTAACTTGTTTAGAGTTGGATTTGGGCATGAACAGAAGTACAGCTGCTGGCTCTCTCCCCGCTGCGGGCACAGCGGAGTAGGTATAAGCAGAGCTGCCAGATGCAGGCCATGCCCTGTCCCCAGCAGCTCCAGCCCCTTTGTCACTCCAGGGAAACTTAAATGCCACTTCTCTCCAACTCCTCCTCAGGCTGCTGGCTGAACGCCTCTGCCCAAACTCCCAGGCTAAGCTGCGACAATTAATACACTCTTCTGAAATATTATACAAGACATCAGCTGTGAACGAATCCCCATTCACTTCCTGACCCCTGACTTCATGCCCCAGCATGAACCCAGATGAAAGACCCGCTAATGAGTCACCTCTCACCCTCCCTCTGAAGTTTTTACTGGGATTCTTATGTCCCAGCTCATTTTCTTCCTATCTTTTGCCAATATTACAGGAAGACAAACACAGGAAAAACAAACCCTGAGACTATTGAAAATTATTAAGGGAAATAGAATTTCCAGGAGCTACCCAAAGCGATATAAAGCCGTTTTTAATTGTGTGCTATCATAATTATGCAGCAGAGCCATTATCTGCAAAGAACATCAAACTCCATTTAGGACTTCCACGCTGCGCAGCATATTGTCAAGGCTGCCCACAATGGGAGTTAAAAGCATCTGGCACATGCTGAAAATGCATTATTTTGTTAATTCAGCAGCCCAGCCCAAACACACAGAGACCATACCAAGAGTCCTCCATTTAGCTGTCACCTGTGTGCAGGCAGGATGCCAGTATGGTCCAAGACCACAGCCTTCTGCAGCGGGCTGTGAGGGAAAGTCCTTGAAGCAGAAATCCTGAGCTAGCAGGATCCTCAACAACCTGCTTTCTAGGGATATGCACTGCAAGGAGAGAGACCTTCAAATATAGTGTTAACGAGAAGAATAATGCCATGCCAAATGTACCCTCAGTCTCCATCAACCTTTTGGGGATAAGACAGACAGAAAACAAGGAGATGATGGGAGACATATGGCATGAGCATGGCTCCATGTTACACACTCCTAAACCAGGAGTATCCCCTGCACTCAGTATTCCACTTATATTGTCATCCAGCTCCTCCAAGCCTCATCCTCCCACAATACACAGGGCAGAAGCTTTGAAATACACAGTACTTGAACTACGCCTCCTGGCCTGTCTGCATGTAACATCTCAATATGAAAAATACCTACATTGCCATCCCAAAGGTAGGATGCAAGTAAGAATTAAGTAAGAATGAAGAAAGAAGTAAGAAACAAAGAAGAAAATAAACATGACAAATACTGAAGTATCCACTGACCTTTTACGATGGTACGCAATGCTCTGTTCACAAATTATTATGTAGCTTTACACATGTGAACCTTCAAATACCACACAAAATTCTAGCACAGCCCTGTCCCAATGCCTCAGAGAGATCATCTGGGTTTGGTTAAACCAAATATAAAATCAAGAGTACCAGCACAGCAAAGAGACAAAGAACTTTCTCTAGAAGTGCTGAGTAGCAAGCTGTTCACTGACAAAGCATTTGCATAGTGTGAATGTGTATATGCAACTGCACAGAAAAACAGAAGATATGGCAGAACAGGATTTCTGGACTTTTGGGCTTTTTTAGCATCTTGCACAATTCAACTTGACACACTGTCAGTCTAGACGACGTGATTTCTAGAAGACTCTGGTGATGGAGAAAAGCTCCCAGGGTTTAGTCTAGGGAGAACAGAAGAGCAATCACCACATGTTGTTGACCCTGAGGGCCATTTAATTTTCACCTTCCCCAGCAGGATTCCCAAATCTGCAAGGATATATCTTGTTTAAAACCTACCATCATGGTTTAGCAGAGAGGATTAGGCAGTGCTTGTTAATGGTTGGACACAATGAACTTAAAAGTCAATCTAAAGGATTCCATGATTCAGTGATGCTCTCTTCCCTCTGCCTCATACTCTGCCAATCCTCATACTTATGGCCCAAGCCATAATGAGGAGCTACAGCTACAATTCAGTAAGATTCATTTAAAGACAGCAGGGCTCTCACAGATGCTGAAGCGCCAAAAATCTATACCCTCTATTATCTTTAACCAATGATTTACAGATTCAGTCGTCACTTTACTGACTGCAGCAATGTGATAGCTTTCAGAAGGTTTCTGTGCAGTGATTTATTCTGAGTGTGCCTGAACACTGCCGTAGCTGTATTTTTCAGAACAACCATTACCTCATAAACTAACATATATTATCATGGTAAGACAGCAATAGGCATCAGCTTAATTAGAGACACTCAAAACTAGGAAAGAAGCAAACAAGATTAATCATTTGACCTCATGAAAACAAGGATGCTTGCCAAAGCAGATACAACAGCACTGTCAAGAACATACAAATTGTCCATCTTTATGTCCTTTTTTTGCAGTAAAACCCACACCCTAATAGCCTTAATCGGATCAACATGAATCTAACAGATTCTTCATGTATCTCATTTATGTCTGACAAACTCTGTGAACTGCAAAACAACAAATATTTAATTCTGTTCAAAAATAATGTTTCTCCTTAAACACCACATTCCAGGGAAATGAAGAATCGACATTTAAACCAAGTATTTGAGGAAACCACACACTGCCAGAGTGCAAGTCTTTAATGCACCAAATCACAAAATGTTCCATTCCTCAACACCCAAAGTCCTGTAATTAATTAAGAAACTCACTTGCAAGTCAAAGCTATATGCAGTAGATACCATACTAGGAAACACATACATGCACTACTAAGTAATCTGAAAAAAAGACTTTAATTCTAGCCTGCATACATAGCCATGCAATTAAAACTCCAGCCTTTTTCATTTGAGGTGTTTTTTAGGTTACCTAGAGCCCAACCTCATATCCCTGTCTTGCTTCCAGATGCACGTGTGCTATCTGGGAGAATGTATTCCACAATCCCACAGCTTAACAGTCTTAGACTTGGAAGAAATCTGAGCAGACAATTAACTGCAGCGCTAAAAAAATATATCCTAGACACTGAATTGTCTGGATAGAGTTCTTGATGGAGAAAGAAAAGCCCCCTGCGTGAGCAGGGCAAAAAACCCAAATAAATAGGAGAAATCTTAGCATGAGGCATTTCAGGCACGAGAGATGAATGCTGGCACAGGTGGTGGCAATCTGAGTGTTTACTGGTGCATACTTTGCATTTAGTTCTGGCTACACTTGCTACACATACCCTTGGGATCAGGCACTTTTCCCAGCATCTCATTACATACCCAAGAGTCAATGCCCTGCTTTCCCTGGCCATTCATTGCTGAAGACCAAGCCTATGCACATTGTTCAGTAATCAGCTGTCATATCAGACAGTTTAGACATCTTAAATTTTTGATATCTGTGATAAGGTGAGACAGTCCAGTGCCATAATTTTAAATATTATTACATCCACAGGAATTAGCGCCTTGTTGCTTGTTAGTTCATGCACAGTCAGTTTCAATACCAAAGACATTTGAGCACAAAAATATGCATTTACTTAAAATACTGCATTTGCTTATGCTTTACTAAAAAACATACTTGCAATTACAGGAGACATGTTCCAAAAAACAGTACCCCAAGATCCATTATTAGGGTAAAGGCAGATCCTTGCTGTCCAGCAGAACTGCTTCAATGTATCAGTGAGCTTCTGACCCTAAGTCTTGCAGGGGGAGAGCTCAGTTCTCCCCTGCTCGTCTCACTAGGGACAGATCCTGAAGCCTCTCTGCATATTTGCTCTGGGAAAAGCAAACTACCTCCTCTTTCCCCCATCCCGGCCACCATGACTGGGTATGGCATCTTCCTGTTTCTGGGCACTGGGTTTCTGCTGGTAGTAGAGAGATAGTTTTCTTCTCTCTCTGTTGAGCTCCCTTGCTCAGCATGGCTTACAGCAATTGGCTCATCTCCAGTCTGAGGTTACTCTATCCTGCCACAGATCTCTATTAAAAATTTAAATGTTTTCAAAAGCCAATTTACTCCACTGTGAACATTTAGTTCTGCACGGTGGAAGACCAGCTACAGACTGAACACCATGGTTCAGCCTATCACAGGGGCACTGTTGGAAGTTGAGGGGTGTGGAATTTTTCCACATTCCTGTCGCTAGGTTACTAACAGATGGATACTTAAGGACTATTAACTTTTTTTGTATGAGACAAGGAGTTGGCTGGGTGTGGGAAGGAGAGATTTGACCATTCCGATAACTCTCTCTCCACCATGGGCAACAGGACAGGCAGCAGTGGGGAAGTGGGGGCTCCTCGGCTGCAGCTGCAGAAAGGTTTTTNCCCCTGCAGCTGCGCGGGAGTCATCGCACCCGCCCTGCCCGGCCGGGAGCCCGACAGCGCCCCTGCCGGCTGGGACCGGAACTGCACCCAACGGGAAACGCGCTTGGCAGCCCAGAGACTTCTGTCACCGCATCTTCTGGTTTGTGTTTGTTTGTTTGTTATTGCCACTGTTGTTGTTGGTTGTTTGCCTCACTATAGATACTAGTAAAAAACTGTTACTCCTTTTCCCCATATCTTTGTATGAAAGCCCTTGATTCCAAAGTTATAATAATTCGGAAGGAAGGGGGTTCACACTTGCTGGTTCTAAGGGAGGTTCCCACCTTCCTTAGCAGACACCTGTCTTCAAACCAAGACATGCACAGACAAACACTAATCATGGTTTAAAAGGTGACATTTAAGAGACTGGATCTCCACAAGGAATCCTCACTTCCCCCTACTCCCAGTAAGCAAGTATGATGGGAATTCTCATAATACTGGTAACGTTTGGTTGTGTAGCCGTATCATTGCTCTCTTTTACGGTATGGTTGGTACAGCAGGGTCCAATATTTAGAGAAGCTGGCCAAGAAGCCTCCCCAGCTGTTTTCACAACAGAGAGTACCCAGCAGTCACCCTAATGAACATTTCATTGACGTGGCAAATGCAGCCTACATCTGCAAGCTGGGGAATTGCCTTTCCCGGGATCAATACACCCCCAAGAGCATACATGGCAACTGGCAGAGGCCAGAGGCTCAGAAAGCATCTCCTTACTCTCTGCTGAAAAACAGCCTCTTCCCAGGGCACCATCCTCACTCACTCAGGAAACATGTTCTGCTCTGCCACTCCACAAACAGCTGGATATGCAGAATTGAAAGGTTCCCAAACTTACGGCCTCTTATTTTCTTATATTCCTCACATACTGTCACAGTGCTGGATTATAAAATGTCATCTGAGCAATCTCCTGCTTAGTAAATTATGGAATTATTACAGAACTGAATTTTTCTGGGTGACAACAATTTGACTGGCTAGCAAATACCCAGTAATGAGATATCAGTTTTCCATCAGTTTTGGGGGCAGAAAACGCACAAAAAAACTTCAAGAAATTTGTACAATGCCCTTAACATGCTTTAACTTCTGGTAATCTCTGAAGTGGCCAGGCAGCTGGACTAGATGATCCTTGCAGATCCTTTCCAACTGCAATATTTTATTCTAATTTATTCTAAAAGCAGATTCATTAACACACCAAAAGGAAAACTGAGGAAAATTTCCAGAGCACCCTGTTAGACTGAGTCTACTGATACTTTATATTATCAGAGCAATAAAAAAGCATCCCATAGTGACAAATCTGGCCAACAAAGTGCAGTTTAGAGGACTGCTATTAGAATGCAGCACAAAACCCAAACTTCGCTCTTTCCGTACTCCCCTCTTGGTTCCCTCATGCCGTGCCAAAAGGATCAGAGGCAGCAGCTCTGGCAGATGCAAGAGTAGGCAGCCTCCTTAAAGTACCACTGATTGCTCTACCAAATAACCTCAGTGATGATTCCTGACTTGTTCAGCCTCTCCCCAACACACCCAAAAGACATGCTGCATTCATGTTACACAATGAGGAAGGGTAGAAGTTGGCTGACCAACCCCGATGTTCACAGTGGTCCCTTTCAAATGTGTATTGAGCCTTCAACTTGGTCCAGTCTAGTTTTATGCAAGCAAACAAACAGATAAAGCAATCATTAAAGCAAAATAATCAACAATTAATTATAGTTGCAACTCATCTCCAGGTAGAGATGATTAATTGAGAATGGGGTCACACCCTAACCTTACAGGAAGTCTGGAGGATCTAAGTTATCCAGCTGTCTCCATCCCAAACAAACAACACAAAGATTAAGCTGCGTATGGTGAGTTTATATAACCTGTACACTAGTTCAGACATCTATACACACAGCAGGTGGGGGCAAAAAGTCTAAAAATGATGGTTAAAATCTGAGGACAGGCAGCTTGATAGCACATCTCCCACCTCCTCTCCTGATGCTCAGGAGAGGCAGGGATGGCTTCTATATCCTACATTTGATGAAGGACTTCCCCTTGTCAATAGCTTTCCTAAAAAAGCATTTAGAAGGACATAAAGCACTACTCAACATTATCAAATCTTCATACCAGTCTAAGCTGGCTGCCTAAGGTCTCTGTCTCCAAATGCCTACGAAGCACAGGACCAAATCACAGCACCAGACCTGAAAAACATGTGGCATGGGACCCTGAGCTGATGTGGTGGTTGGTTCTTTCAAAGCTGTGGTGTAGTGTGCTTAGTCTGAAATGACTTAGTTTTGAATGATTTCCAGGGCTGGAAGGAGTAGTGTTGTGGCTATAACTGTAGCCATGCTAAGTACAACCTTAGGCAGGCCTTTGGATGGCAAACGCCATGACTGTAGATGCAAAAACATTTAGTTCTTCTCTAGCGAAGACCCTTTTTTTTGGGTGTTTTTTCTTGTTGGTGTTTAATTTCTTTATACACATTCACTTTTTAAATGGCTTTAGGAAGAAAGAACACTAAGCCAATGCAGAAATGGATATATTTGATATTAAAGGCTCTGCCTATCTGCGTGGAACAAATCAATCACATTACCATTTCCCTAGGGTGAGCAGGCATACAAGATAGAACCTATGCAGATGTAAGACTTTTAATTTTTCTGGTCTCCCCCCTCCTTTCTCTTCTCAAAATCTCTGCACTTCCACCAGCAGCCTTTAGAGACAAAGTGTCTATGACTTTTATTCAGAGTTGCGTTAAGGCCTAGTCCTCCCTCAGTTGGAGGACTTTTCTTGATAACATAAAACAAGGCACTTTGTCATCTGACTCAGTGGCAATTTTAAAGCCCTGCAATGAATTGCAATGAATTTGCAGCTCATTAGCAATGAATTAAGTTGATGAAAGGTCACAAGGAACCAAGGACAATTTTTACAAAGCATCTCCAGGCAGTTTTTCCAGACCATCAGCTCTCTTTTGCTAACCGAGGAACACATCTCATACTCTTTAGAAAGTCAACCGTCTGTTTCCCCATAAAAAATCCCTAAGTATTGCCTAATGAAACACACAAAGAGTCTTTCTCATGCTATGGGAACACATTTCAGGATTCTGCTCACATGTTTTTTACTTGGGCACGCTTTGATGTAATAGCAGGGGAGACAAATTTTGAAGGATTTACAGATTAATCAGCCAGAGCATGGATGTAGGTTAGGACTACTAGAACTGTGCTCCTCTGGGATATTATCTGCAGCTCAACTTACCGCAGATGAAATGAAACACGCTTTGGGAATGCAAATGAATTAGGATGTCACAAAAAGTAATTCAATTTGCAGCAGCGGGGTTTTGAATTTACTTAGTTACCTACAAGATCTTTATTTAACAGTAAACCCGATACAATACTTACTATGATTTCCAATTTGAAATTCATTTTACTGCTGTTTTAAAAATCAGGCCTGATGACTTCTAACAGATTTTCAGGTCATGTCTCTATTACACATACACATATCTCTATGCAACTGCACCCTTATGGATGCTCTGAAACAGATCTGCACAACAGTGGGATCTTTCACACACAAAAACAAGGGAAAGACTTTCACTCGTTTCACCAGTGTGGAAGAGGTAAGTGGAACAAGACAGCTAATTAGTCATTCTCCATTTCAATCCTTGATAACCACAAAGAGAGCTTGTTTTTTTACTGCAGGCATTGTCTTACATCAAACAATTTGTAGATAAGAAAAACCAGTTCTCTTCCTGAAGGCACATAAGCAAGTATTTTGATAGAAAAGATGAAACAGCATTAGAAATTAACTGTAACACTTCTCTCCCTTAGCCACTAGAGTATGTCCATTAGGACACATTGCTAATATACAACTATATTATCCAGACTGACAAATTTTGCGCAGTCTGCTGTTTTGGTACTACAGAGCACAAGCCATTAATAGCTGACTGCCTCATTCAAATGAAACAAGACAATTATCAGCTGTAACTTACACAATTAATAATACTGCTGCCAGCACTTTCAGCATAGATTTGATTATTTTATAGCTCATTTGAAGTCTTCAGGGAACGTGTTATTAGTACATCTGTCCTGCTGTAAACATAATTATCATGCAAAATTCCATTTATCATGCTGATCAGGAAGCATTTTCTATCAGCCTTTCAGCCTGGGAACTCTGATAAACAGGCAAGGGAATTTGTCTGCCCCAGCTAACCAGGAGCATGCTCACTGCCAGGACCATTGCCCTTTCCAGCTGAGCCTGTGGCAATTTTCTCAATAGGCACAAGACTTGTGCTGACCCCTGACTTTGAGGTACATCGTGTTTGAACTTGGGGTACATCATACTGGACACTGCTTGTTTGCATCATTAGCTGATTTTATGTTCTCCCATAACTCCATGCTCCTCTCCAAGACCAAGGCACTTGTAGGTGTTGAGTCTCATGGAGCTGCTGCAGAGGGAGCGGGCATCAATTGGATTCACCGTGATCATGATACTCTAATCAGTAGCATATATCAAATCCATGTCACAGACAACAGGCAACATCTACTTTAACACCACTTTTAATATACAAAACTGGGCTTGGGCCAGGCGTAAATAGACGAAACAGATGTTAACAAACACTGGCCTGAATTTTGCCTAAAATGGGAATGAGGTTTTAAAAAGTGAACACCATCAGGACTTATCAAACTCTGATGCCTTACATCCAGAACAGCCCACAACAGCAGTCTTGATGTGCAGAGAAACTGTCTTCATGGACAACTTTACCCCCGGAGGCCTGCAGAACACCCTGACATCAAAGTAAGATTAAAGGAAGTAAAGGTCAGCCCCTGCACAAACCTCCTGCTAACTACAGCTCCAAATTGGTTTAAAACAGCCTCATTTATACTAATAAGCTGATGCTGTGACCAAAAGGCATCATGTTGCTTCAGCCATCTACCACCCCCTGCATCACAGCAGCAGAAGGTCTCCTGCAGCCGGCCAGGTAAGGGAACTGATCCTGCTAAAAAGCACAGAAGTGATTAGTGATCAGCTTCTACTGGGTTTTGTGAGGGAGGAAAAGATCTGCTGTCCTCAATGGGATCAGACCTAAACAACCCTCAAATCGCAGTAACTGATTAACTGTTCCTGGATCCCCGGAGGCTGCTCCCATAGTTACTGGCTGTCCCCAAGCCTTTCTCCACTGCAGCTATGGGTCTCTCCTTCAATCCGCCAGTGAGCAGCATCTAAAACAGTCACAGGGAATAAGCTGGACTTCTTCAAGCTCAACAGATAGAGATGCCAAACAGGCCTGTGACTGATATTGATCATATCCAGTCTTTAGAACTTAAGCATTTTTCTCTATTGGTTGAAACATTCTTTTTCTCCCCAGTGTTTAAAAATTGCCTGACAGGACGTAAGGGACCTGCAGATGCCCTGAGGTTGATGGAATCGCGCTGCTGCAGCAAAGGGCAAAGAAGGAAGAGACCAACTTCTGATGATATCAAAAAGCAAATGTTGTTCCAAAGATAAATTATTTCACTGCTGATAAATATGTGATAAAGTTATGCAATTTTTTTTAAATGTGGGAGAAATTAATAAATCTAACTCAAGAAAACTGCTATTGCAGGCTGACATTGGTACATGCAGAACAACTGCATGCCTACAGAATCTCCTAAATTCACTATGTTAATACATTGAACCATTATGGATTGTATTTTAAGCAACTTATTCCCAGATCATTCCAATGTTTCATTTAATTGTGTTAGGGTGACTGTGAGAAATGAGTAGCACAGTGGTTACATCAATTACTCTCTTTAAATTCAAGAATTGTGCATATCCAGATTGCTTAATTTCTCCCATACATCTGCATTTGCATATCTTTCCTCTCTGAAGAGCTTTCAAAAGCTCAAGTTTTAATCAGAGGACTATTTTTGATCCTAATTTTCCAAGCTGCAGTAAAGCTGCTTCATGACCTAATCTGATGGCAAATGTACCATCATTATCCAGTGGTTTCAAGCAAGTTGTACAATAACTAGTCAAAATGTTTCTTATTTTTAATCACTGATACACCAGGTGCCTTGTGTCTAATTAAAGTGATGTCTGCAGATAGATAGCTGTAACTCAGACCGGCAGTGATTTGTTGGCTGCTTGGTGTGAATAAAACACAAAAGAGAAGAGCGTCTGCACCCCCAGACACAGCCCAGCACCCCAAAGCTGTGAACCAAGGCAGCCCTGCCTCCCTGAACACCCAGCTCTGACTTTCGCTCACAATTAGGTTTGCAACAGCAAGGCAAAATGCTCAGCACAGTTCTAAGGGCTGACCCTGCCATACAGCTCCAGCAATCAGGAACACGGACCACAGCACTGGAGGGGGCAGAGGCACTGCTAGTCATCAGGTGCAGGGGTACAACTCAATTACAAATGCCCCCTTCCAAGAGTTCTGCCTTTATTTTTGACACTATTCTCAGCAAAATAAAAAGATTTCATGTTTTATGGGGAGTGGAGCATTTTGATTTGCCTGAAGCCAGTGTTTTCACTTGGAATTTTTTTTCTTCTTGCATACACACAAGCATACATATTCATCTGCATATATGATATAAAAGACACATACTCAGGGGGGAAAAAAATTGTTTCCCACTGTTTGAACATGTCACCTTCCTGAAGAATTTTGCTTCCTGAAAAAAAGCTCAGTTTCCTCTGGTTTGGCTTAACAGCTTTAAAGGTTGTGCTTCCAGACAGACAGAAAATCTGGCTTACCCACAGCTTCCCCCCTCTGTTCCACATTTAACAGGTCGCTGTTATGACCACAAGAAAGACGGCAACCGCTGCTAAAACTATAATCCCCCCAAAAGTCGTAATCTTTATATAGCAAATATAATGAGCTTTCTCAGTGACATACTTCAACAATGTTTAACAGGATTGCATAAGCAAAGTTATATTTAAATCCACTGAAAATGCAACCCAATTCTCCACAGTCTGCTCTGGTGATAATTAATGACAGATTTCATTAATATTCACTTATCCAATCTTTTTTTCTTGTAGGATTGTTCTCTGCTAACACAAGGACAGCAGAGAAGTATTGTCTTCTATTAAAGAAGCTCTGTTAGGCATCGCAGATAACATATGAAGCATGCCATGCTGTTCTCTATCCTCTATTACCCCTCAATTTTATTCTCTAGAAGTTGTTTCAGCAGCCAATTCCAGGCTGTAACCACAAGAGGAGCAGGAGGTATTCTACTACTGCTGTCAGGCAAGCCAGTGGAAGACAGAAAAGGAAAAAAAAAAAAAATAAATTCCAAGTATTTTGCAAAGTAGTCCAATCACTTGGAGGTGGCAAGGTTTCTCTCCTCTAACCCATTTGGTCACAGTGTGATGTTATAACAAAGCATCACTAAACCAACATACTCATCCTGAAAGACAAACAAATAAAATCATATTTAAACTGAAAGAGGGCAGATTTAGAATAGCTATTAGGAAGACATTCTTCCCACTGAGGGTGGTGAGGCACCAGAACAAGCTGCCCAGAGAAGTTATGGATGCCCCACCCCTGGAAGTGTTCAAGGTCAGGTTGAATGGGACTTTGAGCAATGTGGTCTCAGTAGAAGGTGTCCCTGCCCATGGCAGCGGAGTTGAAACTGGATGATCTTGAAGGTCCCTTCCAATCCCGACCATTCTATGATTCTAGGATCCTCTGTTACTGGGTATTTCCTGAGCTCTCCTACCTCGCTCATGAGGAATCACTTTCAATTTAGTTCTCCCAGTTATTTGCCACAAGTATTTGAACAAAGAGCGATGAGACCAACCTGATGGTCATTTGAACAATCTGCCTAATTTCATACGCATGCAAACAAATGTGCACACCCTTGACCCCACAGATCTTTATGTCAAAGGAGGGCAATTTTCTGAGCAACTCAGAGTACACACTCTCTGAAACAGGGAACACCAAATTATCTCTCCTATTCTTAAACAGGAACAGTCAAGAGACACTTTTTTATTCCAGTGAAATTGCAGTTTCCCAGGGCAACACAAGGATGACACCACAACAGCCTGCCTCTCTAGGACAGGCTTCAGGAACGTTGCCCCCAGCTCTGCACTTAATACAAATGTAGGAAAAATCACATGAAGCCATATCCCCCAACCACTCTCACGGATCCATATTTCACCACAAAACAAGTCTTAAGCCCAAATCTCTGCAGCATTTTGAGATCCTCCCAGCAATAGGGGAGGACAGGGAAGTGAAGAGGAAAGCAGGAAGGAGAAGGAAACAGCTGCTTCCCCTTCCCAGCCTGGTATTTCTTCTGAAAACTTTGATCTCCCCTTCATACATAGAGTTAAAACAGGAGCAACTTTCTTTTCCTCTGTCCTAGAAAAAGATGGACAAAAAAGCCTTACCCTCCTTTGCTCTTGCAAATCTTCTACCCTGTCCCTGCCAGTTTTGCTGGGGAGCTTGAGCAGCATCTTTTGCTGGGCTGCAGAGTCCTGTGCACAGACAACTTTCACTTCCACCATTTATTTTTAATTCCCATTTGAAGCCCAGTGAACTATTCCAGAGCATAATAAAATGCCATTTAGCTTTCCAGAGAACCAAGGCTTAAATTTCAAAAATATTTATCTTGATCTCCAAAGAAGCTGACTCTAACTTCTGACTTTGTTGGCAAATGATTTGACAGACCATACACACATAAAAAAAATCAGAAACTGAAAGGAAATTCAGTAATACCAACCTCCCAAGCTATGGATTGGGAAGCTGGCCAAGGAGTTGCCTAATTTTATGAATGTTCAGGGGGAGACATGGCATTATTTCAATTCACAGACTACATCAACAATTGGAGAGAAATTCTTTAAAATAAGGCTCACAAGTACAAAGGACAGCTGTTTGTACCATCCCAACATTACGTACTGGGTCAATTCTGCAGTGCCACTGCTCAGTTTTCAAGGTTGTTTTACTATAGTCAGTAAATGTTATTGTCAAAGACAGTTAAGTCAGCCAGACCCAGGTATTTTAATCAGACACTGCACAGCTGGATTCATACCCCAAAGCCAGGACTGCGGGCAGCTGTCAGCCCTACAGCCACCACAACCCGAGCGAGCAGCTGCTGTAGGGACGAGTTTCAGCAAGAGCAGGCGGTGAGCTACTCTCAGGCACTGCTGTCAGTATGGAAACTGGATGATCTTAATGAAACCTGTACTCATGAAAAACAGGTAATTTTGAAAAAGCTCCAAGCTGGATTTGAACATCTCAATCCAGCAGGAGATGACACCCCATCTTATGACAGGTTAACAAACTGTTGGGGATTTAGCACACCCCAGAGCAGCTGGCTGGTTTCATTGAGATAGGCAATGTCTCCTGGATCATATCCACAGCAGAAAGGCATTTTTGAAACAGGAGGCAATTACCTTGCTGAAAAAGAAAAGTAATAATAAAAAAGAAATAAAATCAGAAGTCCCTCCTGACAGACTTCAGTATCACAAGCTTCTGGGAGAAGAGAACAAAAGGTGTCAACACATCCAGACCCTAACTTCAAATACCACTGGATGGGTGGAGAACAAATTCAAGCAGCCAGAAGATGCATGGCTCCCCTTGCATTTCTCTACACCTCCTCCTATAACAGCAGCACTGCGATGGGCACAGTTGTTACCACTTCCATGGTGGTATCTGGCATTTTTCAGAGAGCCTTATCTCCATGAAAGGTAGACAAAGGACTCTGCGAGTGCATATGCTGCATTCAGTATTCATTGCTGATTCTCTGAAAGTGTAAGGCATGAGAGACCTGTGACTCTGTTTAAACAACAAAAACAGAGCTAAAATGTATTAAACATTCATGAATTTCTGTGAATCCTTAAGGAATTTTATTTTTGCCTTCTGTTATGTAGCTCTCTAGGGCTACATCTTTTTTAATCTTTTTCTTGATCTTGAAAGCCAGAAACTTTGTCAAAAAGACAGAATTCAAGGGGATTAGACTGAGCATCTCCACCTCTTCTCAATAGCCCACAAACTTTAAAAAGCCTCCACCATAAACTGCAAGACTTTGGAGCCGGAAATACTGGAATAACTTCTGTGGCAGTGGGTCATACCAACACTGCAGGACCTCACCGGTGGAAAACCTCCTAATCTAAGCACCCCCTGGAAAACACAATGGTCTCTCCCCAAAACTGTGTAATCCCCTATCTTTGTAACCTATCCCTAAATCCTACCCTTCCCTACTCCCCGTTGGTTAAGGGGGTTTCTCCCCGCCTCCTGTTATCTGGCCCCAGATCGTCCCTGTAACTGGGAGCTCTCGAGGCCATCTTGCCCTCTTTCTGCCTTGGACCCCTTCAGAAATAAACGTCTGGAACTTCCAGGAGAGAGGGCCTCTGGATTCTTTGTCTCTGGGAATGCCAAAGCTATCCAGCTCACTGGGTGAGTGAGAACTGTGCCTGACACCAGCTCGGGTGTGAGGAAAGCCGTTCTGTACAGCACCAGAGCAGTGCTGGCTGAAGTGATCTCTCAAAGCCATAGAGACACTTTTGGTGAATGCAGAGGCTTGTTCCACCCCTCCTCACCCACGGCATTAAACTTCCTCTCCAACAAAGATGGAGAGGAGACATGGGACCTTTTATCACATCATGTGACTTAGAAATGTTGCTAATGCTTCCAACGGTTATGAAAAAACGTATTAAAATCTTAAAAACAGCTACTAAAAATCTTAAAAACTGCTAAGCCACAGCTCACAGTATTTGCTGTTTGCTCCTCCATTTCCCCATGCCAGGAGTGTGATGTGCTTGCATATGCCACCTTCCAAACACCATTATGAGTTCTGTTGAAGTCATGTATATATGCAGAAAGAAAAGAAATAAAGTCTGAGTTCCTGAAAATGGATAAAATTGATCTCACTCTCCTCCTCCATTCAATCAATAAAGCTGTGTACTTCTGAAAGCTGAAAAACCTAAATGTGGGGTAATATGAGAGCAGAGGCAGGCCTGTATGCTGGCTTAAACCAGCAGCTATTTGAGTTTAAGGTGATACTTTGGGTTGTGAAATAAAATCTTGGAATTGTGAACATATTTGCTTCAGTGAGCCTCTGCTTTGGGGCCAGTAATCCCTTTAATTGCCCCAAATCACCTAGAGGCACCTCCAGGCAAAAAAAAAAAAAAAAAATCTTTGTTCTACAAGCAGTATTATGCAGACAACAAAACCCTTAAATGCAAAATCAGCTGGGGAAAATTTCGACAGCAGCTCATCACATCTTCTTAGAAGTATATTAAAAAGAACATAAATCATGAAGTACCTTGAAAAAAAAAAAAATCTCATTTTGACCCTACTTTGGATAAAAATGATTTTTTGTCACAGACTGCACTGATTTAGTGCCTAGTCTTCTCGCAGGCTACATCCAGATTTCAATATTACAAGAACTAATTGCACACATTCATTTGCAAGAACATCTCAAACTTTCCCTCTAAGATGCTAAAATGTATCAGTAGTGCAAAGAAGTCACTTATACCAAAAAATTGATCTGTAGGAGCTCACGCACTTCAGTATTCTTAACAAAGGTGCTAACTGCATGACTAATAATGCACTTCTATAGAAACCACAGCTGATGGGGCTCACGCTCAAATGAAACTAAAAAACTACTCATTTTGACTATTTTAGGCAATGTCTTTATGAGCCCAAGTTACCTGGGAAAGTAAGACTGAACACATCTGCAAGTGTTTGCAGGATTAAGCTCTATTTTTATACAGCCTTTTATCAATGAAAATGCTAATTTTAAAAAAAAATAACTTCTTTCCAACTAATCACCTCTTTCAAGAGATGGCACTAAATATAATGCAAGGAAGATTTACTTTATAAAAGCCTTGAGGGTGTGTTAAAACACACAAAAATCTAGCTTTTAAAAAGGATTAAGACATATTTAGATGGCACAGACATGAAATGCAGACCAAACAACTCCACTATAGATACTAATCATGTGAAATGGATAACCTCATAATATCACACATCTTAGATCATCTAACTCGTGTGTCTGTCTGCATATTCAGCATCACAGCCCCAAGCTGAAAAAACACAGACAGAGAAGAAAGAGATTCTTGTTTCCTGGTAAAGCTTCTTGCATTAAAGAACTGAAAGCAGGGCAAAAGGCCCATTCAAAAATGTGTCACAAAGCACTTCACCACAGACCTAGGAGCTTTGTTGTGAGAGGAGAAAGGAAAAAAAAAGGATTTTTGAACAACAATATTGACTAATGGGATTAAGTATACACAACAGTTTCCCATTCACAACACCCTCCTGGGGAGTTGACCACGAGCTCAATTTTACCTGTGCCAGTAACAGTTACATCATTTTATGACAGATATTAAGCTAACAGGGTACAGACCACAAAGCTGCTACCAAAAATGCTTAATCGTCCAAGGAGGATATCAGACAGACAATTAGAGAAACAATAATCCTCCCCCAAACAATATGTTTTATTATCTGTAAATGTACATCTATAAATCTCTCTCTTGGCTTTAAGTAGGAGCTCATGAAACATACACTTTTGTAGCATATTTTTGGTAACTTAAAGATTTCAAATTATATATAATGTAGTATCTGGGTAAGTAATACACAGAAAATAGTATCCTCATGACAATATAACAACACACGAAGACAAATTGTTTAGCATCCTTTTGAACTTGCTTGCACACAAAATCTTTTCTGTATTCACGTAAGACAGAAGGGGCATAGAGAAATAGGCCCTAATACTGACTATTCCTTCCCTTCTTTTTAATATATGAACTAATTTTTCACCTAATCACAATAAGCATACATGCTTTGAAGGTTTTTAAGAAAAAGAAAGGAAAAAAAATTGAAAACAAATATGGGAATCGAACTGGTGCAGTTCTAGACAGGAAAAACTGTGTTTTAGCAACCGGAAAAACTTATTCCTGCGCCTCATAAAGAACAAATACAGCTATGAATACAAAATAAACATCCTTGATTGTACTAATAAGAACAAATATAATGTAGACACACAGCTATTGTTTGAAGAAAAGCACATCCAAAGTCTTCACAGTGAGAGCTCCAGCCCCCTGCCATGCTCCAACAGGCACTGCACAGCCTTGAAGACTGCCAGGACAGCATCAGCAAGCAAATGGATGGACAAGTAATGTGATGGTCACCACCATGTGCCTGTGGTGAAGCTTGCCAGGGCAAGAAGGTGTCAAGAGGCTGCAGCAGTGGGGAGGGGAGCAGACATGGGATTTGCAGCCAATGCTGAGGTTCCCTCACGATCATTGTTGTTGGGCAATGAATAGAGCTACCAGCAGTGGTAATTGGGATCCTCCACCCCAACAGCAGGAAACTATTTCCACAAATTCAACAAGTAAAATGAGGGATTCTCTGCTAACAGAGCAGCATTCACCTACCTGTGACAGAGCAACAAGGAGAACTGTGATTTCCTCTCCTGGCAGGATCTCCTAACTGCTATCTGGAAAGAAGGAGATTTGTATGCCTTTATTTTTCCCTTTGAAGCAGCAGGACCTTAAGAATCTGTCCAGATAAGGAACCAAAACTGCACTTCTGTTGCTGTCTCTTCAAATGTCCAAGAACCCACAGCATTCTTCCTTCCCCCCATAAGTCTCTGCAAAGGAAGAAGGTTGAACAAAGTGCCGCTATACGAGGGCCATGGCCCCCACAGCAGTAAGAAAAAACCCAAAATGTGCAAAACTTGTACTGCTTTGTTTCTGTCACTCTTTGCCTCCTCAGATCTGAACAATAATGAGCTTGTCTAACCTGGAGGAAAGAGTGGAATGGCTTTGTGCTTGGACGGGCAAGAGCAGATAAATGCATAGATGTTCTTGTCAAATGTCACCTGCATCTGGCTGGGATAGGGGGGAAACACAAAGATGCTTCTCGCAAAGGTCAGAAGCTGCAGACAGCAGCACCAAGGAAGATCACAGCTCTCCCCCCTGTGTAAAACCTTGAGGTGGCTCCCCCTACCAAAGCTCTGGAGGGATCCGATGTGAAGGCTCATTTGATAGCTACTTACATAGTCATAGGCAAAATTTTGCCTTATTGCTTCCACTGAAAGTGAAACCAGCTGTATTTTGTACAAAAGGGGGGCTTTTTTCTTTCTTTTGATTATACAAATAAGCCCTCCTCACCAGACCACACAAACAGAAACCACTACTTCCTCAGTCACTGCACGTTCTCATCTAAAAACAGCCGGGGACAAGGGTAAAACCATGCTGGGTATGGCATTAGACCTCTATGTTCATCATGATCACAAACTGTCATCAACATGTGACAGACAATTTTGAAATTTTGGTTTTCCTGTTTCACCTTTTCCACTAAACAGGCAGGGAAGATGTCTGTTAATGTGAAAAACTGAATAAAAAAAAAGTAATATCCATTCTTGCAGAACCTACCAGATTACAAAATGAAAATTTAGAAAGCCTACAAGTGACCAGTAAAAAAAAAACAGATCCCTCCCCAGTTCACCTGGGAAGTGAAGTCAACTCTTCAGTACCAAAATCCCACATCTTGGGAAAGTGGGTGTGAGGGTTGAGAGCCTCTCAAAAAACAGTTTGTTATAACGTATGTAAATGACAAAAAAACCAACGAACCAACAACCCAGACAAGACCATGCTGAAATATTCCTTGGGAATCATACAAAACAAAGAACTGCAACAACTGAAAGATAAGTGCCAGTTATGTGAAAGACCATGCCACCCTCTACTCTTGCTATCACATTCATTTATCCCGTAAGATATTCAAGATATGCAATCGCTCGACAGGTTGGAAATATTACCTCTGCACTTAAAATAGAACAGACATGTCTAATCCTGTTCTCATTTGTACCTGAGCAACCCTGCAATTAATTCAGAGGCCATTCATTTTCAGATGCCTTGATCTTTGCAAACAGGCAGCGGCTTACAAGGGCTTTTTCACACCAGCCTCTTTGCTCTCAGCCCATCCTCCCCAAGGGAGTGAATTCCAGTTACGGCCCACACCCTTCTGCAGTGCCCTATTGCACCAAACAGGTCATGGGCTTGGGGCTTAGCTCCTAAGGGATATGGAGGAATAATGGCATTTTGTACAGCACTGAGCACAACATCGGTACTGCATGGTAAAAAAAATCCTCACTCTTACTAAATCTTCCAGGAGTAGGAAGCCTGCAAGCTCACAAACACACTGCAAGAAAATACACATTTCCACTCACATCATCCATTCAACCTTCCCACAGAGTGCGAGGACAGCAACAGAAATTACTGCCTTGAAAGTGCCTATTTAAGGGCGCTGGCAAATTCATACCATTTGCGTTTTTTAATTTCAAATGCATCTGCTAAAAGTTGCTCCCTGCTACACCCTAGCACGATCTTTGACTTTAACAGTGTTACATCAATAAGGAAACTAATGAGCAAACAAGAAATGAATATTTATAATAATCTCTTAAAACAAACAGCAGCAAAAAACCTCGGACAATGAAATCTGTTCCTTAAAAGAAATGTGGCGCAGACACTTGCAAGACTGCTCTTGAGTTCTGCAGTACCTGGAGTGCCTTCTAAAAGAAAAGAATATTTTATCTTGAGGCAAGTCATGCACATGGAAAAATACAGATTTTCCAAATAAATCTCAAAGGTCACAATGGAGGTACTTGACAGTGGTACTTTGTGTTCTGCTGTAAATAATTCTGCCTTTTTAAGCAACCACCTCTGAGCTGCCATTTATTCTGGATAATTTTATGCTCAAAGATGGGCTTCTACAAAGCAGTGAACACCACCAATTAAATATCAAACCCAGGTTTGCATCAGGAAAACAGCCTCATAAAATTAAGAAGGTTCCTAAGATACACAACAAGTTGAAGACAGAGGGTTATGTGAACTCCGTTTTAAAAAAAAAAACCCAAACCCTTTGCGTTTTAAAGGCCCCACTTCCAAGACTATTAATAGCAGATGGAAAGCTTTCCACACCTTTTTACATAAGATGCAGCACCTGCACAACTCACCTACCTAAGCGATTAAACTGTACTTTGCACTGTAGCAGCTGAAAGCTGTTTTGCCTCTCTTCCTATTATCCAAAAAACATCTCCATGTTTTGCAGTCAGAACCAGTAACAGTCACTTAACTAAATTCAGGGAACTATGGAGTGCGCTTCTAACTACCAAACCTCCTCAACTGTGCCCACATTCCAGGCATTAAGATGGGTGTCTTCATTTCCATGTAGCTGTCACCTAACAAGGACTTCACTCCCTGTTGTGCACATCCACCACACCCCATGGACACGTGGGCAATACTTCTGTCACCCTATTTTCTGGGTGTAGCTTATTGCAACCTCGACCAAAAAAGGAGGAAATTCATCTCCTTTTCTGTTGGATGTGTAGGTACTAACAAAGGCACAGAAGTAACAGGGAAATAAGTTTGTCTGTAACTGACAAAACACAAGGAATAAAGCTAGTGAGTTAAGAAAACAGAAAGATATCTTCCAAGACACATTTCAGACCACAGCTGACATCTAGCTTCTGCTTTAGGCTACACCGTTCACACAGGTTGAGCACAGTGAGGAGGGAAGTGTGGGTTCCTAGCACATCATTGTGAACAGGGAGCAAAGAGAGCTTGTTGAACTGCAGGTCTGGGCTGCGTTTGTGCATACACAAATGTATGAATGGGATCCAAGCAGGCCTGAAGGCAAAGGGCCTTATGTGACATTTACCTCCTGGCTCTCCTTTCTCCATCCCTAAATTTTCTGGGGATACTGGATGAAACCAGACAATCCTCCAGCTGACACAGTGGTCCTCTCTGAATGCCAAAGGCATCCTGTGTCCTTGGGGCAGGGAGGTTCTGCTCTCCCCACCTCCAGCACCATGAACCCAGGAAACTAAAATTCAGTAGAGCTCTTTCTGAATCAGGCTGGCAAAGCTTGTGCTGCTTGCACCCTTCAAAGGGCACACCACCAGGCTGGGGACAGAATCCACCCCTCTGCTAGCAGCTGCAGCGGGCAGCAGGCTGCTCCAGTGCTGTGAGTTATCTCTGTAAAAAGCAATGGTAATAATATCTGACCCTTCAATCATGATGAAACCATGCCACCGTGCCAGCATGCACACCTCCTGTCAAAACCAGAGAGATCTCAGCTCAGGATGTCTCACCTTCTCCTCTCCCCTTTCTGGCATATGCCATTCAACCTTGCTGGAGGGCTGGGACACCTCCCTGCACTTCCACCCATGGCAGACCCACCAGAAACAATGATGCTGGAAGTGCTGGAGCATCCCACGTTTGTCCATCCACTTTCCTTATGGGGAATTACTGACCCTGTTATCCACCTGCAGTGGCTCTTCCTTCATCCTGAAATGGGAGAGGAAATGATGCCCCACAGAGGGGAGAGGATAAAGAGAAACCTGTCACCAGCCTTTCCACACCACAGAAGATACAACCTACAAGGACAGCAACAGTGCCTGTGGTTGGTACCTACTGAGGCTGGTAGCACCACCACCACATCCCAGTATCACTTCTTTGTCCCTTGTGTTCACAAAAAAATCTGCAGGTATCATCTGCACAGTCATGGGTGAAGCTACACAGCAGACAGCACACAAATGGCTGAAAAAGCCAGCTTAGTGAAAGCAGGCTGCAAACCCAGTGGCACTGCTGAATCCTTGGTGCTCAGCATCCTACCCAAAGCCCAGAGAAAGGGAAAAGCAAACTCAAGAGCTTCATCCCTGTTTGTTTTATGCAGCTCAGTTCCAGCTACATGGTGCAGAAAGAAGTAATCATAATGTCACCTTGCAGATTTTTCTTCTTACACAAAAAGGGGATTTCTTTTCTTTGCAGGAAAATTTATGCTGCTTCTGAATGTCTTTACCTATAAACTGATGTGCCTATGTCTGATTTGCCTTGACAGCATGTAGATTTGAAAACCTAATCATACTTACCTTGGTAATATGATTATCTCCAGGAGCACCAAAATGCAATCCATTGTTGACTGAAAAATTACGATAAACTTCTCCAGCTTTCTGTTTTTTAATCCCACCAATACTATAGAGTCAAATCCCTGATATTGCAGAGATTTACTTACTAGCAATGCATCATACACTGGTGCTTGATTTAACTGAGCAATTCTATACATAGGTAAGCATAGAGCCCAGAGTTTTCAGGATCCCTTGTCAGAGAGGACATACCTTCCTCTGTCATCCAACACAGTTGAGTGGAAAAATATTTCAATTGTGGTGAGTGAATCTTTCCCCAAACCTCAATTTCACAAAATTGCTAGCCTGATCTATAACAACACAGCAGGAACACCACTCCTTGCTAAAAACATGCAATTGTGCTTTATATTCATATATGAGCTGAAAGGTTATTTTAAAGAGAAATACTTCTAGAAAAGAAGATCACCTTTGCTTCACTTCTCATTCATTTCTCGATTTTCCACAACAGAAAACCTTCCCTAGGCAAACACTCCGAAGCACTGCTTCTAAAAGCAGTGCTGGCTTTGAAATACATCATGAGAACAGAAAATACATTTAGTATTGATGACAGGAAAGCAGTTGCTATGAACATAACACAGTAGCCCTTGTAAAGGAACCTCACAGTTCCTTAAATATGTATCTCCTTAAATCTGCATATTGCACACTGAAAAGCAAATCCAGAGAGTCTTACAAGTCTCCCACTGGCACATCACGTTTTCTCCAACTATCATTAAATCTTCTTCTCCTAAATGCTCTACTGAGCTCTTACCCTACCCTTGCAGAAAAAAACCACAACAACTTCTGAAAGCCCTTCTTATGAAAACAAATACCATTCCTTAAATTTCTCAGCATGTTATTTGCAAGTGACAGGCCAGCACGCAGATACTCTCCATATGCCAAATTATGTCATTTCCATTTTATAGAAAGAATACTTCTCACAGCAAACTGGCAAGGGTTTTTTCAGTTGGGTTGTGAAAAGAACCAGCTCTGTGTCTTGCTGCACCTGCTGCATTGCAAAGCCTGGTATGTGGCGGCAGCACCACAGCCACCCATTGCAATTCTGGGTCCAGAAAAGAGAGTTTGTCATAAAGGAATGACTACACCACCCTCAGAAGTATTGGCAAATGTTCAGGGGTGAATTCTATGGATATTTGCATATAGATTTCTGCACACACCAGCTTGTCCCATTTGCAAATAGAATCTGCTTTCCCATGCTTCTCAAGGGACAAGCTGGTGCCTACATAAGTTTCAGCGTACCCAAGTCCCAACATATAAAATGAAACTTCTGCATTTTTAGGTTAAATTGTGAAGAAGAGACTTTACATTTGTTTAGTGAAGAACATGCACTACAAGAGTAGTGCAGCCGAAATCAATGGGAGAAAAATACTAAAGACAAAAAAAAATTAATCAAGATTCTGCTTCTCATCTTTACCTTCCATCACACTTGCTGCACTACTGAGTCTCCAGACAGCCCACCTGATACTTACTTTTTTGAAAAAAGGAAATCACAGAATTACTAGAGGATTGGTTTTTTTTTTTTCCTTTCAGAGAGCACACTTGGCAATCTCATATTAGTGTTTTAGGTGTTTTGAACGGTTCCAAGCTAAGTGGTATCTTCCGCCAGAAGAGTCCTCAAAGTCATAATAATTGCAGACTAAAGCATACTTCATATCCAAAAGCTATCATCAAACTATGATCTGTCATTATCCTATTTATCTACCACAGAACTACGTTTCTGTGATGGTCTGGAGGGCTGGTGACTCACATGGTTGCTACCAATCTTCATCATTTCAAGGTGCTTTCAACAGTATTATGGTGCAGAGGAAAGCTGTGTAGCAAGCTTCTAAATAAATGATCCAGTCTGGCTGCCTGCACAGGAGCTTTGCTGGTAAAGAAAAGAGTGAAAAGAAAGATGAAATAGTGGAAATGCACCCACCACATAAGCAAACCTCTGAAATTTGCTCCTTCTGCTCTCCCGACAGCTAGTGAGGGGTCAAGGCACACCAGCCAAGCACCTGTGTGGTACAACTACAGCACTTCCCATGACAGGGCTGGACTTAGAAAGCTTTGAATTGGCAGCCACGAAGGCAGCCAACACAAACACAACTTTCCATGTGCTACCAGCTCAGGTTTTCTCACAGGGGTTAATGTGCACCCACTCAGGTAGACCCCCTCTCACCTGTGCAGCTCTAAGGCTGCCTCAGTCTGAAACCTGCAAGTCCTGAGGCTCTGGCAGGCACAGCTGCCTCTCAGATTCTGGCCCTCTGTGAAGCTCTCTAATTAATTCCCCAGTACTCATGAACACTATGTTCTGTCCCACTGTTCTACTCTTCAGAACTGACAGCAAAGGGTTTTTTTCCTTGTCTGATGAATATTAACCTTTTTTTATCTGACAGAGATGCTTGCTAAATAGCATAAGAGCCTAAAATATGCCAGAGCAAATTTCTGTGGGATCTCTTTCTAAAAGCTTGTGTAGTAAGGGAACAAGGCTGCTCCATCTATGGTGTTCATCCATCTGTGCATCATCACACCAAAATGACTTCTCAACCACTGGTCAACTTCAACACCGGGAAGATTACTCCATTTCCACCAGTTTCAAAGGAAGCAACAGAAGGAGGCACAAACCTCTGTGCCCTGAACAAGGGAAAAGGCTGGCAGAGACCAATGGTGGTTAATGTCAGCTCATGTGATGTGGGGCTGGCCATGCTCAGCACGTGCACAGCTCAGAAAACCCACCAGCATCAGTGACTGCCCCTGCACAGCTCTAAGTGACCATGAGGACCCAGCCTCTCAGCGTGCTCATGCTGAAGGACATGGGTGCGCTCAGTGTCCCTTACAGGACTCATGGAGGAGCTTCTACACCGTGTGCTGTCACTGAAACAGCCCTTATTACCTGAGTCTTAACCCTGTTGTTGAACATCCCCCTTCAGGGTGGCACAGGATGGACATTTAGCCTCCTGAAGTGACAGCTGAAGTCAATAAGCATCCCCTTCTTTAGAGGCAGCAGCTATCAGTGGTGTACAAGGTCATACACCTAAGAAAAGACTTAGTTTAGCATATGCACTTCCCATTGACTCCTCAGACCATTAAATTGCTGTTTTCATGCTATGCTTGTACACATCATTCTGAAATTCAGGCTGCCTGAAGGGCTTTAGGCTCAGTGAATAGCAGAGTGTCCATCACACACAAAAGGTCTGATGCGCTTCCAGCGGTTCACAAGCCAACTCCTGATGCTGGGATGACCCCACAGGGTGGAGGGTGCCCCCAGCTCTTTGTTCTGCTCCCCTTTCAGGGCTCTGCCTGTAAGACACTTATTTCTCGGAGACTCTTCTTTTGTCTCTCGTGTGTTCAGTTTGGAGGCATCTTCTGTTGTGGGCTAAAACTGCACTGCCTGCCTGCCCAAGGCCATAGAGAACTGGATTCTGACCTCTCAGCCCTCCACCACAAATACTAAATGGCAGGATTCAGCCCCTCAACAACATCCTGGAGGCTTCCTCCAGCACTAACAAGCCATGGAACTTTGAAAGCCCTACAAAAGTCAGGCAAGTCAACCATTCCAGCATCTCTCTTCATTGCATCTCTCCAGAAGATAAATACTGAGGTCAAATGCAGCTCTGTCTTTTCAGTAGGTAGAAATAAATTCAATTTTCACAAACTTTACTAACTATAAATTAATTTTAGAATTACTCAGGAAATGAGATTTATTGTAGGTCAGTAAATTCTGAAGAAAAATCTATTTGGAATATGATAACCTCAGTGTCCTTCTGCATGGACCTCTCCCCCATGATTACTCAGCGGATATTCTCTCTTTGCTTCCCAGCACCTGCTGTTCCCAGAAGGAATTCTCCTGCCCATCTGCCTTCAAACCTGACACAGCAACATGGACAAAAGCAACTGTAAGCAATGTTTAAACTCCAAATCCAATCACCAATTTGCTTCCTTAGCAGAACAGAAAAAAACCCCAAAATGAATCCAAACAACACAAAAACCCCCCCACCATGTGCTTGTTTCTAACCACCTGGCCCACTGGAAAAGGAAATTTCACATATGGAAACAGCAATACTTTTCCCAAAGAAAACTATGGCAACAAGAATTCTAGGCATACACAAAAACAGCTACCTGGGACCATCACCTAATCTACAGGATGTGAAATTATTTCAAACCAGTATTGCTGAAACCTTGTTTCACAGAGCGCCTCGCTAATTTAAGACTATGCTATTAAAATGAATTGTAATTTGACATGAAAGAAACCCTAGCTCTAGTTTCTAGTAAACTCATGTCCTCATCCACCTGCTCACCACAAATTGGAACAAACTCCTTCTGCACTAGACAGGAGCCTTTGGCACCAACTAGCCAACTTCTGAACAAGCCTATTTTTTGCCATTTACATATAATTATATACTAGCCTCCAAGCAGCTAGAAGCTCCATGTTCCTTTTTTTGTGTCGTTTTTTTCTTATGAATACACAGAGAGCACAAACCCAAACCACATTAATGATAACCTTGTTAAATATAAACTAGTATGCAATTATACAAACTGCTAACACAAACAAAAAAGCTAGGGAACTCTGACTATATGTTCACAATGGTTTCTGAAAACTAAATAAAAATAACAACATAAGGCAACCTGTCTTGCCTGATACTGTAACAGAAAAAGGTTTCACATTATAACTTACATGTCTCAGCACAGAGGACTGGTCCGTCAAACAACTCATCAAACTCAATTTCAAGTTCACTGCAAGGGGAGCAGAAGGGTGGGAGGAAAGGCAGCAGGTGCATACGTGAACTACCAAAAAAAATAACTCTGATTTTCCTCTCTGCATGATCCTTCAGGTGAGCTAATGCCTGTCTATGGGCAGTTGCTGTGACTTTCAGCTTGTCACCCTGAGTAGGGCTGGCTTTGTGCTGGGGATTTGGCTCCTTCTTTATTAAGAGAGCAGCAGAAGGCCTGCTCGAACCCTCTGTTCTTGGGCTTGTGCCAGCCCGGTGCATGCCCTGTGATTTATCTTCTGTGCTGCCAGGAGTGAACCCAGCAATCAGAGTCCCTACCACACCTTTTCATTAAGAAGATGAGGTGCTAACGTTCTGTGCAACCTCCCAGGTCCGCAGCTGCCCCTTCCTAATGTTTACAAATATATACCTTTTCCAGAAGAGAAACAGATCTATTGAAGGCAGACCAAGTCTGCCCAGAATGCACACGTGCAGCATCACGATAGCCAGCAAAGGTGGGGACATTACCAGAGCTCTCCTGCACCAGCGCCAGCCTTAGGCAAGTGCTACAATGGAGAGCCTCGTACTTGTCAGTGGAGTAATGCACAGAATCCAAAACAGCTGAATCTAGCTCTCAAGAAAACAAAACACATGAGAAAACCTGTACTTTCCTTGCAGCTTGCTTCACAAGAAAATAAACAGCACAAATGACAGCCGCTACAGAACTGGAGAAGCATCCCGGCAAGAATTCCTTAGGTGACTTCCCTTGCCATGGACTCAGGCTATCCATTCAGTTTGTTTGTATTCTAGCAGCACAGCTGAACTTGCAAGACTCTGGATTTCGAGGTTGTAAACAAGAACAGTAATTATCTTTCCCTTTTAAACTCCACTCTGTTCTCATGTAATTAAAAAAAGGGGGAAAAAAAATGGGTTGTGGAAAGAAACATTCAGAAAGAGGCAAACAGGGGCAAGGGAAAAAAATGACTGGAAGAGGAAGAGGTCAGTGAAGTGATACTGATGAGATCTAACCATCCTTCCCAGACCTGAGCACAGGATCAAAGCATGCAAGAAAGGAAAACCAAGGATGATCCTTGGGAATCCAGAAAAGTAACACTGGAATCCTGCATCAATAATAAACTCACTAAGTAGAAGGTCAAGGAGAATACAGTCTCTTAAACGCTAAGTAAGAAGTTCAGGAGTAGAAAAGCAATTCCCAAATCATGGTCTGTGGGTCACTTCTCACCCACAGGACTGTGGGGGCAGAATCACATCACCAACTAAAATGCATGTGTGTGTGTGTGTGTGTGCGCGTGCGCGCAATTGCTGTGCAGTTGATCCACAGAGCAATTAAAGGGTTGTCACTGCAGAAAATGTTTTGAGAGACACATGACTGGGAGAAGAAAGGTGGCAACTCACCAGCAGGCATTTTACTTGGAGAGGTGGGGCTCCCTAGCACAGCACCTGAGAAGGGGCTCAAAAAAGCCACCAATACAACCCAGATGGAAGGGAAAATAAAACAAGCAACAGTGGGGCATGCAGCTAAGATAATTTTCTCCTGGAATACCTCCAATTTCTCCAAGCTGGTTGGTGTTGAAAGGGACTTTTCTACAGCGATCTATGCTCAATTACCCTTATAAACCCTTGCAATAACATGTGACTCAAAGTCTACCTATTTGTCCAAGGGAGAAACAAGGAGGGAGTGTGGCAAATGGGGAATGTGGGAGTGGCTGCCGATGTGGGCTTGGGGAGCACAGTCATTTCTTCCAGTTTCTTCCCTGCTTCTTCCCCCCCGCTCCGTCTTTAATATCCGAGTATGTTGTTGAGGAAGTGAAGGAGGGTGATTTTGTATCCACAGGCATTCACACATTTTTACACGACTGCACCTCCTTAGCCAGAAGTCTCAGCTTGAGAGCTGAAGCAGGTGAGGTTGTTCCTTCGGGAATTAAAAGGCAAGAGTACCCGGCGGCAAGAAACGACCCAGAGGAACGCAAAGTGCTTGTAGATAAAGAGCTTATTTAGGGTGGTAGCGAGACGCTGCTTAAACCATGCGCTCGCACCGTAATCCGTGGATTTTAATGCAAAGACTTCCTTCCCCCTTGTGGGCTACAGACCTGGCTACAGCGCACTTGACTCAAGGCTGGTTCCCAGCCTGCTGTCTATAGGACAAGCAGCACGGCGGGATGAATCCACCACCGGTCGGGAGAGCCGGGTGAGAACCGCTCCGCATTTGGGCTGCGCTGCGGCGCGGCGCGGCGGCTGTGCAGCCGCACGCCCGCACTGCTGAGCGGGAGAGAAACTTTCAGCCACTCGCGCCCAGGGGGGAACGACCAACAGACCGGCTGCTGCCGCCCGGGAGCTCGGGCACCTCCGCTGACCCGCCCCTGCACGCTCGCACATCCCCGCCGCTGCCGCTGCTTCCCGGCCCGGGCGGCAGCGGAGCGCCCAGCCAGCCCCACGGAGGGAGGCTCCCGCCCCGCGGCTATCGGGCCTCGCTCCCCACGGCTTCCCCCGGCCACCCGGCGGCCGTACCCGCCCTTCCCGAGCCCATCGCCATCCTGCGCATCCGTCATCCCCGCGGCGCGGCTTACCGGGACCGCTGCAGCTCGAAGGCGGCGGCGGGGCCGGGCTGTCCCAGCTCTCCGCTGCCGCCGGCGCTGCCCTGGGGGCTGGTGCGGCCGAAGG
>VZTX01012896.1:0-13069 GCA_013400915.1 Pardalotus punctatus | reverse complement strand
GTCGGCCGGGTCAGAATGAACTGTTGCTTTTTAAATCTAAATGTAAGGAATCAGTCCTGTCTGAAATTCCTGGATGGGAAGACCTTCCCTATAGTTCACCAGCCCTCAAGTTGGCTTGGGTTGGAGGACTGTGTGGGCAATGGGGAAGTCAGTTAAAAGAAGCTGAACTGCTGGATATATTGAAATGCATCCAAAAATCATATACTAAAAAAGGAAAAGAACTTGTGGGCTTGGGAAGGCAAGGATGGATTTTGTTAACAGTGTATCAAACAAAACACCAACGAAAGGAACAGTTGTTGAAATGCTCTAACGTGGAGTGACAGATGTGAGAGTTGCAGAATCAAATTGTAATGCTACAGTGCCAAAATAAGCTGCTTGCTGATATGTTGGACTCTTACCAGACTGTAGCTGAGAAGGCTGCAGTTAGAGCAGCTCAGTGTAAGAAAAGGAGGGGGAGAAGTGTATCACAAGAAAGGGCATGCAGTGATTGCAGAGGGAGGTGTGCAGTTGGATCCCAATAAATGGGATGGAGATATTTGGGGTTCTTTGGATTCTGAAGTTGGTTCCTCAGATGAATTTGTCCATGTGAGACCGGCATGGAGACAAAAGGTGGAATGAGTTGCTTGTGGTCAGTTAGGAGGGATACTCAGAGAAGATTATAGTCACTGTAAAGTAAATTAAATAATGGAACAGTTTAAGCAAAGACCAGGGGAACCCCTCTTCTCTTGGCTGGTGTGTTTGTGTTTGCATGACCAGGGAGCATCAGGGATAACCCTAGACTCAGAGGAGCCTTAAGAAGTTTTTAGTTTTGAGCTAGGATTCTTTTGTGCAGGATATGTTTCAGAATAACATTCACGATACTAATTTGTTAGCTTTGGGTGCCTTGGATGTAATACTAAATACCCTACAGAAAATGATTGGCCAGGATCTGAAAGTCAGAGGTATATTTTGCAAGATTGTATACAACGAATAAAGCAAGGAGGTATGAGATTGGCAACCTTTAACATAGACTCTGACTCTTTGACACGAAATGCTTTGTATGTTACTGTGAGAGCTAATTAGGATTGCTCCACCAGCATATAATAATGTAATCATCACTCTCCTGATTAATGAGACAGGGAATAAATCCTCCAGATGAAATAATTGAGAAAATACAGCAGCTGGGTGATGCTGGCAAATGGGGCCTGCACAGTAGAACAGAGAAATGAAATCCTCAAGACAGCTCTGAGAGGAGTGAAAACAGAATTCCTCATTAAGGAAATGTTTTCAGCTTTGTTAAAGGATGGTACATTTTGGGAAAAATTGATGGAATTTCACCCCATGAACTATGGCATATTTATAAACTGAGAGGGTTGAATAAATGTAGTAAGGAAGTGCAAAATTCTGAGGCAAACAATCCAGGAACAACTCAGGCTATGGCACCCTTGTCAGAGCCTCAAGGGGATTTCGCATCTGCTCGTGGAGGGCCCTCTGTGAGTGGATCAGTTATTCGGAGGGAGAAGGCAGATTGGGAACTATATTCTGATTTTTATCCTGGAAAGACACTAGGGAAATAGTTCAGGATGGCCCCTATGTTTATTTGGCCATAGAAGCAGAGAGCAAAATCTCTTTGGTTACTCCTATGGAAGTTGAATAACTAAACTTAAGTTTTAAAAGTAAAAAAAATTGTTTGACTGGCTTTACTGGAAAAAGTATTATCTGCACACTGCTAAAATAATAATAGTGAATCCAAAATTTTACAAACAGTCTCACTCTCTCCAGATATCTGATCAGAGGAGCCCCCCCAAAACTGTAGGGGAAGCTGCAACAGTCATGAGGCAAGCACTTTGTGAAGTAGAAGTTGAGACTCCACCTGAACCTTTTTAATTCACATTAAATTAGCATATTTCCTTTCTTTTCTGCTTCACAGGAACCCTGAATGAACTGCATATGGATGGATGGATTAGGCTACACCAAACTTGAATGTATATAAGAAATACTGTTACTAGTTTTGGCTCTAATACTATTTCTGCTATGCATAATTGTCTGGAAACCTGAATTTGTTTACCAGACATCAGACAAATTGTTAGTACAATTTCACTTTTAAACAACCCTTGTTTAACTAATCAATGGCTTTTAACAAATATGTTATACCTCAGTGAGTGGTAATTAATGAAAAAGACCATCAATTGATACAACTGCAATCGTAAGGGAAGGTGAAGAAGGTACCTTACCCATTAAAAGTCAAAAGTCAAATTTGGAATAATACGATTGAATTTGAAAAAAAATAAAAAAATTCCAGTCCTGGTGTTACCTAATCAATCCCATCAGCAGCACAGCTGCAGCTTTTGTGTTACCAATATGCAGAGGCTGGGTATATGAAATATATCCAATCATTGCATTAGGTTTAAATCCCAATGGGACTGTACTCTGTCCTCTGGAGCATAGAGTATGGGCCTAAAGAGATGGAAGCAAAGAGATGTGCAGGAGCAACAAGGATTCATTTGTGAAAGTAACACCATCAAAGCCTAAAATATTTGTCTTGACAGTGAGCAAAATGTTTGTCATTTTGAGATTCATCCAAATGTAAACCTGCAAACAGTACTTGTGTATATTGGCAAAGGATGTATTTGCATGAGAGCCTGTTGTGATTTTGTATTTGTAGATAACATTACTGTAGGTCCAAGAAGTCACTCCAATATTTGTGCTTGTAACTGTATCATGGGTACAGGATTTTAGTTATTTATTTTTAGTTTATATTTTTTAAGGATAGTTTTTTAGTTTTTTAGCTCCTGTTATATCCTATCAATTTTTAGAATCTAACTATACCCTGATTTAAGACTTGCAGCCTTGAATGAACCTCACACTGGTAAAGGAACTGTTACAACACGCAGACATGAGGCACGTGCTGAAACAAGCCCAAGAGAATGGACCAAAGACTTTGATTGCTGTCCATCCTCGTGTGGCAGAAATACATCATGTGGTGGAGCGGGTGAAGAAAGGTGGAGAACACCAATGGTGGGACACTCTTTTTGGATGGGTGTTTACAGCTACCAGAATTCTCAACCAAGTGCTACACCCTGTTGTAATTTTATTTTTCTAATAATTGGATTGTATGTTAAGGTTTGGATGATTATGAAAGAATTAGCTTACCAGCTACCTCCATTGATAGCAGACAATCCATGCAGTACCAAAGCATGAAATATCCTCAAACTCTATTTGGATCTTGTGAAGCTTGAGTGACTATAGTCCCAGGGTCGATTATGTGGGAAAACGACTGGGAACCCTGTGGACAGGTAACTGGGGGTACAATTAGAGGAAAATAAGGAGTTATATTAGCATCTTTATGGGATTTATAACACTATGGAAATTATAGGGTATGTGTTGCAATGTTCCCTGAAGTTGGTGTTTGTGTCTCTGACCCTACCCACTGGCAAAACACAGAGTCAGTACTGCAGAGCTGGGTCATGTGCTGCCCCTTCCTGTCACAGGGAAGTCCCCTGGCTGGATGGGAGCACTGGTGGTCCAGGGCTGTTCTCTGCCCTCCTCCAGTCCCACAGAGGAGCAGTGACACCAGCACAGCCCTCCTGCCATTAAAGTTGCTTTCCTTATGCACAGGAGGCCCCACATGATGGTGCAGCTGTACTCATTCCCTCTGTCATGTGGCTGTGTTCACCACCTCCTCTCTGCTTTCCAAGTGCCAGAAATCTACGTGGCAGCCATGGCTGGAGCTCTGCAGGAAGACTCAGTATGACTTGTTCTGGTACTCATGACACTGCCAGCAGGCTGGTGCTGCCCAGACTGTGCTATTTGGTGTAAATATGTTGCTCAAGTGTCTGTGAGATGTCCTCAGTGAAGCGATACTTGTGTCCAACCTCATCTGCTTTTCTGTAATTTTAATGCAAATTTTAAAATCTATTAAATTAAATGTTTTTCAAGTGCTTTTTTCTTGGTCTTGCTGCATCTCATGCTAATGCCCTATGGTCACAGACGCCTGGGCAGGACCCTCCATGTCACTGGGCTGGGTGGCAGTGCAGAGCAGTGCTTGGTCCCAGCCAGTTGTGCTGGGTGAGGTCCTTGCCCAAAATCTGCCAGCTGGAGACACCAGCCCTCACACTGTCCCCTGGGACAGTGAGCCTGTGAGCCAGGAGCTGTGGAGCAGTGCTGCAGACCAGCTCAAACCAGTGCTGCTGGTACCTGGGGGGGCAGGACAGCAGCCTGTCATGGCCCTACACTGCAGGCCCTGTGCTGCAAGGGGCTGTGTCGCCAGGTCCCAGAGCAGTGGACGCAGTAAAGGCCTTGGAAATTAAACCTCCTGGAGGTGCCAGCAATGGCCTGCAGAGGAAGCCTGACCAGGAGCTGGGCTGCATCCATGAGACAAGATGATTTTCCAGATTTTTTCTGGTCTAAATCAGAGCTGACATTATTATCCAAAATAAACTAATTTAAGGCAGATGGATCGTGCTTGGTTTTGGCATCTCTCGCTGTTTATTGGCAAGTGGCGCAGGGTCACTGCACGGTCAGCAGCAAGGGACCTGCACCATCAGCTCTGCATGGCCCCTGGGCTGGAGCTTTGAGCCCTGTCCCAGGGCTGTGCCTGCAGTAAAAGGGACTGTGGCTCCTGCTCTGGCCCCTGGCCAGGCACTCACTGCCCCAGTGCCCCAGGGTGCCCTGCCAGAGCCCCAGGCTCCAGCCCTCAAGTGCAGGTGACTCCTCAGGTGCTCCCACCCTCCTAGTCATGGTGGTGCCTCAGTGGGCCATGGTGGTTTCACCACCCCACCTCGTGGCTATCTTCTGGCCAGGGGCAGCCTGTGGCTCCCTGCTGAGCCCTGAGCTTGCAGTCTCCCCATGCACCCAGTTTTTGGTGCTGTTACCCAAGACTACAGGGCAATGGGCCCATGATACAGCTGCAGCCATCACCCCCTGGCTTGGCACGGCTGCAGCCTCCTGTGCCTTTGTGCCTGTGTGCCCCCTACATGTGTGCACGTCCACGTCCATGTCCATTTGCGGGTCTGTTTGTGCCCATGAGCATCTCCATGCCTGCTTACATGCCAGCCCACTGAGCTCTTCCATCCCATCCCGGCCATCCATTGGGACTGGCAGAGCTCTGGACAGCTCCCACCATGGCAGCTCAGCAGGGAAAGCAGCTGTGTAGTGGCTACCAGTCTGTGGTGGTGGGGTGGGCTGGTGGGTCAGAGCCACCCTACCATGGGTACAGTAGCCCTGTTGACTCCCAGGGCCTGGGCCAGGCACCCTGCCCTTGGCTAGCATCCTGGGGAGGCTGCCTGAGCTCTGCACACCCACTCTGGGGAGGGAGACCCTGCCTCTCTCTCTGCAGGCTAGGAGAGCTGCCAGGGATGGTGCCACATCCTCTGCTGGGCAGCACCTCTGCCTTTCCCAGGCCATGCTGGTGTTACTGCATATCTCGGTGCATCAGTTGGTGGGTGAACAACACCCAGCCAGAGCCCCAGGGTGTGTGCTGTCTACACAAACCACCTGCTCCCACTGCTGTGCCCAGTGCCCCAGCAGCCTGCTCTGATAGAAGCCTGCTCCGATAGCAGCCCAGGGCTCCATCCTGCAGAGGTGCTGCGAGAGAAGCATGTTCCTGGTGAAGGCTGTCAGGTGCTGGGGGCAGTAGGGTGGGCTTCCCCTCCTGTATCAATCTGGAAGGGGCCATTTTGTGGTTTGAGAAAATCAGCAGAAAGCAGAGCCTGGCTTTGCCGTTGAGGCCTGTGATAGCCCTCCTTCATGGGGAAGGAAGCACCCAGCCTCAACACAGCTGCATTCAGTCTGCCCTGAGAGTTGGGGCATTTCCTCCCAAAGCCGGATGTGTAATTTCCTTATTGCCATTCCCCCTGGATTGAAAGGGGAGCTGGAGGGCTGTTGACTCCTGCTGCATTTGGTCTGAGCCATGCTGAGCAGGCAGGTGGTTGGGGTGGCATTGCAGTGGAGGCCTGGCTGTGGCCACCAGCTGGTGACACTGTGCTCTGGGGTCATGCCAGGGATGCAGTGCTGGTGGGTAGGGGTCTTGGGGGTGCAGAGAGTGCGTGACTCAGCTTCCCTCCCCATCTGGCTCCCCCACATCCCATGGCATTCAGAACTTCATATCCAGCTGCCTTTGGGGGACATGGGGCTTTCCTGGAGGAGCCTTCGGAGCAGCTCTCTGGACACCAGCTGCTTGCCACCTCTGGGGGGCTGCCGAGAGGCCATGAGTGTGGCCATGAAGGCTGGGGGCAGGATGGAGATGAGGGGCTCTGCTGCTGAGCCTCTGGAGGGAGAGCTGCAGCTGCAGTGCCTGCCCCTGCACTGCTCCCTGGCCAGAACAGGCCCTGGCAGGCAGAGATGTGACAGCAGATTAAATTTTGATCTGCTTGGGAATTAAAATAGGCTGGTAAATCTGCTCTGCTCTGTGACACCAAATACTTCAATGTGAGGAGTTAATGGGCTACCTTCTATCCTGTAAAACCTGTGCGCAGGTACTGTCAGATCCCCTTCCCTGCTGGTGGAGCAGAGCCACTAAGCGGGACAAATCCATCAGCAGGGCTCAAGTCCTGGAATCTAGGGAAATGACTCCAGGCAGATGGAGTCAGTGGTGTAACAGCAAACTGGTATCAGCTCCTGATATTTCGGCAGCAGCACAGGGTTGTGCTGTAAGCCCTAACTGTCCAGAAGAACTCCAGGAGATCAAAGCCAGTGATGGGTGAGATTCTTATCACTCTTTACTCACCTGGCTCCAGGCAGGCCCCAGCCCTTCTGTTCTCAGTGGTAAGCTTAAGCTCACATGACCCAGTAGCTGTGAGGCGGCTGTGTGCATCCAGTAATCCTCTTGGCCCTGAGCTGTGGCAGCTGGCCAGCTCTCTAATCACAGGGGCTTAATGCTCGCCTTGCTTTGCCTTTGCAGGTCTGGCATGATGACTTACTGCCAGGTGGTTGCTCTTCTCTTGCTCTTCTTTCTTCCCAGTGCTGCAGCTGGTGCCCTGGTTCCCACTCTTGTCCCCCAGTCCACACAGCAACTAGCCAAAGGGTGGCTCCTGTCACAGTCTGTCCTGGTGCTGACAACATGCTGTGACGATGCCTGCACCAGTAGGACCTGGTGCCTCAGGGTTTCTGGGAGAACCTCTCTTGAGAGACAGTTGTATCCCAAGGGCACCCACACCCTCACTACAGTGGAAGTGAGCCCTTGAGTGAATGGTGTGGAGAGGAGATGGCAGAGGCAGCACAGGCAGTGCAAGTGGCACATTTATGGTGCAGACAGGTAGTTTTCCATCAGTGTGGCCACTTCTCTGCCACCATCTCTGCCACCTTCTCTGCACAGGCTGCACACATGTGCTGGTTTCCCTACCTCACTCACAAGAGATTTCTTTGCTAATCTTAGAATTTTATGGCTGTTATCTCTCCCCCTCTTCCTTAAGCTTTCCCGCTTCCCAGCTGTGTTTACCCAGGCAATTATTCCATCTGTAACTCATATTCTCCACATAGGATCTCACACTGATGGTGCTTTGCAAGGCTGGACAGATGATTGCATTTTTCATTCTTAAGTCAAATGTCCTGTTCCATTTCACTGCATCTCAGGGGCAGCATGCATCACAGGCTGGTCAATGCTGTCATTGCTAAAACCTGCTGAAGAATAAACAAACAGTTCCTTCAAGACCTGTGACAGTCCTGCGGGCACAGCAACCTGATTTGCAAAACAAACAGGTAGGAGACATTTTGACAAAATAAATGTAACACCCCTCCTAGCTCAGTTATTAAGACTTTGTGATAATGTGAGTGTTAAACTAATTTAACTGCCTGGTCTGCAGATGGGTGTGCAACAGTTTCTATCATCTCAGATGAGATAATGCATGAAAAATCATGACACCTTACTGGGCAGTGAGCAGCTGCTATTGTATACATAATACAAACCAACTTTACAGACAGAATTTAACTTGTTCAATGGAAATACCTGCCCTAGCTGGGAGGCTTTTGGGGACAGATCAAAAAGGTCTCTTTTTGAGAGAAACATCTATTCTGCTCTCTTGTTTGGACCTTAGAATAGGCTAGATAGTGCCAGCCGTTGTCTTCTTAAAATAGGAAAAAACACAGAGAAGGGAGTTCTTGGTTCCTTCTGCTCTGAAGTGGCCACTGAACATTTATGTTTTATAGGCTACTCCAATTGTGGGACAGGTGACAGGACAGGTAAAGTTCTCCTAGAACTGCTGGTGTGAAATATAAGGACTGGTCTGATTCAGAGCATAAGCAACTTGCTTCTGACATCAGCCATCAGCTACAGCACAGCAGAAGAGGAAAAGCCAGCACTAAGACAAAAGCGCAGAGAAACATGGTGAGACTTGTGCACCCTCCTAGCGTCCATATCCATGTTTGCAAGTGACAGCAGCTTTGAGACACCAACAGGATATGTGCCCCTCTGGTCTGCGTCATAGGGAAAGCAGTTCTGATACACAAACTGCAACAGGTATGGGACTCAGTGCTGGAGTGCGTTGACGTTGGCTGCATACCAGGTGCCCACCAAGCCACTCATGTCACTCTCCTGCTCAGGAGTGTCCCTGCCCATGGCAGGGTGCTTGGAACTATCTGGTCTTTAAGGTCCCTTCCAACACAAACCATTCTGTGATTCTGTGGCTCATTCGGGTTACATGATAGGGAGGGTTCACAAGCTAGCAATAACCTGGAATATGCATTTTCCACAAAGCCTGGGAATGCTACTCTCTCCTCCTTTAACAAGAATAGAGACATAGTTGGTATCTTAATCACATCCATAGGCACATGTTGACATCCATCTTATTTTGTTCCCAAGAACTGAATAGCTTTTGGGCTTCCCTATCTTCCTGCTATCTTCCTGGGGCCTCATTATCCCAACATTGGAGCAGCCAGTCAGGATTCCACATACCTGGTGGCTGTAATCTTTCCACATCTCAAAGTTCAGATGAGGTCAGACTGGGTGGTTTCTGCTTCTTGTCTGAATTCCCTTACTCTTTCCTGCATTTTATTTTCTCAAGGACCAGCTCCTTGATTGAATGCTTCTTCTCCCTCCTCCCTTAATAACTGATGACACAGAGCCACTGACTTCCAGATCCACTGGGGTTTTTTTACAACTGCGACAATTGTAGTTGCTGTTTGGGTCCACACCCCTACTATCACCTCAAATGGAGTTTGTGTCCCAGACTCAGTCAAGTTATTCTCAGGGGTGGCTTGGGTCCCTGAGTTAACCACAGCCCTCTAACAGCCCTGAACTGTGGCTCAGCAGGCACATGTCAAGCTGCAGTACAGCAGTGCCAGAAGCTGCTGGTTTTCACTGGGGTAGGCACCTCCTGTCAGTTGGCACGTCAGTTTGCCAGGGTTGCTTGCCTGTTCAGGTGTAGTCCCAGGCTATGTGAGGTGATAACCAGCCCATGTACTTGCCCAAATCCCTCCACACACTCTGCCACCCACGGACCAGCTGCCTCAGGGCACATTTTAGTAGACTCGCCCAAAAATTGTCTTCTCTTACACCAGTATGTCACCAGATTACACAGACCCCAGGGTATGCCAACTGTGTTAATGAGTAGTATTAAACAGCTCACGTAAGGGTGAGCAGAAACCTCGTGAGCAACAATAAAGCCACCCACACCTGGTGGGAGTGGGAAATGTGATCCTCTCCACAAGGCAGCTCCCCCAGCAGAGCAAGGCCATCAGTGCCAGGGCAAAACACAGAGCCATAGTTAGTACTAACATGTTCCCCAAGCCCAGCAAAGAGATAAGCAGTGCAGCCAACAAACACTGTGGCCTGACACGAGCTGCCTACGTAGTAACTACTATGACTAAAGCACATTTAGCACAGAACTGCTGTTGTCTCAGGCCCCATGCTGGGCACCAAACAGGACTGTGGTGGGCTGACCCCGCCTTGACACCAGGTACCCACCAAGCTGCTCTTTCACTCCCCCACCTCTGCAGGAGGAGGCAGGGAGAAAGGAAGATGGGAATGGAATTTGCGGGCCAAGATAAAGGCAGTTTAATAAAGCAAAAGCAAGGCTGACTGTGGAAGCAAAGGAAAACTAAATATTTATTCTCTATTTCCGACCAGCAGGAGATATCCAGCTTCTTCCTGGGAAGCAGGGCTTCAACACACACAACAGTTGCTCCAGAAGACAGATGTTGTAAAAAGGAATGCCCCCCTCCTCCTTTCTCTTAGCTGTTATTGCTGAGCAGATGCTGGGTCTGGAATATCCCAGGATCTTGCCCCCATCCCAGCCTCCTGGTGAGGTGGGAATGTTAGAGACAGACCTGATGCTGTGGGAACATTGTTCAGCAATAGCCAAAACACTGATGTGTAATCAACACCTTCCTAGCTACCAATACAAAACATAGCCCTACGAGAGCTGCTACGAGTAAAATTACCTTCATCTCAGCCAGACCCAATACAACTGTTTATTTAAAAAAATTAACAGAAACTTTTAACAAAATCACACCGAACAGTGAGGATCTGAAAAGCCAGGCAGCACTGGGGGCATCATAAAGAGAAATGCTCTGCAGGCCCTGACCAACCCAAGGGCTAGATGTGCAGACAAGCACCACCAAAGGGATGATAAGACCTTGTCCACTTCTCTCATTCAACAGTGATACTGTTTATTCAGCAGGTGAGGCTGTAAATTAGAAACCTGAATCTCTTGTGCATCTCCACAAGGTGCCCAGGCACCTGGAGGGCTCCAGTGGTGGTAAGCTTTTAAAAAAAGTTCTGTTTGAAATCAACCACAGCTGCAGTTGCAGCTTGGAGGAAGCCACCTGCTTAAGTGCAACATGAAGAGTATGTCATAGCATAAGGTGTGTGTGACATGCTGCATTTCTTCTTGCCCAGAATTCTACAGAGCTGTCCATCTTTTTCCCTTGTTGCCTGTATCAGCACAGGACATCCTCTCTAGCTCAGAAAGAAGGGAGAATGAACACATGTATATCCACAGTCTAAGGAGGGTCACCTTTTGCTGGAACTTGGATCTCACTCCATACCCCGATCCCAAATGTGAGAACAGGGCTAGCTCTGGAAGGACAGAGCGCTCTACGAGCTGGGACCCATGAGGCAATTAATAGATTGCAGGCTGATGATTTGCCTTCTGCATCTGAATGATCTTGCCAAAGCCACCTCTTCCCACATCGTAGTCTGTCCGGTATTCATCTCGCACCTGGGGCACAGCAACAACACACATATTAGTAGCCTGCACTGCTTGTCTCCTACTAGATTTCAGAATCATTATTCCCTCCTTGTTCCGTTGGTGAGGAACTGAAGTTCAGACTAGAAGCACTTCAACTCATTTGAGATCTCTTCAAATAATCCACCAAAAAGGTGGTAATGGTGGTGAACATGACAAATAACAATGTATCTGATGGCTGAGATCTTTTCAGATAAGAAGCAAGGAAGACCCTAAAATATTTTCATTCAGCTTTTCAGTCCATCTTTCTGCATTGCCAGGCTTGGCCTCCAGAACATTTTATCCCATTTAAACCTCATCTTTGCCCTTGGGGAAACTGCTGTGTTATGAGATTTGCCTGGCAGCCACACTGTCTCCCTCTACTCAAATTTTGGATCATTTCAAGGATACTAGCTTGGATAAGGGAACATTCTGCTTGAATTTCAGGAAGATTGCAGCCTTAGAGAAAAATGGCCTCAAGTTCTATTTCCAGCTTTTAACACCAGGTATCAATTACCAAAACAACCTGGGAATGATTAAACTTCATTACCAGGTCTTTACAGTCTACACATTGTTCTCTATGAGACAAAACCAGCACAAAAGTAGAGTCTTACAGGCATCAAATTTGGGGGATGAACTGGTATTCCCTTTACCTGTCCTCCAGTCTTTCCTCTTCCATACTGTCTCCCCTCCTTGAACCCTGCATCCCAGTCCGTGCGGATGATGCGGTCATCCAGCCGCGTGCCATTGATAAACCGCATGGCGTGCTCAGCATCTGCTCTTGTGTAGTACCTGAGGCACTCTATAAGGATAACTAAATATGCTGTTTTAATGGGTACAGGGAAAATAAAAAAGTGAACTTTGAGAAGCAGAACTCCTTCCCCTGCCTTCCAGCCTTTTCTACTCTTCCTGCTCTTCTCTATGGGATCAAAAACTGCACTCATGTAAATCCAAGCTAAAAGCAGCTAATGCTCAGAAAGGATTCTGTACTTTAATGTTAGTACCTGCACAGACAAGACAATAGAACAAAAACATTTAAAGCCTTGCTAAGGGCAAGAAATCAGTAATATGCCTTTTCGTACTATGCAAACTTGACTGAAATAGAACAAAAGGAGCAGGCGTCATAGGAGAACTTTGCACAGACAGCTCCTGGCACAACCTGTATGAGCATGTACCCTCTGCTTGAAAATGCCCCCATGGCTTATCCTGCTACTTCCTTCAGGTGTGCAGTTGAGGTGAGAAAGTATGAATATGCTCTGGATGTGGAAGACGTCATACTGACGACTGTAACAGTTCCCATTTTGGCCATAAAATTATTAAAGAAATTAACTAATTAAAGGGGCTCTCCGCCACCTCCAGAAAGTACGGCTCTGGTGGCACTTGTCACATATGGCACCACTATACAATCAGTCCCTGAAGGTGTGGAAAGGAAGGCGCAAGGATAGATGGTATGTGCCTGGTAGGAAGCACTTGGCTATCACTCCTTTCCAGCAGCAGTACAGATGCACTTGCTGTGCAGAGGAATTACAGGTGCCAACCACACACGTGCTGACAGAAGGCAACCAGAAAGGATACTCTACAAAGCAGAAGCCACAGGGGGTTTTCTTGATCTTGTCCAGACCCATGACAATCCTCTTGACATCTCCACACTTGGAGAAGAGCTCCTGGATCTGCTCCTCGGTGGTGTAGAAGGACAAATTGCCGACATACAGCGTGGAGGAAATCTTCAGGGATTTCTCCTGCAGCTGCCTGCTACCCTGCGGGCACAGAGGCGCAGGCCACGGGGTCAGCGCGCTCGCCGTCCCGCTCCCACCGCCCCGCGCCCTCCCGCCACCCGGCTCCTCGCACGGCCTTGCCCCGGCCTCGGCCCTCCCCGCCCCGGAGGGGCCGCGCCGCCCACCGCGCCGGGCGCACCCGGAAGTGCTGGT
>VZTX01012895.1:6888-20061 GCA_013400915.1 Pardalotus punctatus | reverse complement strand
GCCAAAACTTAAACAATAAATTTTAAAATACTTTGGAAATTTTCCCTTCCCCTTTTGTTTTTTTACCCAAAAAAAAAAAAAAAAATCAGGGTTTGTCAACACAATGTAATTTAAATTTTCCTATTTTCTTCTCGAATGTTGGAAAATGAATCTGCTCAGTTTTGGATCTTTGTGTGGGTTTCCCCCTTCCTTGTTCTGAACCACGGCCCCACCTCTGTATTGCCACCGTGTTGTCCCTGTGGAGCTGGAGCTGGTTCCTGGTGTATTTGCATGCTCCGTGTGTGTGTGTGCGTGTACAGCTGTTTCCTTTCGGGTAGATCAGGTGGCACAGCTCTATTCCCAGAAGAAACATTCCTGGTTTGCTCCAGTCTGCCCAGCCCTCACGGTCCTGCCTTTCAGCCGAGAGCGTCACTGATGGTCCGAAGGTCTTGACTTGAATAACGTCAATCAACAAGAACTGCGTAGATTGACTCAAATCCTAAGCACAGAGAATTTGTGTGACTTTTTTTTCCTTTCTGAGACTGTGGTCAAATTGCAGTGATCACATTAAAGTGATTGAAAACTTGACTGTCTGCAGGGGGTTTTCTTTTGTGTGTCTGAAGGATGGATGTCCCGTAGATTCTCCCAGACCTTGGGTTCCCTCGTGGGGCTGAGGGATGTGCAGTCATTAATCCCTGGGTTCTGCTGCCAGCTCTGCCCAAGCCCTTGGTCTCCCCAGCCCTTCTCAGGCTGCTCACAAACCTCTGTCCAGGGGGCAGCTCTGTTGAACGTGGCCCTGGCTTAGACAAGCAGCTCCTCCAGCTGCTTTGGATGGGCAAATGCAGACACTTGGCTTTGATTTGGGCACCAGGAGCTCCTGGGGGCTTCAGGAGGATGCTGGGGCGCTCTGCCTGGCCAGTTATTTGCAGCACAGTGCTGGGCTGGTGGTCAGCTGGGAGAAATCTCTGGTAAGGAATGAAAGCAGCTTAATTGCATCAAGGGAGGAGAACCCCAAATCCGCCCCTCCGGCTCCGATTCTGGAACCGTCCCGCTCTCCTCCTGGTTGTGGTTTGTCTTGTGGGGCTCCTGGTGTCCTGCATTGCTGCTGGAGAGACGGCCCAGGGTGATGCAGGGCTGGGGAGCAGCGGCCTTGGGAGGAACTTTTTCCCCATGGTAGGAAGTTCAGACGCTTTCAGGGCCGTGCCAATGCTGTGACCCCAGCGCCGGCTCAAGCGGCTCCAAACCCACTTTACCAAACTCACTTTTCCATCTCATGCCCAAAGAAATGCCAAAACACAAAATTTCTGAGAGCAGGCACTGCCCCTGCACCACCCTCAAGATCACCAACATCCAAGTGGAACGCACCCACCTTGCCCCAGGCATGGTGAGGCAGGGCAAGGGCAGGGTTTGGTTTGAATCACTGTTTCGAAATTGTATTTTCAGAATCACAGCTGAAACCAACATCTTCCCACAGAAAATGGGAGCTCAGTTGAAACCACATTTTCCAAAAGGGAATTTTTTTTAAATGACAAAAAAAAAAAGAAATCAAGTTCAACTAGTGCATTGCGTGGGAATGGGCAGAGGTAGCTGTTACTAAGCTACCTTTCCATGTCTGTTGAGGAGATCTGGGGACACTGCAGCACCACTGACTAGCAAAATATTATCTCTAAATTTTTGGGTTTTGGTCAGTGTTTCTTGCAGCTCAATGGAAGAAACAATTTTGTGACTTGTAAACCACAGGTGGCAAAGCCTTTGATTTTAAACAGATTTCTATGCTGCAAATGGAATGGGAGTTAAGAAATCGGGTTCAGATTTTCCCTGTGCTTCCGGCATCGAAGCCCTTTTTGCAGCTCTCCGTGGTGCACTCACTGGAAGGAGCAAATTCCACCTGCAGAGAATCCTAACTTCATAGAAACAGTTTTGTTTTTGGTTTTTTGTTTTTTGGTTTTTTTTCTTTTTGTCTCCATATTTATCTGCTTGTCCAAATCCAACTCTTCCCCTCCACTGCTGCCTCTGCCATCCTCAGGACTCCTGTCCATCCTGCTCCTGCTCTCCTGGCAGATGATTCATTCCTCACGCTCATGTCTGTGTTTAATCTGGTTTGTGCCTGGAGGGCACGAAGCAAAACCCTTCTGGGGCTTGTTCAGTTCCAGTCCTGGTGCTCAGGGATGGTTCCACCAGAGATTCCCTCCCAGCAAAATCAGGGATGGCTTGGGGTTCTTTGAGGTGGGGGAGGTGTGAAACCTGGAGTCAGCATCTTGCTTTTTAACCTGCTCAAGCTGCATTTCCCTCGGGTTGGTTTATTGGGGTTTTTTCTCCATGCTGTGCAGGCAGATCCCTGTCTCACCACCGAGGGAAGGGAAGTCTTGACCAGGGACAGAAACCCTGAGTAAAGTGGCTGGAAACAGATTTTCCCTCACGGTGAGAGCCACAGTGATGGTTTCACTGAGATTTGTTAAGAAAGCAATGTGCTCTCACAGGAATCCTGCTGTTGACTCTCCCAACTGTAATGGGAATTTACTCCAAACACGCTGGTATCCTTTTTCTTTTTTTTTATAAAAAGTAGAAATTCACACTGCTTTGGCATAAAACAGGACTGTATAACAGTAACAAGAGACCAGACAGGAGAGAAGAGGAAATAATTCCTGCCTTGTGCTTCTAGACGTGCTCAGGCTGGAAAAGCACTGCCCAAGGGTCCCTTCATTCGAGGTCTGATGGGGTCAGAACTGACTCCCCCTCCCTCTTTCCCTGCACAGGAGCCCTGCAGAGCCCACCCCTCTCCTGGGAACACCACACAGGAACAATCAGGGGCTTGGCTCTGGGAGCAGGAGGGACAGGAGGGACAGGCAGGGATGGGCAGGGACAGGAGGGACAGGCAGGGACAAGAGGGACAGGAGGGACAGGAGGGACAGGAGGGACAAGAGGGACAGGAGGGACAAGAGGGACAGGCAGGGACGGGCAGGGATGGCCAGGGGTGGCCAGGGGTGGGCAGCTGGTCCAGGTGGGGGCTGTGTCCCAGGTGGGCACAATCCTGCCACTGCCCAGGGGACAAATTTAAGCAGCTCCAGGGAGGGTGGGGATTTTACTCTGAGGATTCCTCTGCTCTTCTGCCAAGCCAGAGCTGTAGGGGTTTTTGCAGAGGGTCTTTCCTGACCAGGATTCTGAAGCTGCCTGGATGATGCTAAGGAAAGAGAAACGCTCTGAAACAGCAGCCACCTCTTTTTGAGATGAGAATGGGATTTATGGCGTTTTTAATGGTTCCCAAAAGTGGGTCTCAAGCTGTCCTGGAGCCACACGCTGCTGGAGCTATAGATGCACTTTTTGTTCCTCTGTGGCTGAAAGCACATGGATCATGGCAGCTCCAGGGCCTCCTTCCTGTCTGCCCTCTCCCCTGGGGAACCTGCCCTGTTCCCTGAGTGAGCAGGGCTTGCTCTCTGCTGGAGATGATCCCGTGCTGCCCAGCAGGTCGGGCTGGTGGCTGCACTGCTCCGGAGCTTCCTCCCCACCTCTGCCTGCGGAGAGCCTGCTGTCAGGTGAGATTGAAAGGTGCAGAAATGAAATGTTGAGCTCTGGCTGACCAGACTGATGGCTCTGTGCTAGGCAGAGGAGAGGTGGCGTGAAACCCTCCATGCAGTGAGCTTGGAGTGGGGTTTGCAATGCAGAAATTGGGACAGCATTGACTGCTGGTCAGGATTTATCAGCTGTGAGCTCCCGGTGGGTGTTCCTTCCCCCCTCGCTCAGTCCTGACTCACAGTTCAAATGCACACGGTTGCCTTGGGATTGATTGTTATCAGCAGCAATAAATCACAATCACAGCAGCCAGCGGTGAGTTTTGGATGCCAGTCAACATGCGGCTCCTCCGAGTATTTATCTCTGCAAAGGCAGGGAGCCTGGACATTGAACAATTAGATCAGCGTGGCTCTGTGAAGCTGCATTTGATTAAGAGAGTAACTGCAGTACAAAGTTATTGCTCGGTGTTGCTGTGCATTGCTAATGATCAGCCTGGATTTAAAATCAGAGAGCCTGGAGCTGGGAGTGTAGAACTCCTGGAGCTGGGAGTGTAGAGCTCCTGGAGCTGGGAGTGTAGAACTCCTGGAGCTGGGAGTGTAGAGCTCCTGGAGCTGGGAGTGTAGAACTCCTGGAGCTGGGAGTGTAGAGCTCCTGGAGCTGGGAGTGTAGAACTCCTGGAGCTGGGAGTGTAGAGCTCCTGGAGCTGGGAGTGTAGAACTCCTGGAGCTGGGAGTGTAGAGCTCCTGGAGCTGGGAGTGTAGAACTCCTGGAGCTGGGAGTGTAGAGCTCCTGGAGCTGGGAGTGTAGAACTCCTGGAGCTGGGAGTGTAGAGCTCCTGGAGCTGGGAGTGTAGAACTCCTGGAGCTGGGAGTGTAGAGCTCCTGGAGCTGGGAGTGTAGAACTCCTGGAGCTGGGAGTGTAGAGCTCCTGGAGCTGGGAGTGTAGAACTCCTGGAGCTGGGAGTGTAGAGCTCCTGGAGCTGGGAGTGTAGAACTCCTGGAGCTGGGAGTGTAGAGCTCCTGGAGCTGGGAGTGTAGAACTCCTGGAGCTGGGAGTGTAGAGCTCCTGGAGCTGGGAGTGTAGAACTCCTGGAGCTGGGAGTGTAGAGCTCCTGGAGCTGGGAGTGTAGAACTCCTGGAGCTGGGAGTGTAGAGCTCCTGGAGCTGGGAGTGTAGAACTCCTGGAGCTGGGAGTGTAGAGCTCCTGGAGCTGGGAGTGTGAAACTCCTGGAGCTGGGAGTGAAAATCACCTCCTGCATCGCTCATCCCCAGGGTGCCACCACTCCCTTCCTGCCATGACCTCGCTGCTGTCGTGGCACCAAAGGAGAGAAGAGGTGGCTTTTGGGGCAGTGGAAGCGTGGCTCAGGTGTCACCTCTTGTTTCCTCGTCCCACAGAATCTTCTGGGCTCCCCAAAGCCCTGTGGGGTGGCCACAGCTGGCCCTGAGTCTCTCTGGGCTGGGCATGGGGGGGTGCCCGTGGTGAGTGCGAGGAGGGAGCTGGGCTGGGTTTTGCCTTGGGGTCAGCGCTCACCAAGGGCTTCCCCAGGGAAGATGACAGGCTCCATGTTCACTCCAGACAATTTATTCATGGGCACACACAGATTTTTTTTTTTCCCCTTGAATCTCAAACCCAGGCTCTGGAAGGCTCAGATGAGCAGAACCAGGTTAAAAACAAATGTTGAATGATCCTGGTAGGCTCCCCTGCCTTTCTCATCTCCACTTCTCTCTTGAGAGCTGCTGTTTCTCTCTGTTCTGCTGAGCAGGTCTGTTGATTTTCTGTTTTGAGGAGGAAAGCCCGAGGTTCTCCAAGAGCCTGGCCCTGCTGCTCTGCCTCCCTGCTCCCAGGGCAGCCCTTCCGTGGGCATGGAGGAGTCTGAGCTAAATACAAGCCGTGGAGGGGAAAATAGGGGGAGTTGGAGGACGTTGAGTGAGAGGATCTGTTTATTTTCCCTCTGATCTCTGAGCCCTGTTATGTTTTAGTGCTTTGCAAACAGGAGGTCTGGAATGCTTCCTTCCCTCCTGTGCCAGTGCAAGGTCAGCTGGGTGCATAACTCCTGCACTTGAGGGAAAAAATACCAACTATTCACAGTAATGTTGTAAAAGTGGCATGGAACTGGAACTCTATTTGCTTTCTCCAGGCCAGGTTTTACTGTAAATGTCCAAATAAGCTATTCATATAAACAATTTCTGTGCATTTGCTCAATGCCTGGATGCACTTCCACCCTGCTGCTGAGAATTTAGCTCTGATGAGTAACCTGTGGCAGAAGATTGCAGAAAACCCCTCTGGAAGTGATGCAGGCAGGTGCTTTACCCGCAGTGGGTCTCCAGGAAGGTCAGGCACCTCCAGCACGCTTGCTCCTTCCATCTGCAGGAGGATGTGGTCACACACAACCTGGCAGTGCTTCAAAAGAAACCCAGTTTGGGGTGCGTGGTGTTTGAGCAGCTGTGTCAGAGAACAAAGGGACAGCACCAAGGAATGCAGCTGAGATTCCTCATGCTGCAGAAAAACCTGGTATGAGGCAAGGCTTTAAGGAAGTAGACTAACTTGAAAAAATGTGTTCAAGTTTACTCAGCTCCTCCCATTCGTCAGAACATGCCCGAGTCCTTGGTGAGGTTTCAGCTCGGAACCGAGATCTCGACTGAGTCATGAGCGAGTGTAACTCCTGTGAGTAACTGCTTGTGAGTAACTGCTGGAACCAAATGTGAGCCTGGGACATGGGCTTTGTCTCTTCTCTGAAAGCTCTGGTTTACGGGAAAAGGCAGTGGTTTTCCTTTTGTGCTGTGGGTAAAACACAGCCACGAGCAGCTGCTTCTGCGTGTGCTGCCGGCGCAGGGGAGTTTGGCACTGCAGGACACGGCTCGTTGCTGCTTCCTGTCGTGGTCATTCTGGACTGGCTTTGGGCCTTGGGCAGATGGGACAAATGTCATCCAGCACAGGTACATGGTGCTTTTAAAAAATGCTGCATTTTCAGCCCTACACAGATTAAAACCCCGAACCCTGAGTCACCTCACCCTGCTGCCCTCCATCCCCACGCTCTCTCCGTGCTGCCTCTCTGCTCCTGGGTTCCCCTTAGCCCAGGGCTTGCCTGTGCTTGAGGACCAAGGTTCAGCTGCACCATCAGCCCAGGGCCCCAGCCCTGTCCCCCAGTGCATCCCAACATCCTCATCAAACCCAGGGGTGACACTTCCCACCACTGTGACCCTGGACCTGCTCTCCTGGATATCCTGATTTCTTCTCCAGATCTGGCTGTGATACAGGGTGATAGGCTAGAACTGGAGTGGAATCAAAATTGCATTTTAATTGTAAGCATTTGTCCAGAAATTAATGTTTCTGAACTAATGTTTCTCTCCGACCAATGCATTCAGAAACAAATGACTCTCCCTAATTGATTTTCCCCTGTATAACTGGAATTGTACACGTAGAAAACCAACCTTAAATAATTGAAAATCCCCCTCTTTCAGCAGGTATCCACACAATCACTCAGCTGATGTGCTTGCTTGTCCTCTGGCAGTTATCACCTAGGCTGAAGGGGGTTAATTTCTCTGATTTTTGTTCCTTGTGCTGGATTAAACATTGAAAATCAAAACTATAAACGGGCTTCCATGTCCAATAAATTTCCTTATAATCCCAAACATGTACCCACAGGAGAATGTTATCGATGGTTTCCTCCACTGGAAAGGTGGATTTGATACCTTTACACCTCTGAGATCAATAATCCCATTTGTCCCAATATGTAAAACGGTTTTGAGCAACTTCCAGGCGGTTTTCAGCAGCTGATCAGCGGCTCCTCTGCAGTGAAGGCAGAAGGGATTTGGCTCTGAAGCCCTTGGCTCTGCTGTGCCAAAGCCCCAGGACCCTCCCAGGGAGCTGACAGGCCGAGGGAGTGGGAGCAGAAAGTGTAAAATCAGTTGTAAAACTGAAAATCTGTGATTCACTGCCTCAGGTGAGATCTTGCCCTGCTGCAAAAACCAGGTCTTGGAGGCGACAGCAGATTTCAGTCACTTTAGGAGGGTTGGGAGCAAGTCCTGCAGGCAGCTGGTGTGTAAATGGGTGTGTTAAAGGAGGGCTGTGGGGTCAGAGTGGTGGCATTAATCAACTTGGCTTCATCCAGCTTTTCCTCACCAAACCCTCCAGTAACGCCCACGATGGGTCCCAGCATCCTGCAGTGATTTATGGGAGTTTCCCTGAGGTGCTTTGACCTCTCTTTCCATCAGCCTGAGCAGGGAAAACTAATCAAGGTTTGTTCACAAGTACTTTTGCATCAGAGCTTCTCTTGAGGAGCGGATAATCAGGTTTTATTTATTTATTTGTTTGTTAATAAATCTGTAGAACAAAGAATTTCATCATTCCAACGATACCGAATGTAATGTGCTTGCAATAATTAATGTCACTGCTAATGGAAGATTGGAATTTTGCCTTAATTATATCATTAAGACACATTTCATGCATTTAATTGTTTTTGTAAAATGACAGCCAAGCTCTCCTGCTGCATATTTCCCATTTCCAGATTCAATTACTTCCCATGCAAGGGCAACTTGCTAGTAATGGCCTCTCACAGTTTTTGCTTTCCAGGGGAAATCAAGTGGGTTTTGGTTAGATATGCCAATACTTTTCAGGTTAGCAAAGCTTTTACATGTTGTTTGTCAATGTTAGTGATGAACAGATGCACTGAACTCTCTCTTCCTCCTTGCTGGCCTGGATTTCACGAAAAATAGGGGTGGGGGGAAGGGGGAAATGTGTCAAGACAGAACAAGAAGGTTAAAAATCAATCACAGGATTTATCACGTGCCCTGCTGCACCTGTGGGAGGTTAAGTTTGGGAAAACACACCACACCTCATCCAAAGGCAGGAGCCTTGGGATCAGAAACTGCAGCCTCAGAGGGGACGATGTTTTGCTCTTTCTCATGGGACAGCAGCAGTCAGAAGGCTCAGGGCTTCCTGTGCCGTTTCCTGCTGTTCTTTGGAACTGAACTGGTGTCTGTGAGGCCAGAATCAGTCACCCCAGCGAGCCCAGGCTCCTGGAGAGGCATCTCGGGGCTGTGTGAATCAGAGTGGGGCAGCGTGCCCCAAACCGGGACCCGGAGCCCTCGGCAAGGGTGATGCACGTGGGTTTGTTTGGGATGAGTAAATACAGTTTTGGCTGGACAGGAATTTATAGTTCTGTGTGCAGCTCCCAGCTGCTCAGGGGGAGGGGAGTGATGTGTTCTCTCTAGTTCGTGCCTGCTCTGGCTGCAGCTCTCCCAAATCTGTAATCATTGCTGTGGAGCTGCACAAAGGCAAAATTCAGGGCGAAGCTCGTAGGTAATGGGAATCTCTGCTGCAACACAGAAAATATTAAATTGCCCTGAGCAGCATCAGTGCTGGATTTTGGGCCTTCTGAGATCAGCCAAAACTGCCCCAAATGCCATCCAGGCTGCTCTTGCTGTTTGCAGGGCGAAGGCAGCAGCCCACAGATGGAATGTAGCACAGAGCAGGTAGAGCTGGGGAGGAATGGAAGTGGATTTGTGCAGACGGCAGGGTGGGAGCTCCCAGGCCGGGCAGCAGACACAGCAACTGGAAAATACTTCAAAAACCTTTCCAGGTTGTTCCTGCAGCACTGACTGTGGGAAGAATTTGGGAGCAGGCTTTTGTTCTCAGAGTGCAACCACACTGCTGACTTGACGAGTCCTTGACCTCAATTAGTTATGTTCATTATTTGGAGCCCAGTGGGAATTAAGTCAGCTCTTTCCTTCTCTTCTTTCTTCCCATCCTTTCTTGCTTGGTGTAGATTCAGTGTCTGGAGTGTTTCATCAATACCTTTCCCCACAACCCCCTCCTTGCTGTGGTTGTTAGCAGCAAATTTATGTTGTGTTTCATTTCAGGTTGTCCAATGAATTTTGGAACAAAACTGAGCGCCATTAATTGTCATTCTCCGAATAAACCAACAACGTAATTTATCAATGTGGCAATAACAGTAATGTTTGTGTTTCCCAGTCTTGAAATACTTGCATTGGAGATGACAACATTATAATTGAAAATAATGGTAATTATCTGCCTGCAAACGTGTTTTGTTGCTACGCTCGATATCTTCTTTGAAACCAGTCATGAACAGAAGTCACCATAAGCAACAATAAACTAAAAATCGGTTTTCCTAGAGATTGGTGCACTGCATCTGTTGTGTGGGAAATAGCTCTGATTTTTCTTTTGTTTGGGATCTCAAAATGGTCTGTGGATGGAGAATTTCAAATCCATACCACCAGGAAATATCAACTGCTTCTATTTAGCTGAATTTGAAATGTTATATGATAATATGAGTGTTTTTAAGATATGGAGATATATGTATGCACACCTTGAGATCATTAATATGGAAACAAGACACCTGCTGTATCAAAATGAGAAGGAAACATCAACGTAATTCTTCATGCTTTCCTGGTGAAAATTGCCAAATATATGTTGTCAAACTGTGGGCAACATATTGAGTTGGGTATGAGCTGAGCTGCCTGAGCCCAAGAAACTGCATTTCCTCCTGGGATCAGGGCCCTGCTCCCACCTGCCCTGTGCTCCTGGCCAGGGGCTCAGTGAGGTCTCAGCCAGCCCCAGCAAATTTTGGTTGGATGGTTTTTCTGGAGGAGGCTTACAATTGACTACTAAAACACATTCAGAGCCCTTCCCTGGAAAATTATGTACCACTGCACGTCAGGGAAGGGGTGTTTTAGATGGTATTTTGTACATATTCCCTTTTTTATCGCTGATTTCAAGTTTTACCCCCCATTTTGCACTGCCAGTGCCAGCAGGTGAGACACCTATCCCCCCTCTGCTGCTCCAGCAGGGACAGGTAAACCACAGAGCAGCGTCTCTGGAGAGCATCACCAGTGAAAGCACGAACCAGACGAGCGTTTTGGAGCCTTCCACCCTGGATCTGGGGCAGGAGAAGGCAGGCACAGCTTTGAAGGTGAGGTGACACCCCCAGCTGGGCTCAGGGAGGGTCCAGCACCAGCCCCATGCAGCCATGCAACACCTTCTCCTTGGATCNGGTGACACCCCCAGCTGGGCTCAGAGAGGGTCCAGCCATGCAACACCTCCTCCTCTCCTTTCACTGCAAGCTACTGAAATGATTCCCTCATGAACTAGTTTCTGTTGTCCTTATTAACCAAGGATTAATTAATTATTAATTAAGCAACGAGGCTACTTATTAATTCAACTTGTTAATTAAGTATAGGATGCTAATGAGGCAGCCTGTTAATTGAGTTGTCAGGGGGAAGTGAGGGTGCAGAGGAGGATTTTTCTGCCCAGGTAGCAGAGCAGGGAAGGTGGCTCCGTGTGGGGACATCGGTCCTGGGAGCTCCCTGGGCAGGGTCATGCAGTCACAGCTTGGCAGAAATGCTATTTACATTTATTCCTTTTTATTGTCAGCCCAAAACAACCTTTCAAGGAGCGAGTCCAGGACCTGCAGCCCAATATTTCAGTGCTATGTGCAGGATTAAGCTGGGTAAGCAAGGGGACAGGACCAGTGTGCCCAGGGGACAGAGGTATGAGATCACCTGGAGCTCTGGGGGTGATGGATATCAGCGGCCTCCTGCTTTCCTCAGCCTTAATGAGATGCACAAATGGGAATTTTGCTCCTTGAAATGCCTTTAGCCTAAGATAAGAAAGACCTGCAATTTACAGACAAGGAGAGCAAGAGATGAGGAGCTCTCTGCTTTGCCAGAGCCTTTGCAGGGCACGAGAGCCACATCTCTGGTACCTGAGAGCTGCCTGCAGTCTGCCCCAGCCCTGCTCCTTCTGTTTGCAGGATCAGGCTGGGATCCCCTGGGATGGAGCTGCTGTGTCTCCCTGAGCTGTGACAGCATCCTCCAGCACTGAGGTTTTTGGGACAGCCCCACACCAGCCTCTTGCAGTGTGTTAGTGCCAGGCAGCCAGGACCGGTAATTTCAGGATGTTTTCTCTGGAAAGTTTGCTGATGGGCCATTTCTCGTTGCCAGCAAGGCTCCAGCATCAGGGGTTTGTTCCACTGCAAACGCCGTTCCCCAGGCGAGCTGAAAATAAAACCATTTCTAATCACTTCTGAAAGTTTCTGAAAAGAACTGGGGGAGGGGGAGAGCTAATGAGGGAAACACACAGCTTTAGAAACAGGAGAGCGTTCCCTGAAGTCAACAGAATAAAAAAATGCTTTTTGAATATTCATTTCTACTGAGATTTTCTATCGCTATAATTAATTTGTCACAAATAGCCTGACAAAGCATTTCTGGTGGAGTGATGAAGGCTACAGGCAGAGGTTTACTTGGTCTCTTTTGAAGGAAAATAACTAGCTATCAAATAACTTTAAACTCCTAAAGCTTTTCTGGCTTGATCCTGCTTTCATTAAAGAATGCTACTTGGCTTTGAAGGCATTTAAAGATTTTGAAAAATTGTTATATGGATTTATTTTTGGTTAATTCAGTCCCCTTCTGGTGTATCAGTGTATTATCCACGGACACTTTGAGAGGCACTGGCTATTTGTTTTCATGGAGAGGGAGACAAAAAAGCCTTTAAAGCACCCATGGAGTTGTTCAGGCTCAGTTCTGCTGGTTTTCCCCTTCCCTCCTGCAGCAACTTGGGGTCTTTGGGATGTTTACCCAAAATAAAAGATTTCTGACAGCAGCCCAAATCGATGCTGAATGTCTTGAATGACTGACATGATGACTCTGCCTTCCTAGGTCAGATCAGATCCCTGCTGGGCCAGCCGTGTCAACTTGGGCAATTCAAGTCTTCAAGGTTTCCTGATTTGTCTTTCTGCCTCCAAATCGCTGCCCCACAGCAGGACATCCCTGCAGGACCCAGCAAGAGACTCAAAGCAGCAAAAATATTTGTTTGATGGGAGAAGGATCAGGCCTGATTCTGTAATGATTCCTCACCCCAAGCAGCACCAGTTCAATAAGATTTCTCACGTAAGGAAGCCTCCACCAAGGTGAGTAATCGTGGCAGATTCTGGCCCTGAGTTATTACACAAAACCATCTCAAGCTCAGGAGAAGGCTGCATGACTCAGATCCAGCTTTAAAAAATAAAAGTTTAAATCCCAAGTTAGGATATGCCATTTGGCTTCTGCTGAAGTTGGTCTAAAAAGGCAGTACTGAATAATAAAAAAGATCAAGCTTTTGCTGTTAAATTGCATGTTCAAGCATAAAATCTGGCCTTGATGATGAAGCTTAGCCTGGCTTGTTTCAGTCGGGTAAAGACACTAAACAAGAACCTTACACTCTTTCTCACTTAGAGGAAATGTCTGTGCATTTAAAAAAAGCAAAAAAAAAAAATAGTTTTGACAGATAAGTAATTAGGAAACATCTGGCCAAACTGAAGGCAACAGAAGTGATTCCAATCAAAGGTGGTTCAGTGAAAGCTTTTCATCTCAACTCCAACAGAAACAGCAAACTTAGCACTTAAAAAAAAATAAAAAAATAAAATTCCAGCTTCTGATGAAGTGTTAAAAAGTCAGAAAGTGAGAAGTGCAGAGACGTCCACTGGGCCCAGGGCTGCATGGAGGAGGAGGAGGAAGATGAGAAGGAGCAGGAGGAGGAGGAGGAGGAGGAGGGAGAGCCCTGGCTGTGCACAGGATGAGGTGAGTGCCAAGGGCTCGGAGGCAGGGCCGGCGCTGGGACAGTGGCACCATGCACAGGATGGAATTCCCGGCAGGGACAGTGGCACCGTGCCCAGGATGGAATTCCCAG
>VZTX01012894.1:0-50456 GCA_013400915.1 Pardalotus punctatus | reverse complement strand
ACAGCCCCCCCGCTCCATGTGCAGTAGGGTGCCACCCCCATGATCCCTGGGGCTCCATCCCCAGGGGGGCTGAGGGTCTCATCTCCGCTGGAAGGGCTCATCGTGGGGGCTCCATCTCCAGGAGGCTGGTGGGTTGCAGTAGTCCTTGCACAGGGGCCAGTGGAGTCCATCGCTCTGTAGGTCAATGGCGCAGGTGTTTATAGGGTCTGTCCTGCCAGGGTCAGTGGGGTTTCACTCTTCGGGGGGTCAGTGGGCCATATCCCGTAAACTGGGGGTGCTTGTAGGGTCTCTGACCAGTCCTTGCTCTGCTGATCCCGGCGTGTCTGCCTGGAGGCCGAGGGGCAACTCCATCGTCTGCTGTGACACTTTGTCCTATCGCTCCGCGGCGTGGATTAGGTCATGTTATGACAGTGCCTGTTAGCGTCTTGCAGTGCAGCAGGACCCGGGGATACGAGGAAGAAGGGTTGCCGTTGCAGAAATAACAGCAACCACCCCCCTTCCCTGTGCGCAGCAGTTTAATAAAATCAGACAGCATGAAGCATGTGGCCGATTTTTTCCCCCCTAATCATCAGAAGGTAGTTCTCTGTGTCATTAAATACTCCTGTTCGCACAAAGCGGGCTGTGATATATGCAGTGTTGTAAGCCCGGGAGCAGTTGTGGATGAGATATGTAAGAGGAAAACATCAAGAGCTGACCTCAAACTCTGAAGTTAACTGTGCTGCCTCTCCCTCGGGTGGCCTGGGGTACTCTCTTAAAACTGTCTCGGTTTGTAACTATCTGACCATTCTACGTGGCTGTAAAAAGCTCTGATGCCCCTTTGAAGGTGCCATAAAGCTGTAAATGGGCTTAATATAGCCCATCCCGTTAACCTCAGTGCTTTCCCTCGGTATCCTTTTAATAAACGGCAATGCTCATGAATTTCTCTCAACGGGCTGTCAAATCTTCTCTGCTTCTGGCTGGGAGAGAATGCGGTGAAGCCTTGGGAGAAGAGTCATCCCAGAGCTGCCTTCACTCCCTCGTCCCTGGGGCTCTGGGAGTTTGTGGGGAATTGACACAAGATGCTGGTGTGCTCTGGCTGGTGCAGTGGCAACCAGTTCAAGCCACTGTCCCTGCATCAGCCCCTTTTTGTTAGTGGATACATCAGGGCTTGGGCTTCGTTTTACCCCTGGTGGAAGGGCAGCCAGAGTGGCTGTGAGCAGGTGTGATGAGAGCACTCAGTCTCTTCAGTCTGAGTCTTCATTTTAAGGCAAACTGCAGTGCCCATACACCCTCTGCAACTCTCACTTTCGTGTCCAGGATGCATGTCCTTGCAAATGTTGTGCTCATCTCTTGGGATGACTCACAAACTTTTGTAGAGTGCCTTCTCCCTCTCTTGCATGGGTCTTTGCACTCGACAAATTATCTTCTGGGTAGCCAAAGCTCACAGCATGTGGAAGAATAGCCTGTGATATTACTGAGTTAATAATTTTCAGAAAAACAAAATGCCTGAATGCAAATAGAATGGAAAATGTGTCTTTGAAGTTTTTTTTCTTTAAAATTATTCAGCGCCTACCCTGAAGGAAACCTATTTTTTTAAACTTTTATAAAACTCCCGAACATTTTACAGAAATGGGAAGGATTCTTTCTCCTTTTTTTTTTTTTTTGTTTGAAAGTATTTCAGTTTTCATTACATGAGGTCTTTTCTGTGTTCCCTTTGAAATGTTTGTTGACAGGGGAGTGCTTGTCTAAAAAACTTGACGTGTGAGTAGATGTTTAGTCTGGTTTACCAGCTCCTGAGCTGGCAAAGGTAGCTGCCAGCAGCTCTGCCAGGGGCACAACAGGGCTAGGCCCAGCCAGAGATGCTCAGAATTCCCAGGGCAGAAATCAAGACACTGATTTTCTTAAATGAGTTGAAGTAGGGAGAGAAGGTCAGAGCCCAAATGGTATTGCAAAGGATTTCCCAGGAATGCAGAGAGCTGCAACTATTTTGCATGGCAAATATCTACTGCAGGGGTTGTTTGGCAATGCTGGTGTCATCAAGCCTTGATGTTGTAAGGGTCAAATTTAAAAGGTATTGCATGTCTTCATGGTATTGCCATGGGTGTTTTGCTAGCTTTTCAGTAGCTTTGTGAAATAGGAAACATCTCTGGCAGGATTTTGGCTGTGTGCACGAGGGCATGCTTGTGTTGGAAGGTAGGGAAGGCTTTAATATAAGGTCCATCTGCCTTAGCTCATCTGCACAAGCATTGGGAAATGCTTCCTGCCTTTAAAATCCAAGTCATGACATCTGTGGAAAAAACTCACTTTAAAAAAAAAAATTACAGTTGTTGTACACAACACACTTTGTCTCCTGAAAGGACAGTTGAGCTGTCCTAAAAGAAATGCTCTGAATTTTGCCAGAGTAGTATGTGAAAAGGTCTTACAATGCAGGCACATCTCTAAACTGTTCTGAATGTTATTGCTAAAAGTAGCTTCTTTGCTCTATTTGTACACATTTCTATACTGGCTAATATTTCTGAATGTTATTGTTGTTTCCAGTGTAGGACTTGTTCTCTTGCTGTGTTTCCTGACGGTGTTTGTGGGTGCGCTATGTAACATTCTTACCTGAAATGGGTTCAAACCACTAATTATCTCCATTAGACAAACACAGAATTTTTAAAAAAAAAGAGAGGGGAAAAAAAAAAAAAGAGTAGTTTTAACTGTTTTAACTGGGCACTGTTAAGTCAGGAAATACAGAGGCTGAGGCTCCAACAGCAATATTAACTTGGCTGCAGTACACATCCTGTAAGCTCTTTTATGACATACACCTCATAATGTAAACAGGAATAAGCGCATAGATTAATGTATGCAGAGAAGGAGTAGAAAAGAGTGTTTTTCTGGATTTGCCCCCCTTGTCCCTGTGACAGCTGGGTCTTGCACAGAGCCTGGGAAAGCCTGGCACTGCCTCACGCCAAGCGGGGCAGTGCGTCCAGCGCCGACTCAGGCGTACCCGACTGCTGATGGGGTGAAAATAGCAGCAGCAAATGAGTAATTTGGGTTTTGTTTCTGTCAAAACAATACCAGAGTAATAAACTGTATTTTGTTCCTTAAGGTCTGTAAGTTGTAGCATGTATGATCCTCGAGCGTTCTCTCTTGTGTTGCTCCCCACTGGCATGTCTGGCCCTGCTGAGGCTGCTATGGCTGTAATGAAGTGCAGTGGCTTCGCTTTGGTGAGTCTCAGCTTTCTGCTTGTATTACCCATGTGTTACAGTAACAGCTCTCCCGGCTAATTTTAACTAGATCATGTACAAAAGTGATTAAATGAATATTGCACTTTAATACAGATCTGCTATGGACCAAGCAGTATTGCTCTTTCTATTATGTTGTCTTAATTAAAAATGGTGTTATTAATACATTTCACTGAATTGATAAATTTAGCCTGAAGGTCAAATAGTCTAATCTGACCTTCGCCATGTCACAAGACATTATATCTTGTGCAGTTACCACTGCTCTGAGCTGGAGATTTGCATGCGATGTGGTGTCATCTAGGGCAGAGTCTGTGGTCCTTCAGCAGCAACTTCCAGCAATGACAAAGGTGGTCTGGGTGAATAAAATTAATTTATGGGTACTCTCCAGGAGAAAATAATTACCCTTTTCTGTCTAAAAAGGGCTCCTAATCTAGTATGAGCACGCTGATATTGCTGCCTTGCTGTGACATTGTAAAGCTCTGCAAGGGAGGTGGGAGCAGCTCTAATACTGCAATCTAATACTTCTCCTGTTGTACCTGCCTAATGGCACCTCCTCTTCAGTGCAGCCTCCTGAGGATGCTGCTAGAACATTGTTGTAAGCCATGCTGTTGTGCTTTAGTTCCATTATTGTTTGATCTGGCCCGCATTTTATTCACTTTCTCTGCAGTGTTAGTTTGCAAAGGGGGTTAGTTAGTTGGGTGGGTTACAGCACTTACTGTGTGCACTTAATCTAAATTTCTCTCTAAATGGAATTGTATTAAAGTAATTTGGTAAACCTTTGAAATTTCAGTAAGGCTGCTTTTGATAATTGATTTTCCCTTCCCCAAATAACTGTGTTTATTAAAATTCGCATGACTCACACAGAATTGTTCAAACCAAAGTGTCTGGATCCCAACTGGGTTTTGGTTCTGGCCATTTTTGCTGTGTGAGAAGTGAAGGTGGGCACTGCTTTGGTGTCCCACTATGGTGGACAACCAGCTGTGTCCTGTCAGCTCTCACAACTGGAATGGTTCCTGTCAGGATTTGTGCTGGGGGACTTGTCAGAAAGAGCAGCATTGAAAAATGAGAAAACCATGGAAAATGGTCTCTTAACTACATTAAAGACTTGTGAAACTTCTGTCATTCTGCAAAAAAAACCCTGTAATTTTTACACAGTGGAGCTGTCCTCCCTGACTCAGACTGGGAAAAAGACCTATTCAATGTTACATTTTAATCATATACAACACAAAGACTTTTGCTGTGCTGTTTAAAATCCAGCTTTCTTTCAGGCTGTGTTCTGCCGGGATGTTTTCATCCAAACCGGACTGCTGAGGCTGACAGGAACAGTCTGAAAAAGCAGCTCTAACCTTCCTTCATGACATTTCAATAGTGACACCCACTGTGGGAAACTAGGGCATAAATGCATTAACACTTGTCACTGGGAAGAAAATCCTCTCCATGATGGGGACCAGAAGAGAGTGATTCCTAGATTCATGATACAAATTGGTTCATTATTTATTTGAATCAAAGTCTGTAGGTGCTGCTACAATGAAAAATTAAAGTGCACTTTACAGAATACATGTGAGCTGACACCCTGCCAAACCCAAAGCCTCCTGACCTACAAAACGAAGGAGAGCTTTGATGCTTGCTCCACTCTTTGCAAAGTCTCAGACAAACAGGCTTTGTCCAGAATTTTGACAGAGGTAGGACCTCCTGAAGCAGATGCCAAACCCACTGTGTTCACTGTTGCCTTCCAGGGAAAACATCCTGCTTTTGCCTCCTGGAGTTGCAGATCCACACAGGAGCAGTCCAGCTGCTGTAAATACTTTGGGCTTCACTAGGTATCCTCTTACCCATGCCACCATCCTGTTGCATGTCATCTTTAAGCTTAGCAATGCTCTCATCTTCCCAGATGGGCAAAAGACAGCTTGTTTCCTGCTGGAGCAGGGTTTTTCCACTCCTCCAGCTGTATGCAAATACAGCACTTGTATAAATCAGTGATTGGGATCTGACTGAAGAAACACTCTGCTGCTTCTCTCTCTGCTTACAGGGCAAAAGCAGTTGCCCACTAGTGTGGGGAAAGTCTAGCTTTAATACTGAGCTGTGCATTTTGCTGGATGTGCTGATCTTAGTAGCATAGAATGGCCCAGATTGGAAGGAACTTTAAAGGTCATGTACTTCCAGCCCGCCTCCCACAGACAGGGACATCTTTCACTAGATCAGGTTGCTCCCAGCTCCATCCATCCTGGCCTTGAACACAGCTTCTCTGGGCAACCTGTTCTAGTGCCTTGCCAATCTCACAGTAAAGACTTTCTTCCTAATACCTGTCTAAACCTGCTCTCTTTCAGTTTGAAGCCATTCTCCCTTGTCCTGTCACTACAAGCTCTTTTAAAACGTCTCTCTCCATCTTTCTTGCAGGCTCCCCTCAGGTACTGAAAGGCCACAATTAGGTCTCACCCCAAAGCCTTTTCTTTCCTAGGCTGAACAATCCCAACTCTCTCTGTCTTTCCTCAGAGGAGAGGTGCTCCATCCCTTTGATCATCTTGGTGGCCTCCTCTGGACTCGCTCCAGGAGGTCCCTGTCCCTCCTGTGCAGGAACCCCAGAGCTGGATGCAGTGCTCCAGGTGGGTCTCACCAGAGCAGAGCAGAGGGGCAGAATCCCCTCCCTCCCCTGCTGCCCACGGGGCTCTGGATGCACCCAGGACATGTTTGGCTCTCTGGGCTGGGAGTGCCATGGCCAGGGCATGTCCAGCCTCTCACCCACAGCACCCCCAAGTCCTTCTGGGCAGGGCTGCTCTCGGTCTGTTCATGCCCAGCCTGTGCTGGTACCGGGGCTTGCCCTGACCCAGGTGCAGCACCAGCACTTGGCCTTGTTGAGCCTTGTGATGTTCCCATGGGCCACTCCTCGAGCTTGTCCAGGTCCCTCTGGGTGCCATCCTGTCCTTCAGGTGTGTCAAACCTGACACCACTCAGCTTGGTGTCATCTGCAAACTTGCTGAGCGTACAGCTGCTCCCTTTGCCTGTGTCATTGATGAGGATATTAAATCACATTGGTCCCAGTATGGACCCTGAGGGACACCACTTGTCACTGGTGTCCATCAGGATTCTGAGCTACTGACCACTAATCTCTGGATGTGACCTTCTAACCAGTTTCTTATCCATCTAACAGTCTACTCATCAAATCCATCTCTCTCCGATTTAAAGAGAAGGATGTTGTGGGGGATGATGTTGAATACTTTACGAAAGTCCAGATAAATGACATCTGTAGCCCTTTCCTTGTCCAGAGACGTGGTGACTCCATCACAGAAGATCACTGGTTTGGTCAGGCAGCACTTACCCTTGGTGAAGCTGTGCTGGTTGTCCCAAATCACCTCCCTGTCTCCATGTGCCTTAGCAGAGCTTCTAGGAGGATCTGTTCCATGATCTTCCCAGGCATGGAGGGGAGGGTAATTCCCAGGGTCCTCTTTTTTATCCTTTTTAAAGATGGGTACAATGTTCCATCTTTTCCAGTCATGTGGGGGATTTCACCTGACTGCCATGACTTTTTAAAAATCCTGGAGAGTGTCTTGCAAACGACATCAGCCAATTCCCCCAGGACTCTGGGACGCATCTCACTGGCTCCCGTGGACTTACATACTTGGTGGTACATTATGTACGTTGTGTATTCTGGTGGTCATGGACCTGATCTCTACTTAGAGTGGGAGGGGCTTTGGTCCCCCCCAGTCTCCATCCTGCTGTCCATCCACTCAAGAGATGTGGCAAGAGAGGTTGCCAGTAAAAACTGATGACCAAGATCTGTTGGGGTATTTATTTTTCAATACAAAGATCGAAAAGAGACTTCAGAATCCATGGATTTTAAGAAAGCCTCTGTCCAAAGCCTGCAGCAAAACACAAACCCCAAAGGCTTTGCTTACTTAATGCCACCCTAATGCTCTGGTGCACGTGGTGCAGCTCCTTTGTGTCCCCTGTGCTGGGGAGGAGGTGGATGGGACCCCTGGCAGCCACCTCTGCTCGTTGTAGTGCCTGGCTCTCAGCCCATCACCTTTAGTCACGGCTGGCAGGAGCTTTGATGACGACTGACCTCATGTTAAGGACTAAGGTCCCTGTCTCATCTGAACTCAGTTCCCTTCATGAAGGATTTCAGATGACAAGTGGGACAGGTATTAAACTTTAACCAGCTGTTCATCCTTAAAATATTAATGCTGTACTTATGCTCTTACCTGTTCTCCCGGCGTGCCTGGATTTGAAGGACTTTCATGAGTGATAACTACCTATCTCATGGTCATCCCAGATCTGCAGTGCCAGTTTCCAGTTTTCAAGCCCTCCTCACAGATGTTTCTGCAGGGAACATGCTCACCATGTTTGTCTGGGAATACAAATATTCTGAATTCAGGCCAGCTTTCAGTTTTCTTCCCAGGCTCTCAGGAGCATAGATTATATTCCCATTCTCTTAATAATCTTCCCCATCCTTTATTCTTCTGTACCCCTGAGCAACCTTCCTCCATATGGGTTGTATTTGGATCCTCTACTGCTTGGGGGTGAGGAGATGAGCACAGAAATGTCTTCATTGCTATGATGGGGGTTGGGCTGTGAGATGACATGTGGCACATCCTATTCCAGCAGGAATCCATCTCCCGCCTCTTACAGAGTAAAAGACATGCTCCTCTTTATCTTCTGAATAAAGCTGCAAGCATTCCTGTATGGGGAATCTGTCCTGTAGCTCAGCTGGAAATAAATAAGTGCAGAAAACAAATGAGTGGCACTGTTCCAAAAGGCACAGTTATTCTGCTGGTGTGCTGTGGCTGCTGAGAGGTGTGGGGCTCTGGGGAGCAGGGTGTGATGGGCTCAGCTTGGCCTGCAGCCTTGTCTTTCAGGCCACGTGCACATGCTCATGAAAGGATTTAAACCTCTGAGCAGTGAGTAGTCTGAAGTGTGGTGAATCACAGCTCCTGGATGTGTAGGGTGGAAAGGACCTGCTGGGTCACCTGTGCTTTACTTTCAGGAGGATCCTTCCTCATTAAAGCATGACTCGTGATTGCAAGATGTCTTATTTGGGTCGTTGAATAAATTGCCATCCTCTCTGTGAGATGTGAAAGTATATTTTCTAATGTGCCTGTAAATGTCTCAGCTGTGAGGTTGTTATTTACTGCACTATTGTAATGCAAATCTTTGTGGTTATGTTTGCATTGATCACACAGACAGTGCACACAAATTTTATTTCTTGCGGTATTTAGGCTTGCCTTTTTTTTTCCTTCCTGCTGTATCTGTTCTGTTAGACACTATATAACAGAAATTGCTTGAAGTGTAATTGCCTGTCACTCAAATGCCATTTTACAATATAGAGCTGTATCAATTAAAAGATTCTTGCTCCTCCAATTAATTTTGATTCTTGGGGGTAGATAGCATTGTTTGTCTGCGGAACATTCCACTAAATCATTTGGTACTTTGTACATTTATTTACTTTTAAATGTATTCCATATGAAAAGTAATGGCTTGTAGTTACAGCTGCAGAAAAGAACATTCATTGTCAGAGTGTTCTAGCTGGCTGTGGGGCTCCCAGCATGGATGCAGCCTGAGTGCTCCAGTCTGATAGATGTGAAATCACTGGTTGTACATGGCCAAAGAGAGGGCAACTGCCCTATTTTCATGTGTATCTTGGGTTGTGAGGTAGGGAAAGGTTTAGGCATCACAGCTGCAAGTTTCCTAAATGAACTGTTTTTTTCAAGTTTGTCAGTCCAAAGACCAGTATGTCCTATGTGACTCTTTTGTGGATTTGGGCAAGCATCAGAAGTGGTAGCTCAGCTTGAGAAACATGGGGAAACTGTTTAGAATTGGTACTTCTTGTTTGGAGCGGTCCTCTAACGGAATCACTTTTCTCATACAGAGACTTCGGAAAAATGGAACCTGTGAGTAGGAAGCCTTGACTGGAGACAGCCTGCTTTGAGATTAATGATTTTATCTGTAGCCTTTTAATACCTGCTATAGATGGGATGATAGCTCAGGGGTAATCTTTCTGATGGGAGGCAGGAAGTGTTGCTGTTTGGAAGGTATGATTGGCATCTTACAGTGTCTCTCTTCAGTGTTCATTTGAGATAATCCTTACCTTGGGGTAAGGAATGGCCTTATTTTTGATGGAGCTTGGATTAGGTGCAAACTGATTGAGGTATCTAATCTATAATGAGTACAGCTATCTGTCTGAGTCATGTAGAGTACACAAATAAATATATTTTGAACTTTATGTACTATTAGATAGTCAAGACAGTGGACATTACTTTAGCTACTGGCACTGATACTGCTGTGGGCTTGTACTCATAGGGATCTGCCTGGATCCATTGTTTTTTGTTGTGGGTGGGAGGGAGGTGGCTGTTCCCAGAACTACTGTAAGCTGCCAAAACTGATTACATTATTTGTTGTTTTTTTTGTAATGAACTGTTAGTGTTTAAAAACTGAACTTAAGGTGTTCTACGGAAGACCTAATACTTGCCTTAAAATTGCCTGGTTTCATTTTGGTCTGTAATTACCTGGAGTTTGCCTGGCTGCACTGACGTCCGAAAGTGGTTGGTGTTTCAAGGCCATTGTGTAGGCTCTGAGTGTCAACGTGTGTGTAGGTTGTGTTAAGAGTAAACATCCCTTATTTGGAGGTGGGGGAAAAAAGATGAGTTGAGGCCCATTTCTGCTAAAGCCAGAGCAAGCCTGGAACAAAACGCCATGTCTTTTACAGTAATTTTTTTCTTTCAGCTCCCACTTCCATTTATTTCATGATACTGTTGGCACTGCAGGGACAGTTTGCTCTTCCTCTACTGCACTTTCTGTTTGCTGGGAGGTGCCTTTGGCAGTTTGCATTGAGGAGCAAACTGTGATTTCAGTTTAAATGAACACAGCTTCTCTTAAATAAGAACTTGTTTAAATAAAGTCAGGTTAAAAACCAACTAAGTTCTTTATGGAAGAGCTTCCAGTTTATACATGACCTGGCAGGGATGTGCACAAGCTTGCCAGCATTTCAGAGGTGACCCTTTACAACCACATCCCTGTCTCCTTGTCGAAGGTGCTCAGGAAGGAGCAGGTTCGCAGTTTCCCTTAAATCTGTCCAGATTTTGAAGGGATACAAAGTGAATGTAGATTTTTTCAGAGTCCTGTTTGTTTCAGTGAAGAGTGTGTAGGAATAGTCATATCTGGTATGTTGGGAAAGACAAATAAAAACATTCAGGACATTAAGTAGCTGCTTATTCTGGCTGCTGGCATGCTTTCTTCTGGCTACCTGGTGGGCCAGGTATGAGCTGCTGCTCAGTCCAGGCCACTGTCCAAAGTGATGTCCTAGAGGAGTTGTGTGCCCATGGATGACAGGCAAAGCCTGGAAGAATAAACCATCTCCCTGTGCTAGCAGAGCTCTTGCTACTTATTGCCCTGCATTGCAGGAGGTCAAACTGATATCCAAAATATGAGTTCCACCTGCCGTTTAGTTTTCCTGATCACCCTGGTATTTGTAATCCCCCTGTTTACACTCCTGTTGCTATGAAGAAAGGCAAAACAGGCAGGAGACCCTGATTATGTGCTTGAGAAACAATTAAATGGTGTTGGAAATGCTGCCAAAACATGAAAAGCAAAGTGAAAGGATGAATCTGGGAAAAAAATTTATTTGCTCTTTCTTACATTGTGTGTATTAGTAATGGATGGAAAATTACTTCAGACAAAGCTGTGAATTTTGTTTGCCCTTCTGAAAACACTAATTTTTTTAAAAATCTTCCCTGTGAGTATTACGGCCAACCTTATTTCACAGCTAGATGTATTCATCTCAGTTAAATGCAATGGACAAAATCTACAAAACCCAACTGCTTAACATTATAAGCAGCTTGCATAAACATGAATTATTAAGGTCACAAAAGCTCCTAGAAACCAGCTGAAATGAGTGCACTGTTGCATTTCTCTTTTCAAAACATGCATTAATTAATAAGGGGCTTAGTGCCCAGACTGTTTTCACCCCCCTGCCTCCATCACATTTTGCTTTCATCAAATGGAGGGGAAAGTGTCACTTCTTTCTCTTCCTCCTCCCTTTTGTTTGGCTGGAGCACAGAAAGGTGCCAGACTTCATCCTTCACAAGCTGATCATTCACAGCTGTGATACCTTAAAATGCTCAGGCGGGTTGTGTTTGGGCTGTTACAATATCAATACCCCCTCCAGAATGGCCAGGGGGTTAATTTCATGCCTTCTTGGACTACCAGAATAGGAGCAGGAGCCTGAAGTCAGGTTACCAGGAGCTAGAAAGCAGTCACATCCACATGTTCGGGCACTGCAGAGAGGGCAGGGTGCTCACAGGAGAAATGCAGAAGAGAAGAAGACGATGAGTGGAATGTGGTGGCAGTGAGAGGTCCTGTCCTCTCTCTGGGGGGACCACATGCCCTGGCTTGTGTAGGTGTGGGCATTGTGTCATGGGCTGGTCCCCTCCACCTGTCAAGGGCTGGTTCCCTTCACATGGTGTGGGCATAGACAGCACATGGTGGCAGTGGGAGCATTGGAGGTGTAGGATTGTTTAGTGGGAGTTCCTCTCCAGCCCTTTCCAGCACAGGAAATAATAATTCCATCAGCTCAACTGAGAAAAGGGCTGCCGTGACTGAGGAGCCAAGCCCGCCTTGTGTGCAGAGTCAAAACACAAGTCAAGTTCAACATTGGAGGATACTTGCAGCAAGGAACTGAAGAAGAAAAAAAGCCAGGAATAGAGTGGTGTTAATTTTTAAAATTAATTAATTTGGTTGTGGTGCTGGCTGTAGAGGAGGCAAGTCAGACTATCTGTGTGGAGGGAAGAGGCTGCAGTGACCGGGTGGGAGTTGAGGAGAACTTCAGTGGTAGGTGCTGGTGGTGTGGGTGGTGGGGGAAGGCTGAATCTCATCGAGTTTATGGAGGAAGAAGCAGCTCAGATGAGAGAGCTTACTCATGGGACTGTGTTTGTGAGAGGGGATGCCTTCAGAGACAGTCCTAAAACGTCAAAAATATTACAAGAGAACATTGGAAGTGAACTTGTATATAAGATGGTTGAGCCTTGGTATCCTGGAGATACCAAATGGCTCGAGACTTTCTCACCTGCTCTGTGCTGTAGGTAAAGCCTCTAGGGCAGACACTGCTCTGTGCCTGCCCCCAGGCCATGCAGAGAAGGTGGGGATGAAGGCTGAGGGTTGGCATCTCTGCCGTCTGTGGTCCTGGCATCTGCAGAAGAAACTCAGGTGGGCAGGGTCTGGATTACTGAAGCCCAGAGAAACAAAATCATTACTTTTGGCCTTGCTGTGTTTGGGTGAGTCCATTTTGCTCGGTGCCCTAATGAAATACGGCACAGATACCAAGACTCTCATGTGGTCCTTTAAAAACCTTCCCAGGTACTACACCCGTGCTTTATCTGCAAGGAATCTAATTTCTGCAGCCACTAGAGAAACAGTTCAAGGAGACACAAATGTTAAAGCCATTGTTCAAATGCTTCCGCTCTGGGGTGGGTACCTACTTTTAACTTCCCAAATGGCAAAGAGGTTCTTCGGGATGAGTTTGGAGGGAGGACCTGCCTCCATCCTGCTGCTAGATGGGATGCAAAGGCCACGGTGCAAACATTCACCCCAGAGAACAATGCTTATCAGGCCTCCCTTGTTAGAAATCAAGAAAAATATTTATCCCATACTTCATTCCAGCATGGTTTTGAAAATTAGCCTCATCAGAGGCTGCTTTTCATATATAATAAAAAACCTCTAAGCAACAAAGGGGCTTTAAAAGAAGCAAGGACTTGACATATTTGTTAATACTCAGGGTAGCAATGAATTAATTTTGAGGCACACTTTATAGGTTTTTTTTTAAATAGAATGAGGACACTAATTAAAATTAATCCATTTATAAATCTTTCCACATCCAGTTTTAAAGGGTAAATAAAACATTTGCCTTGTCTGTCCCTTTTCTCCTCCTAAGACAATACAAACCAGGCAACTTTTAACTCTTTGAAGTAATGAGCAGATAAAGCTATCTTAAATGATTTGCTAAAAGATGTAAAGATTGATGGCACAGTGGAGATTGCTTTTAAACTGCAGGAAGGATGGCATTGGAAATGTTGGGACTGCCTCAAAATGCCTTTGGGATCTGCAAACCTGAGCAGTTTCTTGCCCTGGCTGCCTTCCTGTCCTCCATTCCCACCCCTTTCGCAAAAACGAGCTGTCTGTTGGCTGTCTTCCCTGATGTGCATTTTTCAGTGTGATAATTTGCATTATAAAATACACAGGGATGAATTTACTTCGGTTTTGCTCCCAAAGTCAGGCAGGATTTTAATGGGTGAGGTTGGAAAAAGAGAGGTGGTGGACCAATCCACAAATATGCCATATTTGATTAATTTATGTGATTTAAAAAAAAAAAAAAAAAAGGAAAAGAAAATGGGGGGCTTATGGCAAAGAAACTCTTGGAAGTTTTCGTTCTGTGACATTTGAGACTGCAGCATTGTCAATGCTGAAGGTATTTTTCTATGCCTTGTTTAGAAAGGAAGCTAAACACGACCTTGGGTCTGTGATTGTTGGTAGCTCCTCAATGTATGCTAATTAGTAAAGACTGAGAGAAAAGTAGTACAGCTGCTGAGGGAACTATACATTCTAATTTTTTAATGTGTTCCAGATATTATCAATTGTGCCTACAGATCTTTGGTGCAGTTGTGGCTGTGTGGAGGATGCACGTGTCTGTACCACAGTAAGGCACTTGCATATAGTGTGCTGGCAAAACTGCTACCCCTTCCCACCCCAAAAAAATCCCAAACAACCAAAAACCCCCTATAGGTGATATTTTAAACTTATCATAAGCTGTGTGTCTCTGCTTTGTCTCAGGCCTTGCCAAAGTGAAGAGATAGCATGGAGCAGGTCTGTTGTGTGTGAGGATGCTCCTGTCTGCTTTCATATGCAGATTTTTAATGAAACAAGTATGCACCTCTGCTTCTGGTTATTCCTGTCCCTGGGAAGCTTCATGTCCCCTGCTATCTTCTATCAGTTTTCTGCTCTTTGGTTTTGATGTCTGTTCTTCATAAATCTTCCAGCCTGAAATCTGCCCAGAACTGCCCCCACTCCTCCTTGGCAGGACTAAATCTCAGCAGCTGCAGACAAAGTGAAGGTAAGAGGAGAAAAATTGCAAATCCTCAGAGCAAAATGTGCAAACCAAAGTCATATGGGTTGGGAAGGGGCAGTATGGCTATGGCTCTCCTACAGGCACAAATGGGGAAGGAGTAGCTGCTTGGTGGATTAGCAGATGGAGAATTTTGTTTCCAGCAGTGTTTGTTACTCTAAATATTGATCCGCGGTGCACAGGAGCATTGTTCCACTTTTCCCAGAGAAGTCGTGCCCAGGTAGGAGGTTTAAGCCCCCCTTCCTCCCAAGGCTAATGGGATTTAGTTTCGTGATAGCAAGTTTGTGGCTCTTAAACAAAGTTGCTGAGACCTGCCGTTTTAAGCTGCGCTACTGGTAATCAGTCTCCTTTCGTGAAAGCATAAAGAGACAGATGTTGCAATTGCAGGAGTTAAGGCTCCACTGGGTGTTTGCTCGAGGTGCTCTTTCTCCGTGGGTGCCGCCGTAGGAGGTGAGGGAGTTCAGGAGGACACGGCTGGACACTCACCCTCCTCCTTGCCAGAAAATGAGAGGGTTTCTCCTTGAAAGCACTTCTGCATGGGGCCGTGATGGGCTTTTTGTCCTGTATGCTCAGTTTTCTGTTTTGAAGTGCTGTGCAAAATGACTTCTTTGCTTCCAACTACAGATTCAGAACTGCTAACCACCCACCGTACAGCTGCTAATGTACAGATTATCTCCACAGCCAACAGCTTTAAGTAATCAAACAGAGATAATTTTACCTCTGTGACCCAACAAATAAACACCAGAATCAGGAAAAATCCGTTCGCCCACACAATCCTACCCGGGCTTTCAAGGGCAGAACGAGGAGTTTCATCAGAGCCCGCAGAGGTGTCAAGGTCACCAGGTTGGTCCCATCCGGCATCGATGGCGAGTTGGCTGTGCAGGGGTGTGGGGTGCTCTCAGGAGGTCACAATGCTCCGTAGCTGTTGAGGCCATTTCTTGCTGCTGCTGCTGCAAAAGACATTAAATGAGTAGAGCATACACTGAAAGTTGTGTTTGCAGTCCTGCTTTCACAGGAAAAATTGTGGCTTGGAATGGCTTTTGTTAATGACTTCAGCCTTTAACTTTCTGTTCCTTGGAAGAACAGACATTTCTCACAGCTATCAGGAGTTTAGCACCATTACGAAAACACAACTGTTACATATTGTAACATTGCATCTGTGGCTTCTTTCTCACTGACCCATTGCCGCCAGTGTTGAGAAAGAGAAGAATTGTAGCCCAGAAGTCATATCAGAAATAATTTTTGCACTTCAAAAGTCTGTTTATTTTTGCTTTTATTTCCCAGATCATCTCATTGTGACCATTTTCTTAGAAATGAAGTCTTGGAGTTTTTTTGTGTTAGTAAATTCTGGTTGCTCCGAGCTTCTCGCATTTTCCCTGCCCTTTCCCCCTTTGTTCTAATCAACTCATTTCCTTATTCCTGCTATTAGGATACTTAGCATGTTGTCATTGGGAAACAGCATTTATTTCTTCATGGAAAGAAGCTGCTTAATGTTTCATGTGTTACAGTGAATAATTAAATAAAGAAAAATATATAAGCCCACAAAAGTAGCTGGCAGCTGAAAGAATGAAAGCATTTGCAGTCTGCTGGGGAAAAGTGACACTTCTGGCCTGGTGTCTTGAAGCACAAGGGTAAGGTTTAAAAATGAATAGGTCTGGCATGACATTAAAAAAATCTGGATTTTTTTTTTTTTTTACTTTCCATGCATTTATAACATTAATCTTTAATTGTCATATTCTTGAGCTACTGGCTTCGAGATCAGAGCTGGAATTGGTAGGGCTAAGGAAAACCAGGCTCGTAAGTGGAATGAAATGTCAGCAGGGACCACGACCTTGTGAACTGTCAGGGATGGAAAGGCTGTCAGCACTCAGGCAGGCAGGGAGCCTGGCAGCCTGATAGCATATGGCATGAGCAGCCTCCATGTAAATAAGCTGTTTTATTGCCCTTCACAGTCCTTTTCACCCTTTCTGGGCTGCACAGTCATTGCCCCTTTTCTTTCAACTTTCTGATGAATCTTGAAGCACAACCGTTGGGCTCTGCAAAAGTGGGGTGAAAAACTGGGCAGATGGGTCTTCTGTGCTGGGAGATGGGAGAGAGCTGACTGCTCCCAAATGATCTAAATGGACCATGGAGATTTTTTCTTTTCAAATGAAATCAGAACTGAGCTGTAATTTTGCAGCGACCTTTGCAGTTTTACAAAATGAGATCAGACACTTGCCATCCTCATGGCAGAGAGAGCCTTGTTCTAACAGTAATTCAGGGCCCAGTTACAAATGGGCATCTGTGCTGAGTGTATTTTTCTTTCCCTCCTATCTAGTTTTTCCTCTCACTGCACATATAATCTCAAATGGGTAACATGCTTTACCAGAATTTGCTGAGACCAGAGACAGACAGAGAGCTGAGCAGAGCAGGACCTGGCTGTGCCATTGCACATCTCTTTGAATCTGGTTAGTGTTGGTCTCATCAGCTGCAGCAGAAGCCTTTGCATTCTCCTTTTTCTACCCCTGTGTGCTGAGATTTGGAGGCTGGATCGCATAATTTGGGTCTGCATCCTCCAACTGCCTTTTGCATTTTCCTTTCTGTCTGTGATCTGCAGCTCTGGCTGCAGTGGGGACGCAGTGAGCAGAACTGCAGCGATGGCTTGTAGCACTGTGAGAATTGTTGATGTGGATCTGGTGTGCTTGATACTCACCAGAGCGACTGCTCAACAACCAGAGAACATCTCGCAGCCCTCCAGCTTCACGTGCTCTGCTGCACTGCTCAGAGTGTCTGCTCTGACCTCTGCCCAGCGTGAGAGACTGGGTCCAATTCAGCTTGTAGCAAAGTGGGGAGAGGCCTAGGGAGCTGTTGCAGCAACGCGGAGAGTAACCAAAATGAGGAGAAAGGGGACTTTTCAGTTCCAAAAAAACTGTTGCAAATTCTTGTCGACAGTTGGGCTGCACCAATGCTGTTAACTCTACCGGTAGCTTATCTATGTACTGCTGAAGTTGTGGTCTTTTAGATCACGTCCATCGATTCTTCTCTTTAAATTGACAGACTCTGCACTGAATGGCTCATACTTGATAAGACAGATACAAAAAAGATGACAAAGACTTTGAGAGGAAATGTGGCTTTTAATTACAATCTCTTGTGCCTCATCTTTGGTAGCTCACCAGCTTATGATGGGCTGTATGGCAGAAAGGATAGTGCCATTTTAAATGTGCTGCTTGTACCAGTGGCTTAGACCTTTCCTGTAGGCTTGATTCAGCAAGGTAAATAACCACACATCTACTTTGAATTGCATGAATACTACTACTGAAATTAGCGACACTCTTCCTGCGGTTCATTTAGGATGCATGGTTGCAGCTGACCCAATTCCTGCTGAAATAAGTGGAAGTATTCTCCCAGTATTCTATAAACCCAGGTCAGGTCCTAAATCCGTTTAACCCTTTGAGTGCCTGCACTGGTGTCACACTTAGCACAGTCTCATGGTTTGGGAGCGCTGAAAATGCTGGCGTGCGTTGCACTGACCAGAATTTTTTCTGTAAGGTGCACCAAAAGAGGAGCTCTCCTCAGCCCCAAACACGCTGCAGTTCATCTTCTGATGCTGCTCTGTGCCACTATCCGATTCCACCCCTGCCTTGGCCACTCTTGATTTTATTCAGCAGAATCTGCATTTTCCTGTGCACGAGTAACAAGTAAGAGGAATCACTGCACTCGAGAGTCAGTAGGAGGGCAATGGCAGCCAGACCTGGAAATCCAGTAACCCTTGTACCACTGACCTGAGGATTAAACCCTGCTCACTGAAACATGAGCCCAGGCTGCCAAATTGCCCATGATAAGCTTTAAAGAACTGGGAATAAAACCATGCCTGCATCTATTTTCTTTGCAGCAACTTTTTAGCTGGAGGCTCGTAACTGGCTTCAGCAATGTGAATAGAGAGCCCCTGCAAGAGACCTGGCAGCGCTCAGCTGTGCTCCAGGATCCCATTCTTGGGGTTTTGTTTGTTTGTCGTCTGGATTAAGGGGATTAAAGACTTAACCTTTGTACAGCCTTTCAAATAATAACATGTTTGTGCTCATACTGCATGTCAGGGAAGCCCTTCCGCCCCCCATTCCTGATTTCATGATACAAGTGAAGATCTGAGAGTGGTCAGGCTTATGTAAAGTTGTGTCTTGTGCTTTAAAGCCCCATAAATTCAGCTCAGTGTTCCTGTTCTCCTCTGTTTCATGGTGTTGCTGGGACCAGGGCAGGGTACCTGCTACAGACCCCTATCCCAAGAACTGGGTGGGGTCATGTTAGTGGGGGGGGGTCACGGTCTGAGCTGCCAGATCCTTGTCCAGCTACTGCGCCTCTGGGCTGTGTTTTTTGTAATCAGAAATAAAATTCATGCTGCCAGATGGGACCCTGCTGCATGTCAGTCTGTCACTGGCTGTGGCTGTTCCTTACCTCCTGCTCTCAAGTGGCTTTTTTAAACAGGTTTCAGAGGTTTGCAGTTCAGACTGTAGCCCTTTGAGTGAGTGGCAATGGCTTTTTGAGATTCTTTTGGGATTTTTGGGGGATTATTCCAACATTGCCTAAAACTTTCAGAAGCATCTAAGTGTTTTAACTAATTTATTGGCATGAGCAAAAACAAGACTAAGGAGGACTCAAGAGCTGTCTTTAGCTTGAAAATTTTTCTTCTACTCCCTGTGCATATTCCACACGTGATTAAGGGAAGACCCAAGGCCACCTTGGGGACCAGCTGGTCCCACTTGCAGGGATATCACCTGCAGGCATGGCCAGGACTTGTTCTCCTCAATATGGTGCAACATCTGCATGGTCTGAGGGATGCCCAAGAGACAGTCAGGCCGACACAGAGATGTGGGTGGCCCTGGCTTTAAGACCTTCTCCTTGGAGCTGCTTTCCTGGAAATAGCGCTGAACCAAGAGACATTTTATGTGGGAGTTTCAGGGATTGGATTTGTTGGAGATGAGAGTTCATGGGGATGGGAGTTCCTGGGGTTGAAGTGTGTGAGGAAAAGGCTTTCCTCTGGCAGTTCACTCCCTGGCAGGGAACTCCCTGCCCCTGGTTGCCTCATGACTAAAAGCAGTCCAGCAAGGATTGTGAGTACAGTTTTTAGAGCTATGACAATGCCATAGGATTCCCGTAGATACAACTGTCAGCATGGCACTCTGAAAACACTTGGTGGGAAAAAAAGTAAAATTTTGGCTCTTCCTGTTCACAATGGACTGGATGTAACAAGGATGATACAACTTTATTATCCGGATCAGGTAACAGCTTTACCATCTGGACTGTCATCACATTCGGTAACTGTTGCTCCCTACAACAAACTACAGCTCTTTTCTAAGTAGAGCAGCCAATGTAAATAGCAATTTAGAAGCTACAATGCATAGAAAAGCTGTGGATCTACAGGTCTGTATCCAAGAGTCTGTACTATCCAGCTGTGCTCAGGACATGAGTGACCACTGCTTTCCCTCCGAAGACAGCACATGCTGTGTCAGCCTCTAACAAAGCTTGTTACCATCAAGGACTTTACTCTAGGGAAATAGTTTTTAAAATAACTGCCTGGATGTTGCCTAAAAATATACTTTAAAGAGAATCCTTAATCAAAGTGATGTAACAACAGGAGTATTTACTGTTCTATTTGACCCTGGAACAGAAAAGTCACAGAGACTTGACCATTTTCTGCATTTTAGAGGGGATTTTATCTTGTGAGAAATTTGCCCTACCCGACTTAAATTTAGAAGATGTGAGTCCCCTTGTGTCTTCTGCACACCAAAGGGAATACAGACTGAGCTTGAGCAATGTATGTTAAATTTGCCAACAGTTCTCCACTGCAATAAATACCTCTTGCAACATAACCCTGAAACTTGTGGATTGCAAGCCTGTGCTTCTGGAGTATAATAGACTTCATCCACTCCACCAAATGCCCATAAGGAAATTGTAAGTGAAATCAAACCACAAAATATGAGAGTGAACTTGCACAGACAGTTGATTTAGGGCACAAGCACCTCATTCTGGCTCTTGACTACAATTTTCAGAAGCAATTCACAGCAAGTATGTAATAGTCAAACAAGTTGGGTTGGACATTAGGCTATGTGGTGGGTAACATGAAGAAATAAATGGAAATGTGGTTACAAATTTGAAACTTTATCTTTGGAAAGTCTGTGCAGCATTTCTGAGAGCTCCACTTGACCTACAACTTCTGTGTAGAAACAGTAAAAGTGATGTAAAGGCAGTGAAAGTGAATTAATTTTAAAAGTCTAAGTGAATATTAATAGAACCTGCTATATTCAACAATTTACAAGCGTGTTTGGCATTTATAGATGAACTGTGCTGTTTGTTACATATTACATTAAAGAAGAATCCTGAACCAACATATCAAAATGTCAAACTAACACAGCATTTTTCTTTGATCTCCTTTTTTGTTAAAATGAATTATTGATAGCCTTTTTCATGGCTGACAGGAGAGATTTCTGATTTTTATTTGCGTACTAGATCAAATCTCCTATTCCTTCTGCAGACAGAGGTCTTTACAACAATATCCAGATATGATATGTGCAATTCCTTCTCGCGGGGAATGTTCTCCCCACCCATCCCGTGCTGCTGTGATTTCTTAAGCTGATATTTTCATTGGAAGTCTTTAAGCAAATATGTAGCCCACCCTGGAGCCAGCGGTCAGGATGAGGGTGCGATGGCTTTGTGTGGGCCCGCAGACCACAGCGGTGGGTGTGCAGCTCCACAGAGGGATCTGGAGCTGGTTTCCCAGCATCTGTGGAGAAAAACCTGTTTGTCTTTTCGGCGATGTGGCTTGGAGAAGGTGTTTTCCAGAGCGAGGTTAGATTTATGCTGGGTTTCAGGGAGATGGGGTGCATGGTTCTGGAGGTTTTGGTGGTACCAGGGGGTAACAATGTCTCTGTTTTCCACCATCACCTGGTCTGGACATCAGCAAAGATGGTCACCACAAGAGCTCTCAGCTGCTCCGATGGTTTGCAAAAAACTCTCTTTTCAAATGTTACCCCATTTATGGTTCCGGCAGTCATGTGTTTCTTAAGGGTCCACCTCACTCCTGGAATTTGGCAGCCCCCAAACCCATTTGCTGTACTTCACCTACAAATTGAGAAATGGTTTTGGCTTGTTTTATTTCAAGGTCAGAAGTCTCCATCAGAGAAACAAACCTTCTTCCTCATGGTCTGTTTATCCTGTTTAGCATTTTTAATTTCATCCAAAAGATGCCACTTGAGTTTGGCAGCTGTTGGGGCTCTTCCTCTTATATCTCTGGGTTTACTCAGGCAGCAGGAAGGATGGTGCAAACGGTAGCCATAAGGCTCATGAAAGGCTTTAGATTTGCATGGATTTAAATGGTTTCACTTGGTTTAAGTCAGAATAAATTGACTGGAAATGTGGGTGAGGGTGGCCGTAGGCAGAATGCTGCATGGAGGACAGAGGGACACACTTATCTACTTATACTCCCCCATCCCCAAATGTGTTTCTGTTGCCTGCATCCCCTTACAAATTTGACAAATATTTCCCTCCCTGCAATTGTGGAAGGGGGGACCAGCAGCCCTTGTCTTTCTGTGCCTCCAAGGAGATGTGGAGCCTGCGAGTGCCTTTCCCTGCTTTCTGCTGTCTCTCAGCCAGCAGGTCTGCTTGCTTTCTTCATGCTTTAATCAGGTTTTTTCTCTCCGTTCTGCTGACCCAGTTTAGGCTCTTTGAAGGCACAGCAGAGCTCCCCGGCGGCTGCAGCTCTGCCTTGGGGGGACATGGACGGGCGGTGGAGCTGAGCAGACGAAACGGCAGCAGCAGCACTTAGCCCAGGGGAGGAGGGTGGTTTTGGAGGTGTAGGTCTGCTTGGTTTGCTCCCCTGGGCACATTTGGGTGCATGTTTTTCTCTCTTAACTGCTGCGTAGGGTGTGCTGTTGTTCTTTGTTTTTGTTTTTTTATAAATCCTTTTCCCTTTCAAAGGAGGTTTCATTTCAAGGCTGCTGGAGCAGTCTGCAGTGGGGTTTCAGACACGCGTGCTCACACTTCGTGCCTTAATAGCACCTGACATAACCTGGTCACAGGCACGAGCCAGGCAGAGATTATCCATCCCCCACTGCTGCTCTGTCCCCACTCCTGTCCCCTTTATGTCATCCTGTATCTCAGGCAGCATCCCTTGCCCAAATCCCTTGAGGAGCCCTCCCCACCTCCCCTTTCTGTCCTGGGGTTTCAGGTGTCAAATTTGGGGCGAGTGTGGCTCTTTTCTCCATGTGTGGGTGGGGATGCTGGCTTTTCTCTGGCTGCACAGGGATGATTGCAGCTCTGCAGTAATAATTACGTGAGCCAGGCCAAGGAGTGATGGTAGGGGAGAGGATCTGCGTGGTGGGATGACTCAGGGGTGGGATGACGCAAGCCTGGGGCCTGACTTTCTCCTTGCAGGCTGCAGAAACTTCTCTCCAAAAAGCTGGCGTCTAGGTCGGGGAATGATTTACCACATGGCTGCCAGTATCCATTCCCTCTGCCTGGCACTGGCCCCACTTCTTACTGCAAAGGCCTCCAGAAAAAGCATGAGAACATTTGTTTTCACTGTTTTTGTTGGTATTTGGTGGTTTCCTGCCCGGCTGAAGGAGGACCTCAGGTGGTGTAGGAGGAAACTAAGGACCTCACGAGATGCTGTTCATGATGAATTTCCTGACATAGTTGGCCTTTTGGAACTTTTATTACAAATTGACTTTATTTCCTTCCATGTCCCATTAACCAAGAAGAGTAATTTTGGTTTGCATCCAAATTCATGTTGACCTAGGTGAATCTACCTGTGCAGACATACTTTGGGGTGTCAGAGGATCTGTGTGTATGAAGCTGGTGTGGTTCTGTGGCAGCAAAGCTGCCTGTGACCGACCCTTGCTGACCCTTCAAGCCCAGGAGACACTAGCTTGTGTTTCATTTGCCGTACTTATGACCTTTTCATGGCTGGGAAGTCCAGTCATGTGGGCAGGAGATCACCCAGATGAGGACTCCTGGTAGCTGCCCTTCTGAAAACACTCGTGGTCTCAGCCTTCTGCGCACTGTTTCTTGGTTTGTGGTCATGGTGCAGAGACTGTTCATAGCCCATCCCTCCTTCTCCTAAATGCTTTAGGTTCAAGCACTCAGCCGTGTAAGGAAGAGCACAGAAAGATGGAGTTCTGGGTCTGCCTGCTGGTTGGCAGGTAGAAACCAGCTTGTTCCAGCCTAAGGCATTTCCCATATGAGGGCTTTTCTGTTCAGACTCTCTGTGTGGACAGTTCTGTGCAGGTTCTGCTGTGTAGGAGATGCCATCCTTGTGTATTAAAGCAAAAAGTGCTTTAGTATCTGTGCTATAGATGATGTATTCTTATTTTTGTAACCCCTCTTGTTGCCTCTCCCTTGTCTCCTCATACAGCTTCATGGGGGTTAATTTTAAACACCGAACCTCTTTCTTCTAAATTCCATTGCTGGTTTCCTCGTGCACATTTGCTGTTTAGTGAATAAAACAGGCAATTTCTGAAAATTAGTGTCAGTTGTATTTGTTATAGTGGGTAGGTAATGGCTCTGGAAGTTTTCCCATGGGGTTATTTTGGTCCTGGCCCTCAGGAGCAGAGCTGCTGACTGGGCTGGGCTGTGCCAGGGTGCCTGGTGGTTTGTGGTGCACACACAGGCTGTGCAGCAGACCCCTGGCTTCATCTTTCACTTGAGATCCTGCCAGCATTTAAGCTCTGCAATGAAAGAAAGTGCAAAAACCCTTCTCCACACACATGGTAGTAATACTTCAAGTATATTTATAGAAAGGGCTGGTATTTTTTCCTGTTGGTATTAAATTATTGTAAGAAGGATGCAAGTGTTACTACACCGTAGTTCTTCATCTCCTCAGAGCATTTGTTCTCTGCTGAGAACTCTGTGTGATGGTGATGTTGTATGGTCATTTTTGGATTTTTGCTCTCCTGTGCATTAGGCACAGGTCTTGAAAACCCCTCTGTACCACCATATTGCTCCACCTGAGGGATTATCAGTGGGGTTTGTGTGTTCCTCAGAACATTCAAACCGGTGGGTTTGCGAGTTTGTGGGGCTAAGGTGAACATCAGAGGTAAGACATGGCATTGCTTTTGGACTGATCCTGGATGAACTCAGACCAGGTGCTTTACACTGCCGTCACAGCAGGAAGAGAATAGTAGGAGCAGCTCAGCTCTTCTGCCAGTAATATAATACTTTAACTTTTAGTAATTTCTCCAAGAATCAGCTGTGTATATTTGTTTTCCCCCCTGACTTCTTAGAGGCAGAGGCTAGATGTCTTGCAGCCTGCGTTTTCTGTGGTTTTATTAATTTGATCAGTATACAGGTGTATATACGTGTGGTCGTCTGACCAAAATCAAATGCCATCAGATCTTTTGCTCTTGCATTCAGTGCATAAAACTGGCAGTGCTTTGGGCAGCTCAAGTAGCCTTCACACTGATGAATGGAAAAATCCGTTCAATTGTTCCTTGAAAAAGCCACCTTTCTTTCTGAGCAGCTCACACATGCATTCAGATATATAACACAGGCAGCAGAAATGGGCTGAAATTAATCCAGTCTGTAGCTCCTACAGTGACAAAATATCTGGATAACTTAGTAGCAGGTTGCCCCAAGATGGCACTCTGTGTGCGTGTCACGCTAAAATAATACTGTGGTTGTGAAAGACCATCTTTATAATCTGTGCACTGCATCTGTCTCTTCCTGGGGAGGTAACGAAGGTGTAAGCCAGAGGTGACAGGCATGCAGCAAATATTATCACACAGCCCTTGGGTGATGGTCAGTGAGGGCATCGAGAGCGTTGTCAGAGGTGACGCAGGCAAAGACAGAAGGATCATGGCTGAAAGGGAATTACTGGTTTTTGAACAGAATATGACCTAATATGTTTTTATCCTTTTCCATGCTTTTTGTGTATTGATAAGGTGGTGTAATTCCCAGATGTCCATAATATTTCATGCAATTGTTTTGCTATTCCTTTATCTCCTCCTATGCAGGGTACAGGGAAAGGAGTTGTGCTCTAAGCAAAATCTGACTGTTGAGGAAGCAGCATTTCCAAGGTGTATGTCCAAAATAATAAAATAACTTCCTCTTCCTTTGTTCATGGAAAAAGCACTGAAATATTTTTTAAAAAATAAAAAAGTGACAGGATAGAGGGGAAAAGATGGTACCTTAGCTTCACGTTAAGGATCATAGGATCATAGATTGGCTTGGGTTGGGTTAGAAGGGACATTAAAAATCATCTCATTCCAACCCCCTGGGTGGGGCATCCACAACTTCTGTGGAAGTACCAGGTGCTTCCTTCTGTACCTGGTACCTTCTGTACCAGGTGCCTCACCACTCCCACTGTAGGATTTTTTCCCTAAAACTAATCTAAACTAAATCTTCTTTTTCAGTTTGAACCCATTTCCCCTTGTTCTGGCCTTCCAGGCCATTGTAAATAGCCCCCTTCCAGCTTTCTTGTCAGCTCCCTTCAGGTACTGGAAGGACACAGGTCACCTTGAAGCCTTCTTTTTTCTAGACTGAACAATCCCAGCTCTCTCAGCCTTTCCTCATAGGAGAGATCCTACATCTAATCATCTTGGTGGCCTCCTCTGGACTCGCTCCAGCAGGTCCCTGTCCCTCCTGTGCTGGGACCCCAGAGCTGGATGCAGTGCTCCAGGTGGGTCTCACCAGAGCAGAGCAGAGGGGCAGAATCCCCTCCCTCCCCTGCTGCCCACGGGGCTCTGGATGCAGCCCAGGACACATTAGGCTACGTTTTGGAAATTCTTAAGACAAAGGGGATTAACCAAATATATATTTTAATGAATAGAAGGTTGTCAAATATGTTTAACTTTGGTGTCTTAGGTTGCGTGTCCGGGTTTGGTTTTCTTCCTTGCAAAATAATCTTTATGATTCTGCTTTGATGATTTTTCTTGTCTATCCGAAAAACTGGAAAAGAAAATTTTAAAATAATTAAAGTTTTCTCCTTATCCAGTTCATCTGTATCTGTCATTTATAATTCTTTAATGATGTACATGCTTTGAATGAGCCATATATTTTTTAATGGTTTGTAGAAGGAAAAAAGCCTTTCATACTTTTGCATTGTATTTTTTGTAATTACTTTTATCAGCCTATGGCTGAAAATTTGTCTCCATTTTGGAACTTTCTGTAATGGATTGAGACAAAATCTAATTCTGCACTTCACATACTCCATGGGCCAAATAGATCCTTCATTTAATTCCATTAAGTGGGTTTTGCAGAGAGAGGAGTAATTTACAGGAAGCACTTGGCCCCGAACCCTCTTCGAAGTGACTGGCAAATTAGGTGTAACATGGGCATGTGAAAGTGGGTGAAGCCTCCTTCATATGAGTGGAAGATGAACCCTTGAGTGGCAGGATGTTTTCTGGAGCAAAGGGATGTTACCCGGCAGTGCTGCTGCCCTCTGAGCTCGCTCAGGTGCTCAGCCACCGCTGCCTTTGTGTGTCACCCTGAGGACACCGCCTGCGCTGATGCAGACACCGATTGTGCTGCTCTGCAGCTTTGACAGCGCTCACTAACCTGGATTTGATGTGGCATGACAAGACACCAACTTCTGCTCCGGCAGCGAGACTGTTCACGTGCAGTGCAGTCTGCTGGAGTCTCCCAGGACGTTCGAGCCGTATCCGTGTGTAATGGCCTTGTGCAGTTAAGTGGAGCACACTGTCTGAATGAAAGTCAAATTTCAGAGCAGCCTTGTTTTCCTCCCCTCCCTCTCCCTCCACCAGTGCCGCTTTCACCACCACAACGGGATGTCTTCCTGCTTCCCCGTCACTCCCCAAAACACACAAGCCCTCCTTCTTGCATGGTGTAACTAATCTGGTTTGCTGACTGAGATCTGCCGAGGCCTTTAAAGTGATGCCAGCTACTACAGACTCAATGTAGCATGGCAGCATTTCAGAGTGAAGCTAAAAATCCAAATCCAATAAGCAAGGAAATAAGCATAAAGAAGCAGCCCTGGTTTCCATTCTGTCCATCAGCTTGCTGCCTGGTGGGGCAGCTTTGCACTAAAAGTTGGCCATGGATCATATGTTAGAAGTATGAAGACCTCTTTTTTTCCTCTTTTTTCCCTCTTTGAGCTCAAATCTATGAAGAGATGCATCTTTTAAAATCCTACAGGAAAATCACATTATTTTCAGGGATGAGCTTTCAGGCAGTTTGGATTCCTTTTTCTCTCTGTTGGGATTAGCGAACAGCAGCAAAACTCACACTTCTCTTCCTAAATCCCCATTCAAAATGGAAGGGAGGTTACCCAAGCTCAGGTTTTGTTCTTTTGAGATTTAACTGAAAGAGAGTTTCAGTGAGGGGGTTGTGATCCTGTAAGGTGCTGGCTTTCATGAAAATTAGCAGAAAAATTTTGTGAAAAATATTTGCATTTCAAGCGAATGCAGATTAGTAAAACGCTTATGGTGAAAAATTCTTTTATGGATTTGTGAAGAAAACAGGTTAAATGATTTCTTCTTTGTTTAATTTGTGGAGAGAAGATGACTTTTCAAAAAAACCATAAAGAACCCCCAAAACACAGCTACTGAACATCATGTGCAGGAACAGGATGTGATGAAAACCTAGAGTAATGGGGGAAACCATCCACAGTGCTGGAATGGGTACTGGAAGTTGGGAGATGCTTGCTTCTGGAGAAGGATTGAATGGGTGCTGGAAGCTCTGTGGCTTTCTGAAATGGCAGACTGATGTTCTCTTCTGCCAGAGTGTTCCAAGGCAAAACTGTTCCTACATGGTTTCATCAGGCTAATTTTAACTTTTATTTTATTTTTATTGTACAAAACAAATAAAGAAATTTGCCAGTGTAAGGAGGATTAAGAGTGGATAATCCATTTTTGTGACTCATTCTGATAAGAAAAGAGCTCATCAACTCCCTGTAGCCTTGCATCTGAAGACAGTTGCTGACAGATTGCACAAAATATGTCCCTGCATTTTTAGGACCCCGAGACAGCATCTTGCAAGCAGATAAAACTGAATAAAACCTGACAAACCGTTTTCATACTGGAGAGATGAGAAGAAAAATGCAGATAGTTTTTGTTAGGGGATTTGAATATGAAGCTATGAGGAAGGGCATTGAGTTATAACTTAAACTCCTTAAATGGTCTCTTGAACATGAAGGATCTTAGTTAATTAAAAGTTATTGCATAACTGCTGCTGGGGAGTGAAAAGTTTATTTTTAATTATACTGCCTTACATAATGGTTGCATGATGACAGAGGCAGCATGATGAAGTGTAAGAGATTTAAGCATACTTTTTTAATACAGTGAAATTAAAAAGTGGGGTGTTGATGTATTAATTCATCCTTGACTTGTACCTGTATCTGTTTCATGGTCTCTGCTTCAGCACTCAGTTTTTGAGGACAGTATCTGTTTGTTCTGTATTTGTACAGCCCACGGCTGTGATGATGACTTCTTGAGTGTGGTATTCATCAAGACAATAAATAATCTTGTCCACTTTCAGCTTCTCCTTTGATCTTGGAATATTTTGGCCAGCAGACTGGTACACATGCATCTGTAACTAATATGCCAACAAATCACATCTATAATTTATTGTAATCATGGAAAACCTATTTCAGCTGGATGATTTCTTAAGTAATTTATTTAACTGTGGTTGTAGAACTGTATTTTCTGCCTTGATGCGAAGAACTGTTGGCTTTAAAAGCTGAGCGTGCAATGAGGGAATTAGGTTTGTTGTTTTTAACTGGAGAGAGCATCTACAGAAATGTTACTGACACAAAAAGGGAAAGTGAGATGGAGTGGAACTGCATATTAGCGTATAATGTAAGTAAAAGAGAAACTTGTTTTCTCTCAAACTTAAAAATGTCTCCTATAAAATACTCCCTTCCCTCTTTGAAGTCTCTGTGTGCCTCATCAGTGTTTGCCAGCATTGGAGGGGTGTCTCTGTGGGGTTTTGGGTCACAAGAACTTGCATTGCTTCTACATGCTCCGGGATCGGGCTGCTGGAGGCAGCCAGGCTCTGCTCCAGCCTCAGCTCAATTGTCGAGCCCCCGGTGTGGGGCCTTGATGGCTGAAATGTTGTGTCCTGAAGTGTGATGTTCAATTTATCTAAACAAAATACTCATCTGGAGGAGCCACCACCAGCTGATCAGGCTGAACTGAAAAACAGACAGGAAAACAGCAGCTCACAGAGTGGTCCTGGGTTGACCCTTGTTAGACTTTAAAAGGCTTGTTTCTAGCCATGAGCAAACTGCTGTCCATTCACTTTTGCTTTGACAAGCACCTTTCCTACAAAAGGACTGATGATGACGATGATTACTGTTGAGCTGGCCTATATTGTGCAGGGTTTTTAAGCTAAATGATGATAGACACCATAATAGCTCCAAGGAAATCTGGTGTGAGCCTCCTCTGCTTTGTAGCCTCAGCCTGCCCTTCCCCCTTTTCAAGTTCTGTAATTTCTGAAAGTACCTAAGACTTTCTTGAGTTACAGAGGAAAAGCTGGAATTGATTTACAAGCTGACTTAGTGGGGCTTTCAACAGAGATTTACGGCTGTTGAGTATTTCTGACAAAGTCTTGTCAGAGGTTTAAAGCTTGCTTTGTGAATGCATTTATTAATTAATGTTTGCCTCTCTTTCATGGCTTTGACTATTATTTTTTTAAATGGAAGCCATCACAAAGAATTTAATTGCAGTGATTTTTTAATTATTTTGTTTTAGATGTATTTGTCAGGAAAAGCATATGAAATTGAATGGATGTAAAAATTAATAACACCACATCCTTTTCAATAACTGGGAATTAATGCAACGAAGATCTGCAATATCAGGCTGTATCTCTTGAGTCAGATATGCAGAGATGCCTGTCTGAGGTACATGAAACCATGAATTTAGAGGGAATGACAAGATTGTCTGTTGATGTTACAATATGACTATGCTTTCGTCCTATTGTTTGATGGGGTGGTTAACACTCAGTGGTACCACGTGCCTGGTGGTATCAAGCATCTGTATGAACAGCAGGCTTGTGCACTGCCCTTCTTTTTCATGCTTGTCATGTATCTTCAGTTGTCATCTAAGTACAAAACCCAAACCCCCAATAATTCGATTGTTCATTTGTAAGCTTCTTACGTAAGTATGTACTTCTCATGTCCTTTACAAGGGCTTAATTAAAGTCTTTTAAGATAGCTGGGAAAAGTAGGACAGGAAGACTGGATGTCAAGTAACTCTCCAAACCAGTCTGATCTCCCATGACCAGGATAGGTCCTGGAAACCCTCGACTGGGATTATAATGCCTGCATGATTTTGGGGATGCAATGAAGGATGGGGATGCAATAAAAGGCTGCAGAGAGCAAATACTGCTGGGCCCTAACAAACCTCATCTGTCGGCCAGCACACCAGAACCATTGCCTCCTCAAAGCCACTTCAGCTTTTCTTTCCTCTTCATGAATTAGTTGACTTACCCCAGATGCAATAAAAGAGTAGGTCTCTGTTTTAAACACTGGGTTACTGAGCTCAGCCCTGAAAATTAGAATCTGTCTTCGACTGGGAGTTTTTGGCTTCTGCTCCATGGTTCTCCAGGGAAGAGCTGCTCACTCTCACAGCTGGTTTTTTCCCTGGGGTTTGGCTGAAAATGCTCTGCTGCTGTTGCCTTGTGCCAGTGTGTGTCCCAGGGGTGGGAGGCAGTCGGTGTCCTACTTCCTTGCTGGCATTTTCACATGGGAGGTTTGTAAGTTTTAGATCAACTAGAAACCAAGACAAGGTGGAACTTAGATTCACTTGAGAGCTTTTTTTTGGGGGGGAGGGTAGTGGCCACAGATTTACTAAGTTGTTTTTCTAACTCATGAGTTTCCTCCCCCCATAAATGTAACCAGAAAGGAGGCGGCATCACTTGGCAAAAGAACATGTAGGTTAAGTTTCGTTTTGCTGGAAATGTTTTTCCTTAGTTGTTAAAAACAGATTGGAGTTTTTGACAGCACAATGTGGTGTCCAGTCCACGTGTGGGTGGCAGGAAACACTTTGTAGGGGGGTGCCAGATGTTTTCCTCTGCCTCAGGGGAATATCTTTGAAAATACTCACCCTTCTGGTGAGATCTGCTGCTGTACAAACTGCAGAAACTTAGGTGGATCCCGAACATTGGTGCTGCCTGTGGACACGGAAACTCTTGTGCATCAGGAGCTCAGTAGGAAGCCAGGGCATCTTCTCTCTTGATCTGAAGCACCATGACCAGACAGGTCTCTGACTCATCATCTCCAGTGCATTGGTGCTGCAAATTATTTGAATTTCCTGTGAGTCTGTAACCAAGGTAATGGCACTCATGGTCACTGGTGGGGCTGGCTGTCCTGTTTCACTCATGGATTTTCTTGCTTCTGATGGTACTATGGGAACGGTTGTCTCTGGCTGGATGACACGATCCCTGTTTTGCTTGGTGATGGAAAGTGACTGCTTTGCTCTTGAAATCAGAGCTGAAACTTTTCTTCCCCTGATATTTGTTTTACCCATGCCTAGCTGCTGTTAGATGGGTATTGAGCGCAACTCCGTGAATATCAGCTTTCCTGCACAGTGCTTTGGGGTCAGTATAGAAAAAAATATGTCTGCGTTCTTGGTGAGGACGCAGGATTCCACAGGAGTGCTCTCAGCTGTTGTGGGAATTTGTGTCTGTTCTGGGAGGGGCATCCATTTTTGCTCTGAGGAGATGCATGGACCAGAAAGTCAACAAAATGTAGGTCCAGAGGGATACTGGGAGCTGTGGAATCCATCCTGGAACAGAACAATACGCTTAGGCCATCCCTGATGGATGGGTCCTAGCTTACTTAGCCTGTTCTTCTCAAAACCTAAAATCACCTTTTACTAGCTTCTCAAAACCTAAAATCACCTTTTACTAGCTTGTTCCACTGCCCTGTCCTTGCAGATTTTTTTTTTATTTGTAGCCCAGATATTCCTTGTTGGCAATTAAGTGGATTAATTTTTGGTTTACTCTCAATGGACATATAGCACAGTTGACTGCTGTCCTTTTTGCAACCTTACACAGCTTTGAAGACTTACTGTGTTCAGACCTTTCTTTCTGAGCGTACATACATTCTTTTCTTTGAGCCTTTTCACAGAGGGACACCCACCGCTGCAGTGAAATATCTAAAATCTGGAATATTTCTCTTGGTCACCTTCTAGGTTGTCTGGGAAGCTTTCTTACTGTATGCAGTGGAGATGATTCATGGAAAAATGGTGGTTATAACCTGTTATGGCTATCTTTATTTCTAAGAAGTTTCTTTTTGAACCTCTTTATAAAGATGACTTTACCAGATATGAGCACACATGTAAGCAAAAAAAAAAATCTTCCTTAACACAAAATATTATTGAAGTTCCTTTTTATTCAGCAGCAATTTAAATTCTTCTTTCTTCCTTTCAAAATACCAAATGGAAAGATTTAGGAAATCATGAGCATTTTTTCTTGGTTCCTACCTCAAAACCCTGCTGCAAAAATTGTGCGTCTTCCAGAATACCACAGGGCAATTGTGTAAATGTGGGGGCAACCAGAGCTGGAGTTGCTTTGTGGATTTGAATGACTTCAGACTATTTTCTTGCAGTTGAATATTTGAGTGTGTGGGAGGGTTTTCTCCTAAAAGCTATGAAAAAACAGGGGGGAAGAAAACACGAAGTAAATTATAGTTCCAAATTTATTCAACAGATCACAGTTTCCATACCACCGATATAGATTTTATCACTAATATTTCCCACAAAGGAAGGAGGTAGTGCCACAGACCTGCAGTTAATATTTCACTTCAGCAAAATATTGTGATGAAGCTGTCCTGATACTTAATATGTACAAAATCAGCATGTTCCAAGCATTGTTTTGCACTCTGCTTTAGTTTCTTGGGAGAAGCATTGCAGTGGAAACTGGTACTTAGTTTATAAAAAGCGCGGTGAGTGTCACTCAGAGGGATTTTTGTGCCGTGTGATGTGGTGTGGTGTGTCCTCTCTTCAGATTATAGACAGCCAAAGTTAATTGCAAGTGTGATGCCAGGCTGCTGCCAGCTCGGTGGCTGCCCGGCCTGGCCCTTTGGTCAGTTTCCCATGCCGCACACTCCAAAGTTTGGGCTGCTGGTATGAAAAATACGGTGCAGGCGTCTGCCAGCCTGGGCTGCTGCTCCTGCTCCCCGTCGAGAGAGTGTTGGCACTGGCATGGAAGGATGTGCCAGTCCCTCGTGGGTGCCTGTGTCAACAGGGTGGAAACACTGAGCAGCCATGCAAGGAAAAGCAAAGACTCTGGGTCTGGCGGTCACAAATGTGTGCAGGCTGGATCTGCTCCTCCAGCTAAGACAGGTTTTAGTGTTTTGGGTAAAACAAGTGAAGCCTAGCCTAAGGATGTGAACCTGTAAAAGGCAGGGGATTTTCTTTATCCTTTTTCAACTGATTTTCTGCAAAGTATTTTAAGTACTTCGTTGTAGACAATAAGTACATTGTTGAAGAAGGTTGGTAGGCACTGTCTGGGCTTGACACAAGTGCCTGTTAGAGCAACACAGTTGGTATAATGACTTATACACAGAAAGTAAGATATCTGTATCTGAGACAAAGTGCTTTGTATACATGAGGATTTCTGCTGCCCACAGATGCTGAGAGAAAGCTGCATAACAACTGGGGCGCTCACAGTTTTGTGTGAAGGCTTCTATTGTCTGTGAGGGCTGATCTCTGGATAATAAAACCAGAAAACCTGCACTATCTACCAAGGAGTACTTGGTGCATCTACTTAGCTTTGCATTGCCATCTCTTTAGAAATGTGAAATTCTACCTTATAAATCAGGGTAGGTTTGTTTTTTTTTTTTCTTCTACCTCTACCTGTTTCCATCACCATCATACTATGGATGCCACCAGGTGCAGATGGTCTTCAAACCACCATTGCATTTCTGCCTGTATTGCAGTGCACCTTCCTCTGTATCAGGATCCCACAGGGGATGTTTTGCATGCATGCAGCTCATTTAGGGAAGTACTTGGAATTTACAGACCTACTGGGAATTGAATTTTATTTTCTCTCCCATGGTAACTATCAGTTTTTGCTCAGCGCAAATGGCTGTCTCTCATCAGAGGACACATTTTTAGTGGAGAAATAACTGGTAAAAAAAAGCAGAGATGCCAGGCATTTAGAAACAAGATGTGCCTTAACTAAATCATTACTTCTAGAAAACTTGTTTAGTCAAGCTGGCACCCAGCTGCCTTCACCCTGGCCAGCAATAGTCTCCCACCAAACCACAGGACTCTGCCTGGAATTTGTTTTCTTAAGAAGTAATCCTTGCAAATCCTCATCTCAAATTGCAATTTTCTCTTTCCCTAGTTTCCCTGATTTTGCTAAATCCAGGTATCCTTGATATCCCTTGCCTCTTATATCTTCCTTGTGCCTTAGCCAATTCCCTACACCCTAATCTTTAATCCTTAGGTTGTTTTTTTCACTTTAGCCTGTGGTTTTGCCTTAGTTAATCTGGGTTTTGCACATGCCCGGTTTGTCTTGCACACAATTTTAATTTGGATCAAGAGTGAGCATATTGTTGCTTCTGCTGAATGAGCATAGATGCTTTGGCAGTCAGAGGGAGGACAGCTCTAGCACCCACGATGCTCTGGGTTGCCCACTGACGGTCACCTTCTCCACCAGTGCACAGCCACCTCTGCAGCTCTTTTTGCTGGCACAGGGAACGTGCTGTTAGACATGCAGCAGTGACTACAGGGATTGTAGACTGGCACAATTTAGGACAGGTCAGAAATTCTCCCAAAACTGTGTTGGGAAATTGGATGGATTGGATTTGGCACAGAAAATCACCCAGCCTAGGAGCAGGAGCTCTGCCCAGTGCAGCTGAGTAATCCTTAAGATGTTTCCTTCATTTGTGTGTTGATATATAATATTTTCAGCTAGTGTCCAGGCAGCCCACCAAATTCTGTTAACAGTGTGATCCTAAGGGGATTAGCTAATGACTTTCCATACTGATTGGGTAATGACTTTTTGGAAAGTGAGAACTCAGCAGAAAACAATCCTGGCAATTACAGTCTGCTCATGTCAATACTGCAAGTGCTGCAGAGCAGCTCCATGAATAAAATGGCTTAACTTCTCAAATTAAGTCTGTGTCTGTCTCACTAACCTCCCTACAGAGTCTCCTATTCTTGTCTGATACAGGAATACCTTTTATGCTCCAGACTCTTTGGGGATGAGAGTGGTTATAATCCCCCTGAACAGAGTCTTGTTCTGTCTGCTGCAAGAGCTTTTGGTGGCATGCCCTGGCTGCTGTTGTTATTTCAGGTGCAGTGGCAGGATGCAGCCCAGCCAGGTGGCTGGTGGCTCATTCATGTCCTGTCCAGGCTATGCAGATCTGTCCCCTCCTTTGCACCAGGAGAGATACTCAGTATGCTACTGAAAACAGCCAAAAAGCTTTTCTGACTTTGGAGGAAAAGAACGGATTTTAGGCATCCAAATCTAGTACAGGCATTACTGGTGGCATAAGTGCTGTTTTGAAATGTATGATTAAGAGCGGAAGTCTGTAAGCAGATCCCTGGATGAAGGTCTAGAAACAAGGGGAGAAACAGTTGCATATGTAAACACTCACTGTTCATAACAGGTCGGAAGGAGGGCAAGTTTCCAACCAGGATTCTGATAGCTCTTCCAGAAAGGTGGAGCATAACCTCATATTGACCCTTAGGGGATGCAAAGGACAACAGTTATGCTGCAAGAACAACTCAAAAGAGAACCAAAATATGCCCAAGAAGGGTCTTCAACCATACCAACACTTAAGGCTTTGTTCCCTCGTGGAGGCAAGAAATGATGTGCAGCAGTCTTCCTAGTATTTGCAGTAATTTTTACTTTTTTTAAGCACTCATTTTGCCAACAAGACAACAGTTTAAAGATGTGTTAGCAGCTGCATCTGCAACTGCATCTTTTAGCCATTGTTATGCATAATTACTCAGTGTTTTATCAATTCTGTTGTGCTCCCAGTAGCCTGGTTTGAGAGCCAAAGCACATCACTGAGATGTCTGCTTGGGTCCCATCAGAGGCACTGAAACTTGGTTGACTAACTGCTTTGCGCTGTTTGTTTTACCCGCGCTGCTTGATGCTTGATGCAAAAATCAAATAAACCCCTCCAGGCTTGTAAATGGGATAGCAAAGTTCATAGGTAATAACAGTGGCCTGCACGCCACAGTTTGCCCTCTGATGTATGGAATTTATAACATACATCTTTAACAAATAATTAAGAAGAAGAAAAGCTGCAGATAAGCAGTTTATTTGAGCTAAATCTGGCCGCTCCACTCTCTGTCCAGCTACTGTTAGACAGAGTCTTAAGTGGTGTTAGTAGGCTTAGTTGTAAAAGGCAGATTAATCTTGGAAGTGTTGGGTACATCCTGATGGTGAGCTTAGAGAATCATGCAATTAAAACTCTTAAACTTGTTTTTACTGATATGTATTGCTTTGGAGATTTTTTTTTGTGCTATGTGCAGGTGTGTTCTTCAGGTGGGAGTGCGCTCACCTCTCCCATAGCTGCTGGCATCCTCCTTCTCCACTGTTGCTGACCTGCTTCCTTGAGGAGGATAATGCCTGTCCCAGGTTTCAAGTGAAATTTGTTCAGTGAAATGTAGTTACATTTCTTCTTTATTTTGGCAACTCTACTTTTCCCACTCATCTTTAGTTGTAGTACAAAAGTCAGTAGTTTTTTATGAAAACTATTTTTTCCTCCTCCTCTTCAGCAAAAAATTTAAAAAATACAGTGACAGATCTTTTTCTGGAGACCAAATATGACATGTTCTGAGCATGCAAACCCAGGAGATTATAATGCAAGCTGGTTTGCAGCCTCTGAGTGTAGTGGCCATTGCCAGCTGTTGGCCACAATGAAGGGCCGTTGTGTCTCCTTGTTGTCACGGTCATCTCCAGTGATGCTGTGAATGGTGCCAAGTGCATCCATCACACCCTGTCTTGGAGAGGGGGGACACCCCCTTGGCTGTCGCCAGGAGCAAGTCCCCACCACTGCCACTTGTCTTCCTGCAGCCCTGCCTGAGCAGAGGTGCCCCTTTCCCTGATGCCTCCCAGGCTGCTCCTTTCCCTGAGCTCTTTGTCACTCAGCTGCTTTTGTCCTTTGCAGGCTCTGCTGCCTCTTGCCTTTCAGCGTTGTGTGTATTCCTCCAGCTGTTGCAGTTGTGCTCTTCTCTGCCTCTCACATTTTTTCACAGGCTGAGTCATCACCACTGCTCCTGAGTGATCCTGCACCTTCAGCATCTTGAATCTTCATCTAAATCTTACTACTTGGGCCAATTTCTGGTATTTTCCTTCGTTGTCCTGATTTTGCAGATTATAAATTTAAATGAAGAGGGCTCTGATTTTCCACTCTCTGCTGCTCCCGGGCCCTTGTTGCATAGTAAGCGACCAGCTGACAAACACTGCGTGTAACATCATGCATATTCCTGCTGACATTGTTGACAGCAGAGCTCATGCATAAAAAAACTTATGCCATAAAGCATAGGTAGCTCTGCAGACTTCTGCTCTATTTAATGCCCAAGTCAGAATATTGGTCAAAGCTTCTCTAAGAACGAGAGATGACATTTCCCCATCTGCTCATGTGAGGGGAGGAGTTTGTTCTTTGAAAAGCAGAATAATTGTTAGAAGACAAACGAGCAGGCCAAACTGCAATATGCTCCATGAGCAATTGCTCCTGAGTTGCAAATGTGTTCAGTGAACAGGGGCTGTGTAGCAACGCTGTTGGGAACATGTGTGAAAGATTTTAATGCTGCTGGCAAAGCAGAATGGTGCTTCTTTTTGACCATGTAGTAAAATAAGAGAAGGATTTCATAGCAATTTTTAAACAAGGACTAAGAGGAAAGTTTTTGTGCTTCTTATCTAACCTATCTTCTGAACCATGCACATTTGTTAAACCAGAGACCCAAGGATGGGTTTACAGACATCATGGTCCTGTTCTATGTAGCAGCCTTTCTGGTGTTTTTTGGCAAATCATATAACTGTAGGACAGGTTGGGTTGGAAGGGATCTCTAAAGACCCTCTAGTTCCAAGCCACCTGCTATGGCCAGGGACACCTTTCACTAGATGGGGTTGCTCAGAGCCCCCATCTGACTTTGAATGTTGCCAGTGATGGGACACTCTCTCTAGGGTCTCTACCACCTCTCTGGGCAATCTGTGCCACTGTCATCATAAAAAATTTATTTCTTGTATCTGGTCTGAATCTAGTTGAAAATATCTACCACTTGTCCTGTCACAACAGGCGCTACTAAGAAGTCTGTCCCCATCTTACAAGTCCCCCTTTACTGAAAGGCCACAATAAGGTCTCTCTGGAGTCTTCTCTTCTCCAAGCTGAACAGTCCCAGCACCCTCAGTGTGTCCTCATAGCAAAGGTGTACCATCCCTGTGATCATTGCCCTCCTCTGGACTCGCTCCAGCAGGTCCATGTCCCTCCTGTGCAGGAACCCCAGAGCTGGATGCAGTGCTCCAGGTGGGTCTCACCAGAGNGTTGAGCCTCGTGATGTTCCCATGGGCCACTTCTCGAGCTTGTCCAGGTCCCTCTGGATGCCATCCTGTCCTTCAGGTGTGTCAAACCTGACACCACTCAGCTTGGTGTCATCTGCAAACTTGCTGAAGGTGCAGCTGATCCCACTGTCCATGCTGTCGATGAAGGTATTAGATAGTCCTGGTCGCAGTACAGGTCCCTGAAGGACACCACTCATCACTGATTTCCATTTTGACAGTGAGCTGTTTGTCCATTGCAAGATGTGACTTTGTGGCAGAGCTGCCTCTCAGTTTGCTAAACCACCCTCCTGCATTGAGTGCAGGATCTGCAGGCAGGTCACCATTCAGCATCAGCACTTCCCGCCCACTGAACATGTGATGAGGCTGGTTATCCATTTCCCTCCTTTCCATGCAAGGCCTTTCTCAATCTGAGGACACCATCACCCAAGTGGACAGAATTATGATGGTTCTTTCAGTGTTGAAGGCTCTCTTCTCTGTTGTGCCTCAGTGTTTGGTGCAACAGGGAGCTGCAGCCCAGGTCTTGCCCTCACCTGCCTTGCAGAACCATCTGTGCCAAACATAACAAGTATCTGATATGAAATAGAAGATGTTAATATCTTAACATTAATTAATCTTAATCTTTAATTCTATAATAATAGAAGAACTATCCAAAAGGCAGGTGGCCAGGGTATAATTTCCTCCCAGTGAGGGATTTGAAACCAATGTAACAAATATGTCATATTGCCTCTTGAGACACCCTATTCACTATATTTCTAGGAGAAGGACTGTCAATTTTCTTGCTGATTTTGTGAGGTATATTTAAACTAAGTTTCCCATTGTTCCACTTACGCTAAAAACATTCCCAGATAGAACAATGTAGGAGGTTGGGTCATATATTTATTTACACATGAATAAAAAACCACATGCACGAACATTTAGCATTGTATTTTTGTAAAGACAGGCACAACTCCTTTTTTAAAAAAAAAAAATTCAAATCTGTGCTAGAGTTTTCATGCATTTGTTACACATTTCTGGATTAGTGGTGTAAGTTAGAAATCCTTTCTGTTTCCCTACCTTTGCTGTCACTCAGCTAGTTTGTTTGAATTTGATAATGCACGATGATAGGCCTGTGGGTAATCTGGGTATTGCAGCTGCCTTAGACCCCATGCAGTGTCAGTCCTACACTGCCTCATCTGAAGAATATTAATCTTTTTACCTGAAGGTGCTGAACATGATTCAGTGGGAAGATGTGGGCTGCACATCCTGCATCCCTGACCACTTCTGCAGGCTTGTGTGTTTCATGACATCATGCCTCTGGTTGTACAGAGGAGTTGTCAATCAACCATCCATACCCACACCTTTCCACCCAGAGTAGATTCTTTCCAGAGGTTGGTTTGACAAGACACGTGTTTGAAGGTGGTGGTAACGCCAGTATTTGATACTCCCTAGTATCTAATGGCACTTTGTGCCAAGCTGTTTTAAAGGCACTCATAAAGACAATGGATTGCAACCTGTTAGATCTGCAGAAGGGCTGTGCTGGTGAGCTGGAGTTACTGTGTCCTCTGGGTATGCAGGCACCTGGCAGTGGTGTGTTTTTCAGCAGTAAATGTTCAAAGCAGGAATTTAAAGTATTCCAGTGCAGTGTTTCCTTCTGGGCAGAAGGTATTTGTGCTGACCTGCCTCTGTGTGCCTGTGGACTGCTGTTTGTGCTGTCGAAATGCCAGCTGGCTCCGGGCATCCGCGCTTGGTCCTGCGCCGCAGATGAACAGGCGCCATTCGGTTGGGCCCCATAAATAGCTTTTGTTCATTCATTGAAAATTCAGTAATTGTAAACATGCTAGTTTAATAACTGTGCTTAATTAATGGTGGGTTAGTAAACGATGCGTGGAGAGGAGGTTAAAATTTACTAAAGGCTATCGCTGTGTAGCTCTTAATTGAATTAAGTGTGTATTAAACTAGGCCTCTTTCCTGTCCCTGGAGAAACAAGCTGGGTGCACTGGAGCGTATGGATGCTATTGACTTCAGAAAGTTCTGGTTAAAGGCAGTACAAAAATGCTCTATGGCCAAAGCCCAGATTATTCTGCATACATAATGAGGCCAAGGCAGTGTTAACACAAAGAGATAGAGAGCATGATGCTTACTTGAGGAATTCATATACCTGTTATTATCACAAGTCATTTCCCAAGAAGACCTAGTGAAAAAAAAGAAAATTCCCTACACTCATGATTTTAGCCTTATTTTGGAATTGGTAGCTTTTAATAGTTTTTATACAGGAGAATTGGTTGTCCTGTGTCTGGTTTCTCTGTGTGTATATAAAAGCATTTATAGACTTAAACCCAGTGTCAAAAAATCTGAAGGAAAATATCAACAGGGTTTTTTTTATTTTGTTGTTTTTTTTCCAGCAGTCTGTGTCCAGCAAGACTGTTTATAGCAAAAGTAGTCCTCAGGGAAGGTTTGTAACACAGAGAACAAAGGCGAGAGCTGCCATGTGCTAGGCATGGCATCCTTGTGCCCTGTATCTTTTATAGAGACTCATCTTATGCTTGAAATGAGTTTCTATAAAACTTGTGTTCTGAGCACAGGAAAGTCATGTGCACATGCGGAATAAAGGCTGTCTCTGTTTGCAAATGGGAAAATTGAGGAGAAGCTGCAATTGAATTTGCTGGAAGCTTTGGACAAACACTACAGTTCAATGTAATGTAGTAATTTTTTTTTTAACTTTTGGATGAAAAGCTTCTAATGGACTTTTTAATGTATTTTGAAGGTCAAGCATTATATACTGCAAATGGACCTCTTCATGTTTTATATGTTCCCACTGTGTTCATGTGCCTTCTTCCTGCAGAGTCTTCCACATGTTGTTTTGCCTTTGCATTACCACCTTCACAAGTAGCTCTCTTGGAGCCAGATAGAGTTTTATCCACGTGGAAAACCAGAGCTGGCTTTGGATTTAATTTTTTTTCCCCTCAAGATGCACAGCTTGCATGCTTGGGATAAAGCAGTTCGCATTAACTCAATGGGTTAATAGTCCAATCAAAAATTTTGCAGAGAAGGAACTTGCTGGTATTTGTTTCACAGATCCATACCATCAGGGCACAAAGTCTTATTAGAGATGTTGGATAACTGACTCCCAAAATGCAGACAGCTTATACTTGACTGTTTCTTCTCCTACTGCATAGGCTGCAGAATCAAAAATAATATAAAGTGACCATTAGGAGAAAGCTGGGAAGCTTTCTTTGACCGTTTGACCAAGCCCTCAGTTATAGCATTTTTTCAGAGAAACAGTGTTTTCCTTCAAGTCCTTAGAAAAATTCTTTCTGAACTTAAAAAGACAGATATTGTGCAGAATTTATCTCCCATGTTTGTTAAAAATATTTTTTCTAGTTTTATAGGAAAGTAGGTCACACTAGGGTGCACTGTTTCTTTTTCTGTCTTACAGACAAAAATATAATCACAGAAGGATGTTCTAATGAAGCAATTAACAGGGAGATTTATAAAAATATTTGATGAATGTCAGTTTTCTGGGAAGTCAGGCAGTTTGGGAAAGGATCAGACTCTTAAGAGACTCAGCTACCTGTAAGAATATTTGAAATTCTTGAACTGTCAACAAGGAAAAACAAAGTAACCCAAAAAGCAATTCATAAAAACATGCAAAGAACTTTAGTGGGTTTGGAGGTCTGACAAAATTCAGGAAGCAGTGGAAGAGGTATTTAGTGACAGCTTCTGAAGAAGGGCAAGGCAGAACATCAAGATCATTGGTTTTGGTGATGCTTGTGTCATCTGGGTACCACTGGCCCTGATGCTGCTCGTGCTGGGGTGAAGGGTTAACTTTCCACCCATGTGAAGGCTCTGTGAGATCTTGGAGCTTTGCATGCCTGGACCTTGGGATTACACCTGCCCAGGTGACTCCTTGGCAAGGAGATCTGATGTTCTCTGGAGGGCTCTGTGCAGCACCCACGTACTGGTTTTGTGGATGAAACGGCGTCTTTCAGTATCACTGCTAAGGTTTGTGACACTGCGGCACAGTAACACACTTCTGTTTGGGTTTGTGTTGTGACTATTATGCCTCTGGTGTTTTCCTCAGAGCAATGTGCCTGGTGAGAACTAGAGCAAGCTAAAACTGCTAAAGCTTGCGTGTGTGGTAACGTTAATCTCTTTCATGGGCTATTGCTCTCCCACAATATAATTTAGTTGAGTATAAGTTGCTTCAAAGAAATCCTGCTGGTGTTGCTGCTTGTTACTCTACAACATTTGGGTTAAAACAGCAGGAAAAAAAGGGTGGCTTAGCTTTGATGTCTGATACTGTTAGGAGTGAGTTGCTCTTTCCTGCTCCAGAGAGCTTCTCACAGCTGTTGAGAGAAGTACTTAGCCCCAAAATGCAAGACGTGTATCCCCCAGGGCTGGTGGAGAAGAGGTTGTGAATAATTTGACTTGAAGTCAAGGTGGTGCTCGGTGGAGCAGGAAATTAGGAGTGCTATTTTTAAATGCTGAAGAACTTATTAAAAAGCAGTAATAGTTTTCATTAGACAAAGAGCTTTGAGCTTGGGAGGCTCATGATTTGAGGTAGCATCATTCATCAAGTAAGTGTTTTTTAAAGAGTGCCAAGTAAATCTGTCTTTCTGAAAGGGTTGGTGACTATCAGGAGAATTAAGTAAGGGATGCGAAGCTTTTTGACATAAATCTTGGCATGCCAAGTATGTCTCTCTAAATTGGCAGCTGGTGTTGCCACACATTAGCATTTAGAATAAAATAAAAATGACAAATTTGTCTAATGTGAGAATAAAACTAACACAGAAATTCTGCTCAGTCTGTATCTTTTGGTCCTCTCTCTCCTTTGCTCTGTGCCTGTGATTTTCCAAGAATTTTAAAGATGAGAAAGAGACAAGCTCTTATGCCCCCTCCCCTTCAAATACCAGATGGAAAATGGCCCATGGACATAGGCTTGCAGCAAAGGAGGGATAATAATTCAAATATTAGAGAAGAAAATTCTGACCCTAAGGGTTGGGGTCACTTACCCAGAGAGAGGGGGGAATCCACGCCAGTGGAGATTCTTGTGCAGGAATCTGCAGGGATGTGCCATCTCTGTCCAAAACTATTTCACGCAGGGAGGTTGAGCAGAGGCCCATTGAGGTACTTTCCAAACTAGGTTAGTGTGCTTTCTGTGACAGAGAAAGGGCAGTCAGCCTTTGAAGATGGTTATACTAGGTTAAAATCAAGAAAGCAGAAGTCTTACCTTCCTTTGTCCTTACCCAAGACAGAAAAGCACATTAATGCAAAGGATATTTGACATTAAAAAATTATGTACAACCAGAGCAGAATAAGGTCCCGATCCCCATGGCTGCCAAAAGTCGCTTTGATTTTTTTCCAGACCTTTGGGTTTCTTAGCAGCAAGTTCTCTGCCTAAGGGCTCTTCAGAGAATGGGTAGTCTAAAGCTGGCAGGTCTTGAGATTAATTTTGTATTTTTCTGCTGAATGTAAGTCCAAGAAGACGTGTAGTAATCGTGATAACACATTTACAGCTGCACTGAAACTCCCTGACCCTAAGCAGGTCATAAGCTTCAAAAAGTAACTGTTTGCTGTGATGTTAAAATAGTGTTTATTCTTTGGCTTTGTGAGACTTTATAGTTCACTAGAGTGTGAACAAAAGCTCCCTATTTGGTGCTTCAGGAAGATTTTTCTATTTATTAGTGTCCAAGATTCCTCTTATCTCTAAGACAGAGATGACTTTTGAGGTCTTATACTCTTCAGCACCTGGTTGTACATGTTTGCACAAAACAAACTTTTAAATTATGTAAATGAGAGATTTCCTTGCACTGTTGAGTCACTCTTGTTCAACAAGTGGTATATATGTAAGTAAAACTAAAGATTTTTTTTTTTAACTCATTATTCAATGGAAAGCTGATTAGTGAGACCTTGAAACCTAATATTCCCAAGAGACAGTTCACAGAACTGCACAAAACCTAGTTCATAGCAGGCGATAAAAATTAGAGGTGACTTGAGAGTGAGCCATTATATTGTATTTGGAGAGAAATTCAGGCTCAGGCACACAGTGGAGTTTGCACTGGGTAACAATTTGTACAGGTCAGCAGAGCTGTGGTAACTGGGGCTCAGTGATTGCCTCAGACAGTCAACAGAGGTCAAAACCAGGCTGTTGTGGGGCTCCTGCCCTGCTTGCTGCCAGGGCATGGTCCTGCACCTTGCCTTTCACAAGCACTGATGCCTCTGTGGACGGGTCTCCAGCCTGGCTGATTCCCTGGAGCAGTGGAAGGGGTCCTGCCCCACATCAGCTACTCTCTGATTCCTTGGGGTGAGAGAGCATATGAGGACATTGTGCATTCCCCAAGATGCAGCAAGGAGCTTGCTCAGCCGTGGTGACTGGCTTGGGCTCTGAACTTTTTTTCTAGCTAGATTGTCAGATTTTGAATTTCTACTTTCTCACCACTCTCATGACAATAAATGTTTTGTGCAGCTTCCAAGAAACAAAAAATTGCTTCTTGGTGCCAGATGAGGTTTGCTTCTACTCTAGTGACTTGCAAAGTAAGCCTGAAGTTTGCTGAGGCTGCTCATGGTTTTTAGAAACCATTGCTTTTAGTGTGAGGGCTTTGGTTTCTAAATGCCCTTTGAGGGGGTTGAAAATCCTGCCTTCAGCCTCCCAAACCACTGCTGTGGTTCGCACTGGTGAGGCTCTTCAGTCATGGAAAGTGGAGCAGGATAGGTTTTGATTGCAGCATCCCAAAGTAATGATGGTAGGAAGAGAGGGTAGAAGAGGGCAGAGGAGGGAGAAGATGTCTGGAAAGACAGTGTCTGATGTGTGTGTGAGAGAGAGAGACTGGGGCTTCTTTGCTGGAGGAAGAAAGAAAAACTCCTCTCTGAGGGCATGGTCCTGCTCTTGATTCACTGCATGCCAGTTGAAAAGGGCAGCCTGGCTGGATTTCTGTCGGGCCTTTTAAAGAAATCTCTGCTCTCCAAAGCCTTTACTGCCTTAAATGTAAACTTTATCATCACAGCTCACACTCCCGAGGTGTCTGAAGCAGAGGCAGACTGGTGACCGCTCGCTTGATCTTCATTAAGGTGCATTTCAGTGGTTTTGCCTGAGTGTATTTGAGCTGCTTTCAGTTGTGCCCAAGCTGTAGTCCCTTGTTTGTTGTCCTGCACTCCCAAGTTGAAGTCTGAGGGAAGGAGTTTCCACTCCTGCAAGTCGCTGCTGCCCCGAGGGGCTGGTTATGGCCCCTGAGGTGAGCTGGTGCCCTGATGAACTGTGGCCACGTGGATCATGAGGCAGAACCCAAATCTCACACATCTCCATCCATCTTAAACTCATGAACATAATATTTCAAGATAATATTTCTGAGCAACCTTATTTTCAGCATTTTCTTCCCTTTTCCTCTCCAAGTGTTGTACTTGTGCTTTGGAAACTGCTCTACTTTTTATATATCACTCTGATATGACAGTCCAGAAAGCTTGAAACTGTCCTCTTTTTTTTTTTTTTTTTTCTCCTAAGAACAATTAATTTTTATCTAAAGATTAGCATTTCAAAATGCAAATGTAAAAATGCAGTGTGTCAATGCAGGTAGAGAAGTTGTGAGCAGCCTGCCTATCCCAAGGGGAATGGCAAGGTTGGAAACCTCAAGGATGTGTAGCTGAGATGGGTTAAGCAAGGGCTTATTTTTTCCTTTGAAAAATATTATTACCTGGTGTATCAAGTCTATTCAAAATAAAGTAATCCAAAATATCTCTTGGCAGATTATGGTTTTAAGAAATCCCATTTAATTCTGCTTCTTTCTTTGACAGATTCCTGTTACGGTTTGCACTTTTAGGCTTTCTGTAGAAGCAGGGCAAAATTTCCCGTCTGTGTGTTTTGTCTGTGGGGAATAGAGAGTCCATAAATTAGCTATTCCTTGTGGGAAAGTCTGCAGTGGAAATTCCTGTGGGACATTGTTCCTCACAAGAGGCAGTATCTCCTTTTCAGGCTTGGCTCCTGCAATGCACATCGGGCTTTTTACACTGGGGCGAGGACTGGCAGGATGAGGGTGTGTGGTCATCAGCCTCACCTGCAAGAACAGTATTGGACACCCAAACTCTTCAGATTCTTTAGCCTGAAAGTAGGGAAAAAGGCAAAAGAAAAGAAAATATTTTGAGATTTCTTGGTATAGTTCTCTGGGACTTTCAGAGCTCTACGGGGGTTTAAATATGATATGCCAGTGAATATGTCTCTTTAAAATACTGGGTTTTCCCAGTGGATGAGAATTCCAATTTTTTACTAACTCTATTGTATTTTTAAGGTTTTCCATCTTGAGGCTGGGCATCTGGCTTCAGTTTTCCTTTTATGAAAAAAGCATTGGGAAATTTAAATAATTCAAGGGAGAAATTATATGTGCTCAGCAAACAGATGTCAAAAAAAATGAAAGAAGCTTGAAATCTAGGCCTCCAAAGTCACTTCCATACATTTCCTTTTTAAAGAATGCATTTTTAATCAGCTTTTAGAAACAAAGTGCCATGCTGACATATATGTACTTACCCAGTGTTTCATCATGGGACAGAACAAAGAAAGTGAAACCAAAGTTACAAACTATTGTACTAAAATATGTTAAATAAATGCTGTGATACCAAATTGGTTCACCTGACAAAGCCCAGAGTTACAAGACTGCTGTGTTATTGTTTTCCAGATGATATGAAGATAATTGAATTAATTTTTATGCTTTGTAACAACAGGAGTTCATACAAGGCCTCTGGTGGCTCTGTTAAAATAAAAAAAGGAATGAAAGAAGAATACCCTTTTCCAGGAAATATGATCACTGTTCTAATTGTAATTTGTAATCATAATTTCTGATTTGTCTTTCGTAGTCTCATTCAGCCCATTTTCCTATGAAATAATTTCAGGGGTGAAGTTTGGATTATGGTATATCTGTGCCTCTCTCCATGCAGCACAGCCGTAGGATGGCTCCTGCCCTGGGTGTCATCTAAATTGACAGCTAAAATATGAATAAATGCAGTAATTTGAAGGATTCTTGCATGTTTTATAGAATCAGTGGAAGAGTAGGTGAAGACAGACAGAAGAGGACCTTGCCCTCCCGAGGCTGGTGTTGGAGGGGTCAGCCCAGCTCATTTTGAGGCTGCTGATAAAACTGCTGTTCTCGCACGGTTTATTGGTGCCGCCACGTCATTAGTTTGAGTTTGTGGTGTTTTAGTCCTGGTTTAGCACCTGTGTGGAGCTCTGAGACAGTCTGATCTCTGGAGGCTGCAGGTTTACCTGGGGGCCTGGGAGAGCAGGGACAGTGCAGGGTCTCCATGGTGCTCTCACCTCTCCCCTTGGGGAAATGCCTCCACACATTGCAATTTCCACTGGGCTTTGGGCCAGCTAAGGAAGATCTCTGAAGCTGACTAAATAATCTGGTGAGGGACAGAAACTACTACACCTTCCATTGGCACCTCTAAGGGCAGATCAGGTTCGGTGGAGCAAATCCTCTTCTGCCACTGTCTGCCATCAGTGTGAAGGTGATTTCTGGGTTTGTCAGCTCTCCTCCTTTCTTCGTTTTGGTGGAGGGGATTGCTCAGGTTTTACGGGGTCTTTTTAAAGGTGTGTGTGACACCCTGCTCCTCCTCCCTTTATCCACCCAGCCCAAATCAGAACATACAAGCAGCTATTGCAAAAGAGATGTTATTTAATCAGGTCCACGCTTGCTTGTTGCCAGAATAGGAGAATGTGGGAATAGCAAAGCAGGAAAGGTTGTACCTGCTTTGTCTGGCACTGGGTGGAAAGAATAACACTTTGTCATGCTCTGGCTTTCTTGGCTGCTGGGTTGTCAGTGCTTGCTGGCAACCCCTCATGAGCTTTCCTTCTTGGGAAGAGTGGTTCTTTCTGCAATTTCAGAGTATTTCCTTTTCTCTGTTGTTTTTCTTTTTGGCTCTGAGTCTTCCCTGCCTGCAGGTTGCTCATAGTAAAACATTAGTCATCAGTAAAACTGATTTTTTTTTCTTAGCTACATAGTACAGTGATATGGCTATCAAATACCTTTCTTTGGCAGCACTTAGTATGTTGCTTGGGATGCTGTGAGGACTTTGAAGCTGAAAGTGTTTAAGAAAATTATTTTCAAATACTAAGAGTTGGGTTGGATTTTCTAGTGCTGAAATACATGCTGAATATTAAACATATATAATATGGTCTTTGGGAATATTCTGGTGACAACATATACATATTTCAGCTCCTGATCTCAAGCATGTTTCTAAGCACATGATAAAAGAGAGGCATTGTAAGACTGTTGATAGGAGTGCTGTTACATAGTTGCTTAAGTGTTTGAAAGATTAATACTTTAGTTTTCAATAACTGAATTTTTGCCTATGTTGCACTTGTGTTCCTCTTTTAAAAAGTCCCCAAATGTGTATTTAATTTATAATATTTGAGTCTAATATTGTAGTAGCACTATATTTAGTTTTAGAAAGTCTGTTTGGTTTAAATAAGGCTCACTTTGAAGCTTGAGCTTAATGGTAGATTTGGGGGGAAAACAGGGGTGTGTGGTGGTTCTGTTTTGTGTCTTTTAGTGGTTATATCCTGTTACAGAGAATTATTATGATGAGAGCTTATGTGGAGGAGTCAGCTTGTTGCATGTTCTTAATCTTTGGCATGTCTCTGAAAAGCTTGCCTGGCTTTTTAGATATGATCTGCAGCTACACACATCTGAACAACATAATACATAAAAGTGCATATGATGTTTCTATAAGTGCAGTGTGTGGTTAATACACCAATACTGCTTGGGATAGTAAAGATTATTGTGTGTGTTTGCTCTGAATGGACTCAAGTCTTTTGTTCCCTCAGTGCAGTAAGAACATTGACTCAGAAACTTGAATATTTAAAATGCCTGAAGGCAAGACTTTGCTCTCCAGGCTTTGCTCCTTGTCTTTGCAGAGATGATGATTGCATAAAAGCACATGATTAGGTGACGCATTGAATCATTATTTATAGACCATAACATTTATTTATGTATTTTTAATTGGGGCTCAATTCAGCATATTCAAGATACACAAAAATTACAATGACAGCAACTTCTGTGCTTGAAACCTTTGCCCCAGACTTTGTGCAGATTCAGTGAGATTGTATGTGGTGTGCATGTGTAGGAAATGAGTCTCCTGACCAATACATGGTGGTACAAGGTTCCTGAGGAGTGAAGTCAATAAAGACTATGTATATCTGGGTTGCAGTACCTGGACTCTGATGAACTTTGTGTGGAGACTTCCAGGAAAACAAGCATCTCCTGGAGTTACCCCGAGAGCACAGGCTCTGCTGGCTGGGGATAGGTCCTACAGTTCAGCAGAGTTCACAGTTGCTAAAGCCATGTAAAATCCCCCTCACATTATAAGAAGCTGAGCTTGCTCCATATCTTGCTGCACTCTCCCCTCCTTTTTCTTGACAGTCTTCAGTCAGGCAAAAAACTCTGTTTGAGAGGAACTAGACCAAAGACTGCAGTGATTACCATGTCGAGTAATTTCTGGAACCTGTGCACCATCCTGGGCTTGCTTGTGTGAAACTTCAGAAACAGCCATAAAATCCAGCTGCCTCCAAAAGCATGATCACACATTGCCTGAGAAAGGTTAGAAGAGGCTTGGAAGGCTTCCAGATCCATGTTCCAAGAGGTCTGGCTGCCGAAAGGCATTGCTGCTGTGGTCAGTATTGCGGCAAGTCCTGTGTGATATCTTTATAGATGATCTGGACAAGGGGATTG
>VZTX01012893.1:0-81863 GCA_013400915.1 Pardalotus punctatus | reverse complement strand
GGCCGTCTGCGCCCAGCCGCGCCCGGCGCCTCGTGCCCGGGGCTCGCTTCGCGTTCCCGCCGCGCTTGCCGGGCTCGCTGCCGCCCGGCAGGTGCTTCCCGGAGCCCGACCGACTTTCTCGTTTCCGTTCAGGACTTCCCGCGTCCCAGCCCGAACTTTTTAAGTGCTGTGTGTTGAGAAACAGTGATGTTTTCCTTAACTTTTTTTTTTTTTTTTATTACCCCCTCATAGATCCTGCCCTGCTGGCTTGTTCAGCTTCCTTATTCATATTTTTATGTAACTTATAAATATTTTAATGGTGCGGATTAATTTTTTTTCAAGGAAGTGCCCTTAAATGAGAAGTCTCACTGGGTGAACTGCATCCATGCACCAGTTTGCTTCTCGTGGAGCAGTTAGTGTATCAGTCTGAATAAAACACATACGAATTAAACCTGTAGTAAGTTGTAATAGATTTACAGCAAATAACTTGACATATCACACTGTCTATGAAGCTTTGTTCATACAGATGCTTTGCCAATAAAACTTGTTTTTCCAAATCTGGGTTTCCATCACACTGGAAGAGAGCTTATCTCCCCAGACACCAGAGATAAGGCTCTTGCCATAGAACTGTCGCAGACTCTCAATTTTCTTCATGTGGGTTCAAACTCTTTCACCTGAGATGTGGATGAGAAACGAAAGTGCTTTTATAGTTGGTATTTAATGGTTCTTCAAATGTCAGCTGCTTGACAGAGATGAATTAGTGTGTCTAAGTAGCAGTCCAAGGTGCAAAGTCATTTAATGCTCAGCTACAGAAATAGAAACATTTGCTGATGACTAGTGTGTATAATTATAATTCTGGATATTGCACTGACTTTCATTTTGTGGTCTTCACCTGTTTAATAAAAATATATTCTTATATTTAATTATTTCTTCTGACTAGGTATCTCTACACATACATTACACTTCTATTTTGTATCATTTATTATGTTCTCTCTTAGTATAACAACTTGTAGTTCACAAATTTAAAAATCCTTTTTTAACTACCTATCCTAAAAATTTCCAGTTGGATTCAAGGAATAAAATCGTGTTCTCTGCTTCATCTACCTTTACCACTAAGAAGTGGCTGCAGTTAGCATTTCCTTCAGAATGTTTTTCCTATCCACGTGCTGTCCTTTCTGCACATATGTCTCTGAAGTAGTCACTAGGCCGTTCTCCAGACATCTGAATTCATTCTCTTTCCTAAGGCTCTGTGTCGTGCTGAAACCTGCCTGCCAAAAGATGTGGTCCTTTGGCATTCCCTCCTCTTTGTGTGTGCTGGCATGGCTGTTCCCAGGGCAGCAGGGTCAGCAGGAGCAGGGTTTGGAAGATAACTCAGATCCAGTCCCTGTTGATCACACACCTCACAAGAACTGATACTATCCCTGGGACAGTGGTAGGACACTGTTTCCTTCAGCTTTAGTGTTAGAGTAGTAACTCCTGACCGGTAGATTATGAGGCTCATAAACAGCATTAATTTGAAACGTTGGCATGTTTGGGGGCTCTGTTTCTATGGGGAAAGGGCTTGTTCTACATATGCAGCCTTGTGTTTGGAGTTAACCGTGTGTCAGGTACACAGGGCCACGTACCGTGCTCCCTTTGAGCCAGTTTCAGTCTGAAGCAATAAAATTGCCTCACTTTTCTCACGTGAGTGTGACTGGGTTGGTGTTGAGCCTGAATCTGGCCCCTCCCAGCAGTGTGGTGCATGGGTGGGGTAAGCTGGGATGGTTTCAGCCCGGCTGTATGGACACACAATCTGGAAGCAGTTTTGCTGATACAAGGGATTACAGGATCAGCTTCTACCTGCTCATCCCCTCTCCAGGCTCCTCAGCAAGTTCTGCATAGAGGAGACACTTTCTCCAACAGATCCCACAGCCTGTTAATGTTTGGCAGGGGAGCTGTGGAAAACTGCAGGGAAGGAACTCCTGATGGAGCTGAACTTTCCATTACAGCAAAAGCCACAAACCTGTTTCTTCATAGGCATGTCCTTGCACTCTTTTAGTCTTCTCTGGTAGTTACTTAAAATAGGCTGCAGAAAAGCACCCTGAATGTGAAATAAACATTCAAACAGAATTAGTGTGCAATAGCATTGCACTTCTGGTGTAAAAAAAGGGTATGCTTTGTCTTTTGGTGAAATGAATAGCTGTAAACCTAAGTATGTTTTGGATGTATACATCAGAAGCAAATGAATTAAACGAAATTTCAATTTCTGGAATGATTAGAACTTTAAAGGAGCAAGGCAAAAGATTTTACATCAAGTCAGAGTCAGAAAAAAAAGAAGAAAATTTAATGTTCACACTTATTTCTGTTTTCATTTGTGTATTTCATCCTCTGTACTTGTATCACAATGACCAATAGTAGTACTGCTTGCACGTGTGAATGTGAAAGTTTCTCACGTGCATTTACAAGGCCTTTTACCCAATTTGCAAAATTGTTTGCTTTTTTCCCCACTTCTTTAGTCCAGGAGGTTTTTTCCTCTTTCAGAATTGAAATGTTCATCCTCAACTTTGTTTATAATTACATTTGTGTCAAGTTATTTATGAGTTCTATGTTTGAGAGAGTATGATCTGGACTTGTCATCCAGAAATTCTTTTTATGGGTTTTGCTCAATTAAATGATTGTCTGATATTAGTAAATGGCCACTTTGGGGGGGTTTGTTTTGTTGTTTTGTTTTGGTTTTTTTTAAGAGCAGAATATTAATTAAGTGACAGTGTGCCATTTTTGCCATTTTGGATCAGTTTGACCAATGGCTTGACAAATTATTTCTTTTTTTGCCCTCAATATTCTTGGATTTTTGACTCCACCAATGTTCTCTCTCAAAGGAATAACTTAGATATATATATATATTAAAGTTACTGAAGCATTGTGGGTTTTCAGTGTGTTGTTGGCTGCACTGAAATATTTAGCAGACAAGTCTCGAAGTGGCTCATTCCTGCCTTCTGCTGGCACAGGAGCTGCAAAATTGTTCCATGAGCTGGATTCCAGCTAAGAAATAGCTTTGTGCTGATTTATTTTTTCAGCTGAATTTGTTCTGTTGTTTGTTTTAAGCATGTCAGTGTAAAAACGTGTGTTGACATTGTGCTGGGAGGAGAGCACGAAGACAAAGAAACAGTCACAGAGGAAGGGGGAATTGAATGCAATTTGGTTTTTGTTTGTGTTTTCTGGCAGAAGTGCCATCTTAAATACACATCAGCTCTAGCCTTGATAACCCTTGGGAATCCTGTAGAAATAATCCAGAGAAGCACTCAAGTTTGAAAATCTGATTTAAATTCTAGCTTTAAGTGTACTCTTTAAATAAATATTTAAATTGTATAATAAATTGAAAGCAGAACTGGCATAGCTGTGCAAACACTGCTAAAAACAGCACCAGAGGAAGGTCAGTTCCTTAAAGTATTTTCAAACTTTATGGATATTTGACATCTAGTGGTATTGAAAGGAGAATTATTCAAAATGTCACAGGCTTAAAGGACTGACTTGCATAGTGAATGAGGGTTGCCAGAAAAAATTACTGTGTAGAACAGCTCCATATTTCATGTCCTTGAAACCAAACTGGAGAGCCTCCCATCATCTGAGTGGGTTTTGCATCATTGAATGCCTAAAGAATAGATTTAAGTGCTGTTCTTTTGTCCATCATTCCATCAAACTACTTTTAAAACATGTGGTGGTCTAATGTTTTGAGGAGCAAGAGCTGTGTGAAATCAGTTGTTAGGAAAAGTACCTGTGGTAGTGTAAAAGTATCTTTCCCCTGATGCTTTGCAAGACTACAGCTGGTTAGCAACTTTAATACTGGTTATACTGTATTGAAGAACTGCTTGTGGGCTGAACTACCCGGCTATTGAGGAGGGGGACTCAAATTTTTGAGTGGTTTTATGAATCTTCGGTGGTGAATTCAAAACAAACCTTGTTGACTCGATTTCAAATGATGCCTCCAAAGCTGCAGTCATGGCTTAGTGCCCCCATGGTAGAGACTTTCAGCTGAATACTTTTTCCAAATACGGTTTCTCAATCAACAGCTGCGTGCAAAAATCCCAAGAAACAGGAAAAGACGCACATCTGCTTTTGCACAAACATTCCCTCTGAGCTCTCTGTTTTCCATTCTCAGATGAAATGACACTTTTTTTCTCTAATAACTTGATCTGTCACATGCCCTGCAAACAACTCAGTGGGTCTATTAAAAACAGACAGATCTGTAGGTGAACTTGTAGTAATAACCATAAATTCAGAATTATTTTTACAGGATAAAAAATATTGTTGGTTATTATATGCAACACTAAATTGAATTCTGTACATAGTTTAAACTTTGTATCACTGGTTTTGATGGACTGAATAAACTGTTAAAGGATTATAATTTAAGTAGTTGACTCCTCTTCGGTAGCTAGGTTGCACCTATGGGCTGTTTAGTCTGTAGCTGTGCTTTTTGGGGAGGAGGCTGAAGGGGAGGGTTCCAGGATTGTGCTGTATCTTTTACACCCTGATCCAGTTAAGGCCTCACATACATTAATTTCTCATAGGATTCTCTAAGCAGTGTAATGCTTTGCTGTCCCAGGACCTGTGAAATATTGCCTTACATATTTCATATATACCTGGTATCTGTGGGGGTTAAATGCCCCAGTGGCACCTCAGCTATCAGTGCAGTGTTTTATCTCTTGTTTTCTGACTGCACCCACAAAAGTCCCAGCTGTAGCTGCAGAAACACCAGGGCAGTGAGATGCTGTCCCTGAGCTCAGGGAGCTCCTTCTCCGAGACTGCGTGTGCCTTGCAAGGGAGCTGGAGGAATGGTAGGCTGGGAACAGCCTGGAAAGTCTAAATTGTTCAGGTCTGTTTCTGCTTGAAAAATTAGCTTTGCCTTAGCATTTGATGGGAAAAAATGACTATTATGGAAAGTGATCCAAATTTAAGCTTCTCTTGTAGATGTAGATAAATTGCAAAGATTACTGTTTATAGATACAGCTTGTTCCAGCTTCTTCATCCCTAACAGGAAATAAATATCCCAAGTGGTTTTGCTCATCTGTGTACTTATGTTAGGGATTTCCATGACAGCACTGAGTGAGTCAGAAATGCACCTCTTCAAGTTCTGTGCCCTTCTGTGCAAGCAGAACTCGTGCCTGAGAACTTTTGGAGGCAAAGAGCAGCTGGGTTTTATTTGAAACCTTAAACTTTGCATGCAACAGCTAAACTCAAATGAAATACTAGTACTTGTAAAGATGAAAGAGGGTTGGGGCCTCTTGGGGGGTTGGATTAGGATTCTAATTTGGTTTTATTTTCTTTAAATAGCCCCATACATTATTTTAATTTCTCTTAAGAAGTTGTCGGTTATCTGAAATACCTTATGTTAGGTCAGTTCTGTACGTGATCAGCTTTGCTGTGTGGATGTAAAAGAGAGACCATGAAGGCCACATCTTTTTGGGAGATACTGCATTCCCCCTGCAGTAATACTCTATAGCTTTGTTCATTTTTACAAATTTTTATTTGAGTTTCAGCTGAATTTTATCTGATATTGCTGTCTGCTTATAACCTGTTCAAGTCCTTTATCATCAAAATCAGTATAGTGTGTATTAAAAGCTTATAGAAAGTGTAATTTTGTCTGGTTATAAAATTGATCACTGAAGAAAGATAGCAGCATATTAAAATTTTAAATATAAAAGGAAAGTAAAATGTGGCTTTTTTATTAGCCATTCAGCAATGTCTTTCTGCAGTATAAGCTTTTGTTCAGTGAAATGGAACCATTCCTCAAAATAGTTAGGGGATGGTTTTGTTTTTTTAATAGGATGTATTGGATAACCTAATTTCAAACGAAAGATAATAAGGAGAGGCTGAAATTGTTTGAATTGTATTTTTATAAAATCTTAGTTGGGGATGGGGTGAAATCTAAAATGTCAGCTGAATTGTGTTTTAAAGTACTGTCCTGCAGCAACAGTGGAAGGTTTGCTGTGTGCCAGTGAGAGAATAGAGCACTGTGTGTGATGATATCTGCGTGCTCTGGAGCTCAGGGAATTCAGATACTGGAATGATGGGTGCTTTATTGCATTTAGGTGGAATGAATTAGATTTACTGCTTTCTTATAATTGGTATTAACCAAGTAAAGCTCTGTCTGAAGATGGTGAAATTGTAGGTATACAGGCCCACACACTCTGACCCGTTATTTTGTGAATCTTTTTGTAGACTGAGAACATTGTAATGTTTAAACTTAATTTCCATTCCATTAAAATGTGGTGGACAAGAAAAAGGGAGGCTTTTACCGTATCTTTTGCAGCAGAGTTGATGGTCAGTCTGCACGGTGGAAAGGGGGGTTCTTGGAATTCTGCCCTCCCTTGCACTGGGACAAGTCCTGGAATTCCCTGCATGTAGCTGGCTGAGGGGTCTAAATCCAGCCAAAGCCAGTGTCTCCTCTGCTGCCTTTGCTTTTTGTCTGCTGTGGCTCTGTGCCTGTGCCCAGCACAGGGAGCTGGAGGGTTTTCCCTGGCGGGTGTGATCCGGGCAGTTGGACCTGCTCGGGTCCCTGCAGCTGCTGCACAGTTGCAGCCTCAGTCCAGATATTTTCTTTCCTGCTAGGATTATGCCAATATTTCTTCCAGAAACCACCAGAGGGAGTGATAAGCTCTCAGAAGTGTCCTCCCATTTTAGGAGAACTCTCAAGGCAGTGAATATAAAAAATAAAAGTGTATTCTAGTGAACTGTGTCCCAAATATACACAATTTCTCATAGGAAATTATTGGAGAAACTTTGTTACTAGATCCTTTCTTGGGTTTTAGGTTAAAAAAACCCACAAGACAAAACAACCCTCCAAAGAGTCTTCCCTGTGTACAGTAATCTAAAAAGCAATTATGTATTTGTACAATACGTTATGGATGCACTGCTGGTCTTTATTTCCATTTCACTTTGACCAGCTAACATCTGTTGATGTGAAAACAAGTAGATTAATACTGATGGCTTCCAACATTTGGAAGACAGTTCTGGTAAATAGAGCCTGAATTGAAAACAGCTAAAACATTATTTGAAGCCCCAAGTGCTGTACTTTTATATTGTCTTTAGTGGATAGGACTTGTTAGAACTGCTTTGTACTTTCCTTGTAGCTATATCTAAAAAATGTTGCAGATGAAGAACAATTTGTTACTTTTAAGACTGATACTTGTCCTGCCTTTTTTTCCATTGATGTCAGCAAGATTTTATTGTCTAATGGCTTCAGTGAAAATAGGTCTGGTGACAGTAACATCAATATATTGTCTTGATGGAATTCTTGATACACTGGTGGAAAGAAGGGGGTATTTCAGGAGATGACAGCAAGAAAATCTGTTCATGAGACACCAGTGACAGTTGTTGTTTCCCTGACATGAAAGAATGTAGTTTGAATATTTGGATGGCAAGCAAGAAGGGGTTTTATTAGACAGGACTACCTTTCAGAGAAGGCTGCAATAGCAAGTAGTTTATAATTTAAAAAAAGAAAGTATGTGTGTGTAGTTAAAAAACAGCAGATGTTTTGCATTTATCAGAAAACTGAGTATTTCGAATGATCTAAACATTTCCTTTTTCTTCTCTACCTTAAATAGTTTGTGTGTGTGCTGCTTGGGTTTGCCACTATTGCCTGATAATGATGGCTATGAGAACTTTGTCTGAGGCAGTGGTGGGAATAGCTGAAAGCTCAAGTATCACGATTTCAAGCTGGAAGTGAGTTGACTGTTTAGAATTGCCTGCTTGGGAGGTTGAGGTTTTTTTGTCAGTGCTTCTAACAGATAATAAAGAAGAGGTTGAGTAATTTTGCAAGGTAGGTTGTCTACAGGTTTGAGCACTGGTTATAGACATGGGAATCCTGTTTTCTGACCTGACCTCCAACTGCTTAAATGGCTACAAACATTAACTTTTCTAATTTTAATAATGACAGCGAGCTGTAGTAGCTAAGAAGTAGATACACAAACATATCTAAATGTGAATTTTATATCTGCATAAAAGTGGTATGCATCAGGGAAAGTTTCTGACAGATATATAACTCCATTTGTACAATTCTGCCTGCACAGCTGGATTTTGTTTTATGGACACTTCTCTGAGAGTAGGAGAGAAAGGAGGAAGATGTGAATCAGCATACTGCTGATTTTTCATATTTCCCAAGTACTTTTCTTCACTTCTTTTTACTTTCTATAAAGGCATGGGCTGCATCTTATAAGTATTTCTTGAAGGTATCTAGAAAACTTCTTGAAGTGAGATATTGTATTCTTGTTTTTTGAAGGATTCATTTCCCATTCCATGGTGGTGTACTTCTGTGTGGGAACTAATTTTGTAACAGAAGTTGCATCTCGTTTAATCAGTCAGTAAAACATAGTACAAAAAACGCTTTATTCTTTTTCTGTTGCTTTGAATAACTTTGTTCTTACTGTATTTGTTAACCCACTGATCTGTTTTGTTTCTGTTTCAGTCAAAAGACAAAATGATGAGAGGCTCACGCCGAGGGTGTGTTAGACTCAGGGTAAGTGTTGTTTTATTCAGTACTTAATGACTTACTGTGTATGTGTCCTAATGGAGAGAACTGCAAGGAGACTTTTGAGGTTTGGGCTTTATTCCTGACTCTGCAAAATACTGAAATAGTGAAGGTATTTAAAGAAAGAAAACATTAGAGGTCAAGTGACATGCTGGGCTAATTACATTCTGTAATTTATATATGGTATAAAATATTATACATTTTATATGATATATTAAAAATATATGGCAGAGTAAGGGGGCTTAGTAGTAGCATACTGTGAGAAAGGTGCTGTTTGCAGTTCTCATTTCTCTGTGTGTGGAGGTACAGGTGTATATACACATATATATGTGTATATATTGTTCTGTGTTTGCAGAAGTCATTGTGAAACTGCTTCCTTCTGTCCTGATCAGCTTTTCTTCTCTTACCATGCTCTCCATCCTGCCAGTTTGGATGCTCCTTTGGCCTGCCCCTTGACTGGGCTTGAGCTTAGTGAAACACAGGAGGACTGGAAAGGGAAGGGAGAACACTGCTGGCAAAGTTTTTGAACTATGGCTGAAGGGGGCGATACAAATTGGGAAAAGAGAGGCAGAAGATGCAGAGTGGGAAAGCTGAGAATTACCTGTTTGAGGCACTCTGGCTTGGGACATTTAACCTGGAGTGCTGCTGGTGTAGCTGGAAGTGGCAGCACCAAAGTGAGGTGGGAATGCTGTGATATCTTTGCACATTCCCAGTTTCTACCTTGTGGTCATGCTTGTACCAAAACTATTCCTTTCACAAGTAGTTTTCCCATATTTTTGCCCATTTCTCATAGAATCTCTGGTTCCAGCATGCAGCACTCTTGTGAAGAGCTGATGCAAGCAGGGGGAAGGAGTCAGGAAGATAATGGGTGTAAATGGGAGCATTTTGAGTCTTGAATTAAGAGAAGTCTAAGGAAGGGGATCTGTGGTCTTGCAAAAACAATGTGATGAGTGTTGAAGGAGAGCTGCCCATTTTCCAGTTACTCCCTTCTTTTGCTAGTCCTTTCTGGCCTTTCTGTGGGCCTTTTACAGGGGTACCTGTGTTAGGTATCTGAGACTCAGAGAATCTCCATTCACTTGGATTCCAGATGACTTCTTTGCACTTTGCCTTGCTTGATGTATTGATATCTTGTCTTAATCAGAATTTCTTTAAGAGTAATTTAAGCTTAAACCACAGTCTAGAACAAGACATCCCCAAAGATTCATGAGGATATTTTTTTCATTGTGCAGAAAAATTCAGTCTGAAAAGCCATCCCTGCTTTAATAGTGCTGTGAGTCTGTCAGTGTGGAGGTTGGCCTCAGCCTGCCAGTTTAGGAAATATTGAAAGTGAACAATCTGTTCAATATTGCATGGTCCATCTTTATATGTATTTAACATAAAACAATCCCTTTCTCTTCTCCCATCTGCCACTCTTCCACCCCAAATTGTTCTTCAGAGTTTTCTAAAAACTTACAGACTCCTCCAGCCTTTCTTGGAATATGCATGATTTGCTTGGGGTTTTATTTTTGGGAGGTTTTGGTTTTGGGGTTTTTTTTTGTGTGTTTGTTTTTGTGAGGGAGGAAGGAACCTTCCTTTTTTCTGCTTTTGTAAAGCAGCTCCCCTGGCAGATGACAGTGATACTGATAGCTGAACAGATGGGCTTCTGCAGTCTGAAATTCTATCAAAGAGGTTTTCTGTTTAGAGTAATTGTTGATTTGTAACTGTAGGTGTGAACATAAACAAACATGTAATTTAAGAAATTTGGCTAAAATACTTCCTTTTCTCCTGAATGGAGTATTAAAATCTTGTTCCTCACCTTTTTGCCCTTGATACCCTTTTCATAGGCTTGAAGCTTCATCTTCAAATTCTTTTGCTGATTATCTTACTGTACTTAGGAAAGTGTATTCATAGAGGATTCTGTATCATCTGCAGTATGCTTAGGTCCTGCTAAAGTCTTCTGGAATATACTTAAACTTTCCCACTGTTACTTTTAATTTTACTTGTTCATATGTAGTATCTTCATGACAGCAGAAGCATCTTCTGTGCTACTGGCTGAGACTCTTTGCTTCAGCATTGCTGTACACAGGTTTGTGCTGAGCTCACAGACCTTGGAGAGCTCTCCCTGCTCCCATACTTAGGATGGGGCAGGGTTTAGCTGTCCTAATCTGTGTTTAGTCTTATGTGAGTTTTACCTCTTTCCTCTAGAGAGAATATCTTGGACATGGTCTTGGTGTCCGACTTACAGTTTTTTAGTATCTTTAGCCTGGAGAAAAGGAGGCTCAGAGGTGATTTTATCACTCTGTATAACTCTCAGAAAGAAGGCTGTAGTGAGGTGGGGGTTGGTCTCTTCTCCCAGGTAACAAGTGACAGGATGAGAATAAATGGCCTCAAGTTGTACCACAGGAGGTTTAGATTGGATATTAGGGGAAATTTCTTCACTGAAAGAGTGGTCAGCCATTGGAACAGGCTGCCTAGGGAAGTGGTGGAATCACCATCCCTGGAAGTGTTCAAAAGATGTGTGGATGTGGCACTTGCTGAGATAATTCAGTGGTGACCACAGTGGTGCTGGTTAACAATTGAACTTGAGATGATCTTAGAGCTGCTTTCCAGCCATAGTGATTCTGTGATACAGCTGTTGAGGAGAATGATATTGTACAACTTGCAGTGTTCTTCTGATTTACTGCATAGCAAAACATGTACTTAAAGTGCCAGATTTTTTAAAAATCTACTGGTGTATTTAAAAAAAAATCTGGTGGTTGTTGTGTGCTGGCACTAAAAGTATTCAGAATTATACTGGCTTGGATACCCTTTTTAGGTGCCTCTTTTATAGTGATCACAGAGCTGTCCATGAAAAGCCTATATGGAAGACACTCTTGAAGAAGTTAAGTGGCACATTTTATTGGGGCAGGGAAATAAAAGAACATTTTAGAGCTATCCTTTCCGGGTATATTGCCGTGGATATCCGATGGTTGGTGCTGTTCTTACATAGGACTGTTCTGCCGCTCTGTTGTAGGGACTGTGAGGAGTGTGTGTGTGTGTGGGTAACACTGACTCAGCTCCCTCTGCATCCAAGTCTGTACCAAAACCATCCTCAGGTTTTGGCCAGCCTGATGTATCCCTGACCCCCTGCCCTGCAGCTGCTGGGGGATGCTTGGCTGAGTGAGAGGAAGAACCGGTTGGACTTAACTCACAGGTCCCGGTAGTTCTGTTACTCTTTGTGTACTCTGAGAGTAAGGGCAGAATTTATCCTTTAAATATGTGCATCTTCCAGGGATGTCTGTTTTGTGGGAGGGGGAAGGATACAACAGATACTGGTGCTGTGTCTCCTTGGAGAAGGAGAAGAGAAACTGAGTAAATCCACTCGTGATTTTTGAGCTAAATATTACAATTTATTTGAGCTGGCAGAGAGCTGGAATTGTCCTTTTTTTGTGTCTTCTCCTGGGTGAAACTATTATTTATTATAAGTGTTGGAGGGGGCAGGAATGGAAATGTGAGTAGATTTGTAAATAGCTAAGCACAGATGGTCTTTAATTTATTTGCATTTCCTTGTAATAGTTAATGAAGAATTAGAAGACAAAGCTAGTTGCTTTTGATATATCCTGATTACTTACTGTTAATATTTACTTAGGGACTGAAAATTAGATCATGCAGTGTACCAGTGACATGACATGATGGGCCAAATTCATTCTGCTAGAATGATTTATTTTTTATTACAGGCTGGTAGATAAAATCAGGTCAAGAGCTTCTTTTTGTCGAGTCCTTAGGAATTATTTTTATATGCAGAAAATACATATAAAATATTGCTTCTCACTCTTCTTTAAAATATAAGTTGGAATGTAATAGAGAACTGCTGCAGCATAAAGCCACCTCCATTACAAAAATAAAAGATGCATATTATTATCCAGAAAATCAGCTTTTCAAACATTTACTGTTTTTTTTTCTGCAACGAAAAATGTATTGTTTTAAAGAACTGACTGCATCCTATGACTGAACAGAGAATCTTTCTGCTCTTTACTGTATTCAATTTGCTTCTAATTTGTCAAAGCTTTTTAAATTCCAGTGGTGTAGTGATAGAGTGTCTGCTGCTGATGTCACTGCTTGCCTTATCAGGATTTTGTTCTTTGTTTCACAGGGAGCTGTGATTGGTATAGACGATGAGGACGACAGCACCTTCACAATAACTGTTGATCAGAAAACCTTCCATTTTCAGGGTGAGCTGAAAGAAGAGATTGTTTTTTCTTATAATAGATTCCACTTGTATTTGATGGATGATTTTAAATGTTTGGCAACAGAACAGCATGAATGAGCACAGTGAGAACATTCTGGATCCAGGGGTGCTGCAGGTTAGGCAGGGATTTACATCTGCAGTGGATACATATGTGCTAGAAAGAGACTGTAGCTCTGGCAGGATTTGGAGATTAATAATGTAAAGAATAAATCACTCGAGGGGAGAGAAAGTAATGTGCTTCTGATTGTGGGTTTCGCTTACAAAACGTTTCTGATCTTCGTTATCAAGATGCAATTATGCATTTCTTTATGAAGAGCATCAAGACTGGTCTGAAGGTTGCAATTTGTATCCAAATAGAACTTAATGCTCAATTATGAGGAGACTAGAGGCAACATTTGGCTTAACGGTGGAGCTTTGCTTCAAGATTTACCAGCTTGCATTCATTTCATCTACATTTCTGTGTCTTGTCTGCCAGTCACCATTTCTCTGCTATTATCCTTTTATTCACATTTCCTAACACCAATGCCATCTGCCACTGCTATGTTTCGTCATTGCATGCTATGGCTCACCGGTAGAAAGGGTAAGGTTCTATATAATTGCTATGTACTCCTTAAATTATTTTATCTGCAGCAGTAGGACAAAATACTGTGCTAATATTGAATAGAGAACTTCCTTTTTCTGAATGTTAAAATCTTAGGGAGGTGTGATGAAAATATTTTGCAACTAACATTTGTTAGTCCTTTAGCTTTTCCTCTAAAATGTAGTGACTAAATAATTTAATTGCTTTGTATAGAGCTGGAAACTGTAAATATCCAAGAGGCATACCTGCATTTAAGCAGTCATTTTAATTTATGTAAATTGAAATAATTCTGTAACTTATATTGTACTGTACATATTTTTAAATCAATGATTTGCAAATGGGAGTTATCATTAATACTGTTGCTTTTGTGAGACTGTTTCTAATGATAAATATTTATTGTACACCATATTGTCACTGGCTTCTGTATTCCTTGTGCTACAGTTTTTCCTGAATGCTGCTGCTGTCCTCTGGCTTTTCACTGCATTAAGCCTTGTAAATATACCTTCATAATGCTGAGCTCACAGTAATACTTAAATCTACTGTTCCCAAGGATAACTGATAAAACGCAAGCTAATTGCTAATGCAGTAATGGAATGCTGTACTGGGGCAGTCTTTCAGTACTACAAAGCTAAATACTGCTGAATATTTGAGAACTTGATACAGGTAAATCTAGAAATCTCTAATCTTTAGTAACTAAGATAAACCTTTTTCAATACATCTTGTTTTCAGTGATTTGTTATATGCTGTATTCTCCTTTGGTCAGCCACATGTCTTAAAACAACTGATAGTATTTGATACAAGTAATGTGCTACTCTAATATTGATAATTTTGAACAGTAATGTTGTCACATCTTGCGCTTTATAATTTCCCTTTCTCTGCATTTCATATTAGGCCAGGATTTTTGTATGCTCCTTTAGTGTACAACAAAGATATTGTACACTATTTTCTGTATTATTCTTTCTCTATTAGCATATTATGAAGATAACATCCCTGATATCCAGGATATTGTAATGATACAAGCACAGTATTAATATATGTGGATTTAATACAAAAATGTATTAAGACAGGTAAGATATTAGTCCTGTGATATTTCAGTTTAAAAAAAGCTCTGTGGAACTATATATGTAGATCTTATAGCTACTGTAAATGCATTCTCACCCTATGCAACCTCTATGTCAGGTTTAGGTCAAATGTTTGTTCATTATATTAAATTAATTCAGTATTACACAGGTTTTAACTTATGCAAAATGTAGGTCACTGTCAGTCATGAGTAGGAAGTGGTTAATGTAAACATTGCAAAATGTATGCAGAGACTACATAGGATCTGTAGGGCAGATTCTGGGAATAATCCAAGAAAACATACAGAATTCCTAATAATTTCTTCCTAGCTTTTAATACCTGGTTAAAATAGAGCTTTTGTTTTGCAAGATAGTCATAGCTATAAATACATTCACCCTATATAAAAAAAGTCTTGGACAAGAGGAGACTGCAAGAATGGCAACTTAAATCCTTTCTTCCTTCTTGCTGCCTTCCTTCATTCTCAAGGACAGACAGGGATTCAAACAACCTGGAGCCTCGCTGGGTTAAAAACAGAACTTTAAAAATCCAAGCTTTCAAAGATCTGCTGGCCTAAGTTGGGATCCTGTCTGCAGTGGAACTGTTTCTCTTCCAGGCTCTTGAGTCACTCAGACTTTAAGGACTGATTGGTGCCTTAGTGAAATTTTGCTGACAGGCAGTGATAGAATTTGAATTTGTGAAAAATAAAAGAAAAACTTCATTCTGGGTTAATTAATTATTTCTTCATGTCAGTTGCTCAAAATTGCACATCTGACTAATGTTCTAGAGATGTAAGTACTGAGATGAAGGGCAAATAAGTAATTTTAAAATGTCTGATCAACTTCTCACATGAAGTTGATTCCGTATGAGTGTGTATCTATGTAACTGAATTTCTGAAGTGCCAAAGCTCCAGTGTCTCCCACTAAGATTTGCCTATCACTGGATCTTCATAAATTCTGAATGTTTCTGGTGCAGAGTTCATATTTTGTTGCAGCTTGTGACAGTCTCCTTCCCTTCTGTTCTCAATTGTACTTCCTAGTGGCCACCCCTGCATTGAACATCAGTAAAAGTTAAAAAGTTTTTATTAGAAAAATATTGCAGGTTTTGAACAATGGCTGGGTACATCCCAAATGGGATCCATTTCCTTAGTACCTGGGTATAAAGGAAAGAAGTTAATAGAATAAATATGGGCAGTAAAACAAACCACATGTTTTGTTTTTACTGTCAATTAACTTTAGCTCTGCCAGAGTACCCAGCAGATTTTTTCCCTGTATTTTGTTGTTACTTACAGGTATATTGATGCTTGTTCATATTGGAGGGGGAGGGGAGGTAGAATGACTTCAGACATTCTAAAATAGATTTAAAAGTAATGTATTTTATCTCCTGATTGGTCCTCCTTTGGTCATGCTGGATATCCAGTTTCATGGCTTGCTTGTAAGGCTTCTGAATTAGGCAGATCTTAAAGTATTCCCTTGTGGGTTTTTTCAGATTAGATGCAAAAATCCATTCAAGTTGCTGTATGACATTTGGGATAATACTTTTAGTTTAATTTACCTTTCTGTCAGGAAGCTTTTTCTTGGTAATATATTTCTCCTTGCTGCAGTACATGTCCCTGTTCTAAATGTTCCATAACTTTCAAACACTGTGGGGGTTGGTTTTGTTTTTAACAGCTTCATACCATCGCCAAGCTATAAGCTCTTTCCATTTGGAAATTCACTTCTTCAATCCTTCACATTACTTGCTGTTCTTTCTCCTCACTGGGATGCTCGTGACTTAAATTCAAGAGTGGGAACATGATGTTCAGGAGACTCTGGCAAGGGTATTGTTGTATTTCTTCTTGATATTTGATTTGCTGTCTAACCTGAAGCAATAATAGCTTCTATTTGGACTGAAATACTTCACTGAACGCACGTTGTATGCAGAAAAAAGGAGTTTAGTTTTTTTAAAAATCAGATTTTTAAACTCCTACCTGAAAACCCAGCTCTTACTCTTACAGCCTGCAGTACAGTTCTGTGGAAGGCAAATCAGTTTTGTCCCCACTGTTCTGTGTAATAAAGGATTGAAAGATTGGAAGCAGTCCAGTGCATTGATCTGAGATGATTTTGCTTTAGCTTTTGTCTTTCCTTTCCTATTCCTGCCACAAAAGTATCTGAGAAATGAAGCATGAATGTTGCTGTGCAACTTAGTCTCTTATTAGATGAAAGCTGTCAGCTGGTAAAGGTAGATTTCTCCTTTCCCATCCTTCCCCAGTTCATAGCTTGACTTCTGTGTGCCCACCATCACAGCTGAGGAAAAAGGGAGACATGCTGTAAAAGCAAGGATTTTTTGTTAATGTGGGAGGCATTATTATTGAGGATATACTGGAGTCCACAAAGGCCTTAGTTGCTGAGCAATGTCAGAATTTGAGATTTCAAGTATTTGTATTGAGTATCAAAGTTAATTATATTGGTTTTATACCTGTGTTTCAACACTACTTGCAGAAATAGTCAATATTTATAGTCTTCTATAAATCTTTGACATTGTCCACCAAGTAGATAACAGGAAGCTGACTGCTTTTGTGGTAGAAAGAGGCACTTAAGTCTATCACATTACCTGATTTAAATAATGATTCATAAATTGCAGCCCTTTAAAGAAAAAAGTTTTAGAGCTTTTTTTAATTTGATATTGGAAGAGAGATTTTGGTGTGAAATCTTGGTCTATGTTGGTTTCCTCAGTGATGTCTATAACTGCTGGGAGCACATTGTTTGTCCTAAGTTGACATTTTTCTGAGACTTTTAGGGTTCTGGTGTTGCTGAAACAGAGAATTCCTCTATGCTATGCTCAACTGTGCTTTCAAATTGCAGAGGAGGACGAGCAGCTACACAAAGAGCAAAGCTGAGCTACCTTTCATCCTGCCTTTACCTGACCAGGTCTGGGCTGCACAAAGTTCTGGGCTGCATCTCATCCTCCCCTGACTGGCATAACTGCAACAATTCCTCTGTGATCCAGAGCTAGGTTTAGCTTTTGCAGTGATTTTTCTGCCTTCCCTTCTCTTCCCTCTGCCCCCTTTTTGCTATTGATGTATTACACTGGTATTTTGAGTAGTTGGAACATGTGACCAGAGTGCAGGGAATGGTGCATGGTTGTGCTTTTCCTGTTTCATGCAGGTCATTTTTGCACCAGCAGCATCCTGTGTTGTAATTGTCTGTTTTCCAATCACCTCATGGTTATACCATTTTTAATGGGACTCTCTGGACTCAATTTTTATGGTCATATATAAACACTTCCTGGTTTTCTGTTTCTTGAGGTTGAAGCTGCTGATTTTAAAATGTGTTAAACTTGGGAGTGGCAAAGAAATAGTACAATGAAACAGTGTCTGGATAATGTGTTGATTTGTTTTCTTTTTTCTTCCTCTGGAGGAAATAGTATATTTATTGCTTGTTACTTTTGGCATCAATATGAATCTATTACCTCAACTGTATATGTGATACATGGCAGCTATTTTGGAAGGGGAAGAATGGCCAGGAAAGGTCTCACTGTAAGGAGGGGAGGGATACTGAGTAGTTCAACACTCTTTTCCTACTGTTTTAACAAGAAATTCCAAATAGCAATAAACTTGACTTGTTAAATTGACAACTATTTTATTAGCTAAGAAAATGGTTATATTATTGTTCTTCTATTTTGATATTTTTCCAATTCAAGCCAAAATATGGATTCTGCCTTAAACTAGTAGTTTCAGAGCTTGATCAGTGTGATCTGAAATGGAAAAAAATTCTTTGCTGTGGGGGTGGTGAGGCCCTGGCACAGGCTGCCCACAGAAGCTGTGGCTGCCCCATCCCTGCAAGTCTTGAAGGCCAGGTTGGATGGGGCTCTGAGCAACCTGGGATAGTGGAAGGTGTCCCTGCCCATGGTAGGGGATAGGAACGAGATAATATTTAAGGTCTCTTCCAACCCAAACCATTCTGTGATTCTGTGACTGATTTTAAATGCAAACATACCCTAAAAACCATTTTCATAGAATATACCATATGAGGTATTATTTAATGTCACTGCTATTAATGTTTAAATCTTATTCTCTAGTGAAAAACCAGATACTTGCAGATTTGTCCCACACTCAGAAATGTTTAGTTACAAAATTACACATTATATATGGATTTCCAGAGGGAACTAATTGCAGCTTGGTCATGTGTTTCCTTTGTCACAGAAGTTTCCACCCAAAGCTATGTTTATGGGCTGATTATAAATCTCGCAGAAAAATCTTTTGAGCTCAGGTAACAAGCTTTCTCAAGATCACAGATTAATCTTACTAACACATTGTGCACAGGAGACCTTTTGATGCTTTTTATTTGGGCAAGTCTAATGACTTTGTGTCTTGTGACTGCACAGGAGTTTCCTGTAGGGATTCGGAGATCAGGCTGGTCAGACACCTGCAGAGCAAAAGCGGGGTTGATTTATATGTGTGGGTGGAGAGTGGCATCAGGGGAGGATTACCAGGAGGGAGAATAATGATTGTGACAACTCCAAAATTATGATACAGAGGAAATAATGTTCAACCTACTGACAGATGTGGGAGCTGCATGTGTTAGAAGGGTATTTGTAAGCAGTGGAAATACAGTGTTTTGCTAGACTTGTATGAAACCCTGCTTTATCTTGCATGTTTTTCTATGGTTTGAAAGGCCTTCAGTGACTTTACACAGCAATTTATTTAGCATGGAGCAGTCCTGTGATGCGTGACTTTTCCACCTTATTGAGCACTACTGATAAAATCTCTCTCCATTGAGACTGGTGGCAGAAATCCTATTGATCTCAGTGTAGTCAGGATTTCATCTCTATTATCTGGTTATTTGTGTGTAAAGATACTACATTAGTTCTGCACTTGGCTGAGAAAATACAGGAATTTTACATACAAATCAGTGGAAGTTTTGTCAGAATGAAGGCTGCATAATTGACTCTATTGACTCTGTGGGTGTAATAGACTCCTCTTACTGAGTTCTGCCTGTAAGTAGGTCACAGTGAATGAAAATAAAATATGCATTTCTTTTTGTGACAGTATGGTGTTTTTATAAGTAATCTAGTATTTCTTTTCACTAGTTCTTCAGGTTTTTCTTTCATCCTAATGCCCATGTAGATGCACACACACACAAAAAAATCACCACTATGCAGATTCTGAGGTGATATATTTTTTGTGTATTCTGTCTTCCAAGTACTGCTGTGCATGACCTAGAAATGCTGGTGGTAAGTGCTGTGTCGTGGAGCAGAGTTGTTAAACTTGTTTATATCTAATCTTTAGATGCTATCAAGCTTAGGCTGGAAAAAGTAATCTGTTTTATGCTGTACTTTAACATTTGGTATACGTTATATAAACACATATAATCTCTCCACAGCAAAGTAAATATTATAGGAACTCTAAATTATAAAATTTATTCTCTATTTGGGAAATTAATAGAGGCTGAGAGCATCTAATGTAGTTGCATTTCATTTGCTTTCTTATCCTTATAGAACAGAACTTTTAAAAATCCCTGCCATATCTGACTTAGCAGTTTGGGAAATTCAGAGATAAAGGACTATTTCATAAAACAAAAGGGAGTTTTGAACCACCATTTTTCTGAATAACAGAAATTCTTCAGTAGAAGCAACAATTCTTGTGTTTAGTACTATTTTTCATTCTATAATTTTCTCCTTGGTCAAATAATTGCTTTTCTTTCTTTGGACCTTCTCTAGGAAAGAGTTCAGATTTTTTTTAGTATAAGATTGATGCTAAAATATCTTAGGGAATAAGCTCAACCAGACAGATCACAAAAAATACACATTTTAAAAAATGTTATTACCATATTAAAACTCACTGTAATGAATGACATACTTTTCAAGTGTGTTTCTCTGAACTAGTCATAAATAGGACTGTGATCATGTTAAGTACCCTCTGGTTGTCTTAGATATGCCTGAGATGTCACAGTAAATTATACAGGTGTCTTTCAAAGGATGCACCACAGACATAGAGGAGTGAAGAGTTAGGCATATGGGAACAAACTGTAATCTAGCTCATAAATACTAATTCTACTAGAAAAAAAAGTAAAAATAGCTTAACTGACATAATCACAGTAAATTGCAATGTTTCAGCCATTGATGATTCCAGTCTCTTGCACACAGCAGTGATTATGCAGCTCTGTGTGGATTTAGCTTCTTTCACGTGCAAATGTTCACTGTTAAATTGCAGTAAAAACTGAACTAATAATTCTAGCACTTAAAATAAGAGAAAAACACAGGCACTGTTAGTGCCCTCTCAACTGCAGACATAGCACTGCTATTTTTGTGGATAGTTGATGCTCTAGCGCAACTTGAATTTCCGCTGACCAGGTAAATCTTGCATTAACCCCTCAGACTAAGAACCATCTTTATGTTTTTAAATGTCGGGTATTTCTCATGTCCAGGTGTCCTTCAGTGTTTCTTGTTTGTCTTTTGTAATACTGTTATTCTAGAGTCAGCCTAGGGAAAAGCAACTTTTCTCTCTCTTTCCCCCTGCCCTTCCCTTTTAAGAAGTTCTGTGCCAGGAGGGACCAGATAATATTCCTCTATTTTTATATAAGCACAGTACTAGTGTAATTCCTTGGACTAGATAAGAACTGCCTTATCCCAAATATTTTGTCAGAAACGAATTCTGGAGTCGCTTTTACATAGGGATTGGGGAGAGGATTAACTTTAAAATGGAGCCTGATCAAATAATGGAAAAGTTGGAGTGATTTCAGGGTACTTGAGGCATGGACTAATGAGCAGGGCATTCTTGTCCCTCCCTGCTGAAGAAAGCATCTGTAGATGCAGAGTGGATGTTATGTAGTGCACATCACAAACTTCTTAGGTGAAAAGGCATTAGAGGTTTTGCTTTGACCAAAGTTGCCTTCTTTAAATGAAAAACAGCTTGGATATTTAGCTTTCCCTACAGATGGGTAGATAATGATCTCTGACCATTGTGTGTAGATTTTTCCCATAAATTCTTTCTGAATGTGTGGACTAATCTCTTTTTTGAATGTTCCCATTGATTTTTTTTTTTTTTCATCAGTGATCTTTTGGCAGCTGTTCAGTTCTAAATTGCTTTTACCATTAGGGAGCTTTTACTTGCACCTAATCTCACAGCAACCATTTTGATTAGATTTAATATAACTTTTCTTGCATCTTGCTTTACTAAAAACTGCATCCTACTGCTTTTCTCCATGGTTTTCTTCAGACTCTGTGGAGGAGAGCCAGGAGGATCTGCTGTTGATGATAGATGGTCTGAAATTAAACCAGTGTCCTGAACAGAGAGTGGTTAAAAGGTTTTGATGCTGTGTGTTTCCCTGCAGTAAGCAGTCTTCTCATGGCACTGTTCCTGGATTTATCGTGCCCGAGACTTGGTCTAAGTAGCAGGATTGATGAGATTCATATGTTCTCCCTAAGGATTGATCATGCTATGCCAGAAGATTGCAATGTCTAGGATACAAGGAAAAAATACAGCTTTTTTCCACTCTGCTGAGCCCTGGTAGAGAGAGCTATAAAGAGGTCATTGAAGAAGCAGAAGTTTCAAAAATTTAGTTTATTTATGAGCATGGGAAAGTCAGTTCCATTTAGGAACTGTAAGGATTGGTTGGTTTTTAGGTCTTCCCTGTTGCTGTAAGGCCTCTCTGTTCTGTAGGGGGTTCAGATACAAGTCAGAATGTGATAACCTTTATTAATGGGCTACTGTATATTGAGATTAGTATTTAACTAATACCATGACCTCTTTTTGCTGGCAGTATGGAAGATCACAGGAATCCTGCTGCAATACAAGGATTAATTCACTGGTCTGCAGCTTAATTGTTTCCTTTTTAGTTTAAATAATCGTGGGAAAAAAAACCTTTAGCATGGGATATTTGTATCTCATGAATTACTTATTAGTTCCTCAATGACTTGTACCCCAGTTCCCCAGTAAGATGTTTTTTGGGACAGGGAGACAGTGATTAAAAAAAGCACCACAGAAAAACAAAACAAACCCAAGAAACCTTACACACATTGCAGTAATGTTAACCAGTCATTTTGCACACACTTTTGAAAAGTGAAAGCACTGATACATTTCAAATACTGATAGATTAATGATGCAGGTAACTATATATAATTAATGTTTAGTGGTGACTGGTATAAGAATAAACTTGATTGGTATCTCTGGCAGGACTAGGCCAAGAGGCCTGGTTTTGGTAAGCAGAACCAAAGCAACTAAGAAGCATTAAAATTGATTCTAATTTACTAGTTCAGTAATTTAAATTAGTGTTAAGGTGTAAGCTATGCTGTGCAAAAACAACAAGGTGTTTGTGTGTGCATGTGTGTGCAGAATATGAAAAGAAAAATTGTAATTTGCATGTTGCAAAATGTGTTTAGCATAATGCAGTCACTGAGCAGAGTTCACAGGACCTGTCCCTCCATCCTGTCTGCTTTCACTGCGTTATAAACTTGTCCTCAGTGCCTGCTTCATCCTCTCAATTAAAATATGGATCACCAGTAAGAGGAGTCCTGTAAGTCAGACGTTCTTTCTAATGAGCTCTTGAGAGGATCACAATGGCAAATGCAGCTTTTTAATATGTGCTGCATTTCCTGCAGGAAAGTCACCTGCTGTTCTGAGTAACATTTAATTACTTTAACTTCTTCCTGCAGACTTTCTCTGTGCATTTGAAAGCACTTTGGTAGCCACTTTCCCTTATGTCTAGTTTTAATTTGTTAAGGTTTATGGTATGGTGACCAGAATACCTGTGGCAATTGATCATGCTCTATTTTAAAAGAACAATGAATAAGGACTGACTTGGAGTAGATGGGAAAAATGTGTATTTTTAGGGAAAAACTGGATAGATTTCGAACTTTTACCATGTGTGTAATGGAAGTTTTGCCCCACTGCTTTGTGAGGCCACCTCATCAGTTAGGCTCAGAGCAAGTTTCTGTATTAGGAAGACATTCTTAACTATTTCCCACAAACAAATACATTGCCAATTCTTTCCTAATGCTTTTGTTAACTTGACATAATTAGTGTATCTATACTGAAGTAAACAGTGCAGTATGTTTATGGTGATGCTGGTAGGGTTATCTTTGGGGCATCTAGAAAAATCTACATATTCAGAAGACTTGGGGCATTTTTAAGTACTGATAGGTTTAAGCTGCAGAATGTCAAAGAATAAAAGCAGTGGAAACAAAAGGGTGAGGAAGGGAACACTGAAAAAAAGCATTTTGAGCTGGAGAGTACATTTCAGTATAACCTAAGGATATTTCCTCTGAACTCCTTAACAAATAAGTGAGATAGGAATCTCAGTTCTCTGATTCATAATAGGTGCTAGCTCACTTAAACTTTCCTTGCTTTTAGCAGGCTTCCTGTTTCTTTTAAATACCTTCCATTTGAATGGGCATCTAAAAACAATTGTCAATAACTATTCTAAATCCATTTATAGGCCAGTTTGTTTACAGTCTATTTAATGTCTCTGGAATTTTCTCTTTTTTCTTTACCTGGAGTCCACTGACTCTGCTCCTTTGTTTTTTAAGCACTCCTAGAGCACAGCAAGGAACTCTCTCAGACTAGTGAAATAAAGGTGGCATGTCTGTAACTAAGGGTAGGGAGAAAGAAAGCAGTTGTAGAGTAGGATTTTATTCAGTTTAATGTTTGATGTATACTTAAGATTTATTCTTTGTGCTTCATTATTCACACCGGAGACCTTTTGGGGGTGTTTGTCCTGTATTATGAATCCATACCTGAAAGTTCCTATGTCCACACTGAAGTAGAATTTATTACAGGTTGTTCATTTTCTTATAAACAAGAAAATTTAAAAATTACTTAATTAAATGAAGAATGTCTGTGCAAGCTCACTTCGCATGTGTTCCCCTGAAGTTGGACAAGGGACAGAGCTGTAACCACAGAAGAAGAAACAGGATATTAAGACAACTGTAGAATTATGTACTTGGTGATTTAACAAAGACAGAATGGTTACTTTCCACATTTAGTGTGGACATCAGATCTGTTTGCCTATGCCTTTTACTATATAAGAGTGCTTGTAATTTAACAATGTCTTTTGAATACTTTTTCAGCTCGAGATGCAGATGAGAGGGAGAAGTGGATCCATGCTTTAGAGGACACCATCCTCCGCCATACCCTCCAACTTCAGGCAAGTTTCACTTTCAGTTTTCATTTGGTTTACTTTTTTTTTCAAAGCAATTAAATACAGTGGCATGACTGCTAATATCCAACACATCCTGTATAATATTTGGCTGTTCTATAGCCTGTACAATTGGATATAGTAAAATATCAATTTAGGTTTGAGTCTGTCACCTTTTTCTTGTCCTACCATAGTGAAAAGTCAGAATGAGACTTTTCTTTATTAATTCATGTTTATAATATATATAGTTATCATTAACTCATATTTATTTATAATATGTATTTATGGTAAGATTCTGGATTTATTGTTGTTTGAGTTTTGGTTGGGGTTTTTTGTTGTTGTTTTTTGTTTAAAACTAGGAGTTAGTCCTTTTTGGGTCAAGCCTCTTGTATGTCACCTAACTTGGAAATTAAAATGAGACAGACACTGAAAGAGACTGAAGCTCTTTCTGGATGACAAAAATGGTAAATAGATTGTGTTTGAATCCACTGTGTAAGCTGGATATCAGTGGCTTTCTGGTACTAAGGACAGATGGGTTGAGGTTGGGTTGAGGATGATTCTTACCTTTAGTTATCTAGTCCCAGGAGGTGGACTCTGTCATCCTTGTGGGTCACTTCCAGCTCAGGATATTCTGTGGTTCTGTGATCAAACATCACTTTCTGGTGATGTTCAGCTACACATGTCTGTAAGACTTGCTAAACATTTATTTTTGCCCTGGAGAGAAATCTAAACTGTCATGAAAGGGATCTGGCTTGTACTATATAGATATCCAGTGACAGTGTAGAAATCTTAAAGCAGGTGTTCATTATTTGTGTTGAATAAAGTTTTGGTTGTGCTTCTGTAGTATGGCAAGAAAATTATCTCTGTTACCATTTGACTCAGTGTGAGGAAAGATAGAGTAAGATCTCTAATATCACATAAAGAGAAGCTTATAAACACTGATTTGGATGACATTTGCCCAATCTAAAGAGTTAGAACAAGCCTGAATTTGTCCCATCCGACTTTAGGCACTTGTACTATCTCAGCCAGTTTACCTGTTAGACAGTGAGTTTCAGCCTTTTTTGATCTATTAAAGACCATTACAAATTTTCTAGTGAATAGCAGATCCCTGGATAAATTCCCATTTGACAATCAGCTTTGTGTCCTTCCTAACGTGTTGTGGGTATGTTAGAAGTAATCTCTCCATCTGGACACTGTAGCTGACCAAGGGCTGAAGAACCCTGCTCTGGAGTGGATGTGAGGAGACAGGGATTACCTAGGGAATAATATGTGGATGTAAAAGGATTGAGCTCCCTCCCAGGGATGCCTCTTTCCCCATCCTCAGCTTAGAAAGTGAATAGGTAAATTGAGTGGTCCTATTTAGGATCTGAAATGAAGTAAAAAGAATCTGTGCTGTTTTCTCCACCTGGAAGACTTTTTATGGCTTGGAAATACCGGAATGAAACAGCAGAATATACACTGGTTTTATCAAAATATACACTTCTATGCTCTCTTGAAATTGTGAATGTAGTTTTTTTGGCAGAAATAGATTTAATGATAGCAGCTAGTAATGGAACTGTTTCCCATTACATAACTGTTCACATTCCTGGAGTTTTGGTTTTTTAAAAAAGCCCAGGTTAGTAATTTATCAAGTAAAGTTTGAGGGATTAAAAACCCAGAATTGAGTACTAAGAAACATATCCTCCATCCTTGTAAGTATATTCACCCTTGAATGTAATACTTTGTGACCACCGCTGTGTGCTCACCAATCGTTTTCAAGAACCTTCTTCAATGTGTGGGTCATATAACATTTTAGTTTCTGGCCCTTGTTTGTGGAGTCGGTGGAGTTGTGATCACTTACACCCCCATTCAGGAACTGTCAAGGTTTGCCACGGGAGCTGCTGAGCAGGAGCTGATTTAAGAGTGAAACACAACTGCACCTCCTTGCCAAACCTCTTTCTTTCATAGGTTAGCAAGAGTGGTCTCCGCTCTGCTCGCCCTCACCGCTAGGACGTGCGGGCGGAACGAACAGGGGCTGAAGTTTTGGGGGATGCTCGCAGGGCCGACCGCGGGGTGAATCCAGGCAGAAACATCCCTGAGCCTCCATGGCCGGCCAGGCCGTGCTGGGCTTCACCCCTCCCTTCTTCCCTCCCTCCCTCTCTCTCTCTTGCCCGTGGCCCTCCGGGGGCCGGGCCGCCCCCGCGCCAATCTCCGGCCGCCTTGCTCGTGACGCGCTCGGCGGGGCCGCNCCGAGCGGCGCTGCCGCTGCCCTGCCCCGCCCGGGCACCCCGGGAACGCGCGGCGGGGCCGGGAGCGGGGCCGCGGACACGGAGCCCCCGGGGAGGCTCCGGCTCCAGGCGGCAGCGAGTGCCGCCAGGTCCCGTGCGCCCGCAGGGATGCTGCCGTCGGATACAGGAGCTCGTTGTACACAAACACGCCTTGGCTTCAATAACCTTTGAACAAAACGGCGCTTCGTGCACTTGTTCTTTCGCTTTCCTTTTCCTTCGGACAAAACAGTCAAACGCGTTCTTCGGGGGATTATTGGCTCAGCGGGATGGCGGGGTCTGAACGCCGCGGCAGAGATTATTTTCTGTAAAGGCATTTTCTTAGGTTCTTAGTTTCTGTCGCAGACGAAACATGTGGTTGACAGTCATTTAAAACCTTTAGGCATCTGGTTTTGCCCAAAGTGTTGTATTATTTCAGAGTCTTTTTTCCATATTTCCATGCTGCTTTAAGTCTGCCTGTTCTGGTACAGAAGTGTTGAAGTTTGAAAGTCAGACTTAAAGTTGACTTCACTACATCCAGCACTCATCTGAGCTGTGAGAAACTGTACCAAACCCCAGGTGGTTTGTGTGTTGTGTGAACCAAATCAGGAAGGATTACGAGTTAATGCGAGGTGGAGAGGTGAAGTGGTGTCTGCGTGTTCTCTAGTCTGATTAACCTTGCTGGTTTTATTTTTGCCTAAATGTTCTATTGTGTTGTCCTTCAGTATTTATAGTGGAACTGTTTTTGAAACAGAATAAAACACACTTCTTCTGCCCTCCTCCCCCCAAGCCTAAAATGAGCTACAGTCAAGGAACTGAGTCATAAATACATAGAATGAGTAAAGGGACCCAAACTGTCCAGAGGGCTGACAATTAGTAATGTTGTGTCCAAAGGGAACAACAATAGGGAGGAAACATTTCAGATATGCCTGAAGCCTGATTTGTTTGAGTTTTGAAACTGAAGTGTGTTGTTCTGCTTGCTGTTTGTGTATGCACTTGTATTAAAGCTATTGTAAAAATACACATAGTTGTTCTAGTATTAGCCTTGTCTATAGAAAAGTCATTGAACAGATGGTGTGATACTACTGGAAATACCATTCTGAACCCCCCAGCGTTTTTCCCCTTATCCCTCCAAGTTGTTAATGTTGTGGCATTACCAGGCCTGTGGCTTTGCACTGGCAGCACATTGGTTGCCTCATACCCACGGTACATAAGGGGGAGGGTGTGCATGGGGTGAAGGCATGTTGTGGCTAAAGTTTCTTGTTCGTGTGGGGAGATAAGTTATCTCACATTTTCTTTTGTTCCTCCACAACATCTTATGTCAACCAGCAGTCCCATTCAGACAGGACATGCTTCTAATTGTCCTGTTTCCTTGCTGTCTGAGTACACCCTAGCAGCACCCGAGTGCTACAAGTACTTTAGGCTGTGGAATTCGGCTCTGGAATTTTCTTGTGAGTTACAATGGATGTCTCTTTTAGGACCACAGTAACTTTCTTACTTGATCTACACTAAACTATTTCAGTCTCTAAGTGGACTCTGTAGAGACAAAGGAGCTGAAATTACAAAGCCTAAAGGTGGGCCATTTCTTACCACCATAAAAGTGAAAGGAATTAAGTAAAAAATTAATCGCTTTGTAGGTTAATAATTCCATCATTTACTTCCTAGGTAGAAAATGGTAAGAAAACTTGATTCTAAGAAGTGAGCCTGTGCTGGCTGCTGTGAGGAGTGATACAATGACTTAAACACTGAGTTACACCATGGCTTCACCAACTGTGGGAATTGGTGCTGCTGCTTGGAAGCAGTCCTGTCTCACTTCTCCTAAAAAAAGGGAAGAGGCAGTGTGGAAAGAAGGGTAGAATTTGGAACTTAAAATTGCTTTTCCTGCTGCTTTCTCTTTCTGAGTTTATTTTTAACCCCGATAAGTTTCCACATTGAGTTGTTTATGTGACAAGGTAAATGTTTATGCTGACTCAAAAGAAAGAGCAGGGTAAAGGGAAGAGTAAACAGCAGGTGAACTGATTTGTTTCCCATTCATTTGTGCTGGTGCAAAGTGTTTATGAAACACTGATAATAGCAGCTCACTTTGTATCACATTAACCAGGATTTTTTATGACCTTTCTAAAGCTGCAAGCAAGAATACAAAGTTGAGTAAAACTTTCTTATATGTTAAGTAAATTACACTCTAAAGTATATTATATTGTTATTCATGGGCTTATCAGTGCTGCTTCTAGTGGGAGTCAAGAATGCTTGTTTAGAACTTAAACCAGGCTCTTACACATTAAGAATATATCCAGTATAGATGTGTTTCAAGGGCTGGTGGAAGGGCAGGGTGTTGCCAGCCATGCCACCATATTCAGATTTTGCTAACAAAATAACCAGGGTAGTGGGTGAGTACCCTAGAACATGTGCATTATCTACTCTGGTTATGGATTATAAGGGTAAAGGAATGGGGCTCTAGGATACACTTAGTATTTGTGAGGGTTCAGAACTGTAACCTGTGCTTTAAAGACAGAATTTTGCATCAGTGTGTAAATACTTCTGTTTTCTGAACTTTCTGTTTTCTTAGAAAATCTGATAATATCTATAGCTAGGGTCTTTGCTAAACATTTTGTGTTTTGTGAAGTAGAACTTCTTTTTTTTTTTTCCTCTTCCCCTGTAAGAATTGCAATATTCTGACTGTTTGGAAGGGTCATATGCTTTCCAGAACCCGTATATTTGTTTTCAAACATTTACATTCTGAGTTTTAAATATTGCATAAAAATCTATCAGAGGAAAAAATAGAGTTGTTTTTGCCACAAAGTGCCCTTGTTTGGTGGCTTACAAGTTGATTTATTGTTTTTCTTCAATTTTTATCAGTGATCCTTAACAGGCAATGTCCAACTTGTCAAAATCAACCATGATGTAGGCAGGGGATATGTTTCTGATCAGATATTGTGGATGAAAGGAAAACATTCTTATTCAGTCCTTCAGACTAACTTACACAAGAACTTTTTGTTGGATTTGGAATCCTAATTAGATGAAGAGTGTAGCAGAAGTGTCTTCAAAAAGATAAGAAAGTCTGCTCTGTACAGCTTTCTGTCTCCCTCGCCCAGGAAAGCTATCATTGTAATGCTTTTATTTGAGAAATATATTTTAATTTTTCTGGTATGCTTCTTCTAAGGATGATGCAATCTTTTCATCCCATCTGAGTTTGAAAGAACTGGTTTAAATTAGGCTGAATTACTTCTCAGCATGGACAAGTTTTGAATACAAATGTATTAGAGATATGTGTGACTTCTAATTTGGAGGACAAGGAAACAACATGTAAACTCCCTTGGTGCTAGCAGTTCTGTAGTGAACATAAGGCTCATAATATGTATTTTTAAGTGGGTTATGTTGTGTTGTTGCTCTTCTGTTTATCCCCTCCAAAAAAATAAAAGGGATGGTGTGTGAAGGGGATAATTTTGTGGGACTGTTAGCATGAGGATTGTTCACTCAACTCCAGACCAGCATGGAAACCCTTTCCTGGGAAAACCATCCTGTCTGCTCACTCACCGGGGATCACACAGATCCCACTGGGGACCGCACAGATCCCACCAGGAATTGCACAGATCCCCCTGGGACACGTCAGGCTGTGCTGCTGGGCCCTACTTCCTCCTGCAAACCCTGGCATTGAGATGTGCCCTGTAGAGTCTTGTCCTTAAGCTTTGCATGTGTCCTGAAGGGGAGGGACATTCCACAAGCTGTGGGAGAGAGGGAGGATTAGGGAAAGAATTCTGTGGTACCTTTTTTCTCTGAAGTTCTTATCAGTATGGTTTTTCTTGATGGGGAGCCGTCAGACGCTAAACAACTTGTTGTGACACGAAACTTCTTGGTTTGGGAGGTGGTGGGCAGACTAAAATTTTTTTAATTACTTGTTTCTGCAGCTGTTTCATCTGGTAATATAACTGTTAATTCTTTTAAACTTACATGAACACGGAGTCATTATTTGAGGGCAATAAAGTGTAGTTGATGTAGTTAATAGAAAAACAAGTTACACTACTTCAGATAGCTACTGACAGTAAGATAGAGTCAGTGTATTTCTGAAGATCAAAAATAGTCTGGATTCCTCTTCTTTTTCATAATTTGAAGAGACTTCTTTTAGAATCGCAGGATGACTTCAGCTGGAGAAGACCTCTGGAAATCACCTGTTCCAAGCACCTTCTCACTGCAAGACAAACTTGTACCTTAGATCAGGTTGTTGAAGGTCAAATCCAGTTGAGTTTTGAACTCTGCCCTCCAAAGGTGGAGGTTCAACAATATCTGCAGGCAACCTGTTTTATCAGTCTGTGAATAGGTGAGCAGCATATTTTGCAAGTTCCTCATAAAAATTTGATTGTTCGCCTAGATGTGCAGATTCCGAATGTACAAGTTTAACAAGCTGTTAAATGCCATTCTAGTGACTCTGCTCACCCCTTCCTTTTGAAGCCTCATTTCCTTCATGGCAGAGAAGGAGAGAAAGGGTCCCCATTTTGCCTTTACTCTGTCTGAGTGACCAAATAATCAAGAATTAAGCATTCATTATGCAAATTTGCACTTTGTATGTCTGCTCTTTCTAAAATACTGCTGGGTTTGAAATACTGATTGATTTTGTTTGCTATTTATGCAGGCTGTTTTTTCTATGGTATTGCTAAACTTTTTATCTTTAACTTTTCCAAGTATGTCCTGGTTTTCAATTGTAAAACTATGTGAGAACTTAAAATTATTAACCTAATGTCATATAACACAGACTAATAAATTTGTTCAGATGGTTATCGAATTTCATCTTAACAACCCAATAGCAAACTAGTGAGGTGCTGCAGCTTTAAGTACCTGTGCTTTGCAAAATTATTCTCATGTTTCATCTCTGTGCAGTGTTCAGCTTGACACTATACCTGGTTTTATGTCTTTATCTTTACATTGATTGAAGTTTTAATTTTCTAATAGGACTTCATAGGTTACAATTTTGAGTGGGTGTCTGCTCAGTTGTAACACTGAATGTTTTGATCAGCTTCTCCCTTAGTTCTAAAAGCCTGAAATTTAAGAATGGCATTTTATCTTTAAGCCACCTCTAAAAATACCAGATAGTTACATATTAGTAGTCAGAGAGTGATGACTGAAATAAAAATCAGCATTTTGATGCAGCATACAGATAACATGCACTGTAAACTATATTTCTGTGTATAGTATCTTCAGCAGAAATTTCCTGTATTATTCACATGGTTTGGTATATGAAACCTGACCTCCAGAATTTTTAACTGAGCTTGCAAGACCATTTGCTGAACTGATGGGCTTGGCTGGTAGCTGCCAGCTACAGACAGTTCCATTTTCAACAAGGAAGTAGAATACTAATTTCACATTATTTTAGATGTAGTTTCAGTGTCATTTAAACTAGTGTGAGGGAATATCAAAAGTTTCTTTGTTGAGAACACTCTCCCTTCTATCTATTAGGTTTTTTGATAATTTGTTACACTGAGGGCTTTTTGTATTTTTTTCTTTTTGTATTCAAAATGTTTTGGTTTTTTTCTTCTCTCTCCTCCTTGTTTCAAAAGACTGTTTCTAAATTTGACTGGTGTTGACTGTATTGTTTTTTAATACTGATTTACAAACCCCTCTGTATGGATAGATTTACTCTTCTAGAGGTGTTGTCAAGAGCTGCGTGCCGGTCTGCAGCAAATGTGTAAAGAATAATATTTTCTACAGTCAGTAGATGGGTTTCTGTTTTAGGCTGTGTGTGATACTGTGCAAGTCATTCCACTGCTGCACACAAGTATTCACACCTCGAAAGAGCCATCAATAAAGTTCTTAATATGATGGCCCATTATCATACAAAATAAGAGAAACTGACTATTCTGACAGAGCGAACAATGCTAAAGAAAACGTTACACTAATGTGGAATTTTACAAATACACATTGCCTGTTTTGCCCCATGTGAAATGCTTTTTGCCCACATTCGGACTCCTGAGATTCTCAGCAGTTAAAACAGCAGTTGATGGTTTCATAACAGTTTGAAGTGTTTGAGAACAGTATGAATACAGGTGAAAATATTCAAGCTGCTGGGAAAGTTGTCACCGCTGTGATGTTCTCAGGGTTATGCTTCTGTTAAAACTGATGTTTGCTTCTTTATCCTTCATGAGTTTTCCCCTCCTATATATATTTATCTTACTGTGTACTATTTTTTCAAACTGGGTGTGCTTCAGTATTTGTTTCGCAGTTCCATTTGCATTAAAGGTATTATACCTTTAATGTGTTTACATAGTATATGTGCATGAAGGCAGAAGTAATCAAGAATCCTCTCTTTTCTTTCCTGTAATTAAAGATGTGGGAACTTGTTTGGGTCTTTAGATCAACGGTGTACCAGTTTAAAGATAGGAATTATTTTATATGCAGAAGTGTGCTCTGAGTGTTGTATTATTAGGAGAAACAAATTTCCAAGCAAGAAAATACAAAAGTAATCATTGTGGCACTGATACTTTGTCCTTGGTGGTGTACGGGCAACAAAATCTCAGAATTCAAATACGCTGACAAGGATACAAATCATTGTAGCTGTAAAGGAACTAGGACAACCAGGACTAATAATTTTGAACTTTTCAGTTCAAAGGTATTTAAGATAGATTTAGCAGTTCTTAGCTAGGGAGCTGTGAGTTGAGCAATACTATCTGAAGTGTGAAAAGCACAGTTACCCCAGTGGGTATGGTTTGGGCTTCCCTAACTGAAATGTAAGGATATGGAATCACAAGACAGTCTTCCGAAAAATGCGAATTCTCCTTTATGTTTTATAAAGAAACTTTAATCAGTGTAATTTAAGAGGATTTGTTCAATCATAAGTAATGAAGTACTCTGGTGTGTGATGATTATACCCCCTCTGAAAATGTGCAGCAGTTTACTCTTATTGATTTAGCTGCAAATAGAAGCCAAATGTGTTCAGCTGTGTGCCTGTGTTTGCATGTGGCAGGATGAGAGGCAAGGCAGCATTTTCTCAGTCAGATGGCAGGCGAAACCATATTGTTGTTACATTTTTTTTTTCTCCTCTGAAGCACTAATTAAATATTTGATTTTCTTATTTGTTTATTTATTTCTAGGGTGTGGATTCAGGATTTGTTCCCAGCGTTCATGATTTTGACAAGAAACTTACTGAGGCTGATGCTTACTTACAGATCTTGATAGACCAGTTGAAGGTATGGTAACTAAATGCTGCATTTACTGTGCTGGGGGTCTGTCTGTCAGGCTGGATTTCAAGGCCAGGTTGAAAGGAAGCTCAACAGAGAGAGTCAGTCAAGAGGAAAACGTCTTAGGATTGTTAAAATGGAGTTAAAAACTAGAATAGCTCAAGCAGACTTATATTAAATGGTTTACAATGGCTGAAAGATGCTGTTTTATATACACTTCTATGGAAATTGCAAGTTTAAATAAGTTAAATAAGTTTCATTTCAAAACATAATGAAATCATTGTGTTGCTCATAGCATTTTGGAATCTGTCTTGAGAAGATTTTGTCAAGTGATGTGTCACTACAGTTGCAGATATTTTCAGACTTTATTGCAGTGGTGGTAGATAATGCATGCTTTGTCCTTGAGTGAAAATATTCTGTAGGAATGTTGTACAATACAGCTCTTTTCAACTTTGTATTTTAAGAGTAGCTGGGAATGCAAGGAATAATGAGGTCATATGTTTCAGTACTCACCTTACTGAGAAAAACACTTTCTGCTGCTGCTTAGGACACTTTTTCCCATGACTCAGCAGGTTAAAATTGCTGTTAAATTGCTTCGGTTCTGCTGGGTTGGATTTTTTCCCCTGATATAATGTGCAAGTATTGCATGTGGGATATTCAGCAAAAAATTCAGTTGTAGGGTAGGGTGGAGAGGGGGACAAGCACAGCAACAAAAATGAAAGTAGGCAGAAGAGATGCAAGCAAAATTCAAAACTGCTCTGCAAAGACTTGATCAGGAGTTGTCTTTGTCTGCCACTCTGGAGCCATCACTTCACTGACAGAAGGTATTTAAATCTTTACACCTTCTAATTGTTATTTCAGGCCAGCTGGGGGGAGGGGGATAGAAGTTAATTAATAATGAAAGATGAGTCAGTTTGAGGATGGACAGAGACCAAGATCAGTCTTTTTTTAGAACTAGAAATCAGCCCTCAAGGGAAAGGGAACACATGAGTAGGTTTGAGGCAGGCAGTTGAATGGAGAGCTGCAGCTCACTTTCTGAAAATTACCTCCTCTCCTCTGAGCAAGGGTGGATGTGATGAACTTTTAGCATTACACCTAATCTTTTCTCATCCTTGAACAGCTTCATGGTTGTGTGTGCACCTTAGAGTGCCCTCAGAGGCCTCATTGACTGTTTCAGCTATATTAAATGCACATACAGGCTTTTCAGTGAGGATTTGTTTCACTTTGCTTTGTTGCATCTCATATCCCACTTTTAAGAAAATAAACATAAATTAATGCTAGGAAGCCACTGTATATCTTCCAAAACAAATGTGTGTACAAATCTTACATGATTTGAATCATGCACCTGAATCAAGATGCCTGGAAGGGTTGATGAGGGTTGAGGCTCTTTTGGTTAAGTGTTTCATATGCTCCAAAGGTCTTTGCTGAAATAGAAAAAAGGCTGTTGGAGTTGTTTTGATGAGTGTCACTTTTGTTAGTTAACCTCATCTTTTTGTTCAAATCATGGTAGAATCATGCCAGGCTGAGCTGCGGGATTTGGTCTCTTATAGAATGGGATGTTTTGAGAAATTAGTAACAAATTTTTTATACCACAAATGATGTAAAGAAATATTAGGGCTAAACTGCTTTGGATCACCATACCATGGTAGTATAACTTCAGTTCCTATTAAATGATTTTGCTTTTGAAATGTTGATGTTTCTGTCTAATTTTGTATGGAAAAATAATACTTTCAGTATTTTCACAAGTATCTCTTTCTTTCAGCTCTTTGATGAAAAGCTCCAGAACTGCAAAGATGATGAACAGAGAAAAGCAAGTATATTTTGTCTTAAAAATTGCCTGTTTATCAGATGGTTTTGTACATAAGTTTTCTGTAACCTGTAGAAATATAAAGTATATATTTATTGAGTTGTCAAAATCACCCAAAACAATTTGAGTAACAGATAACATTTGTGTTGTGACTAAGTTGCAAACGAACATTTTACTAATACTGGCTGTCATAACATTAAAGAAGGTTTCAGCCTGTCAGAAATAATTGCTCCTCTGCTATCCAACAGTTGAAAGCATTTTAACTTAAATTTGCTATTTTTTAATCATTAACCAGGATGAGATTTTAAAAGTGATAAGAATTACAAAGCTATTCCAAAGGGAAAAATTAAATACTCCTGATCATGTATTTCACATAATCAGTCTGCATCCTGTGTAGGTCTGTGACTAACTGGAAGTCTGAGAATACCACAATTCATTCACCTGAAGTGAGGGTGGCAAAAATGTAGTAGTGAGGAGCACTACTTTTTTTTGCAAGGCTGTAATTCAGCCTTGTGTGTTCTTTTGCATCCCCTCGTGCTCCAGTCCAAAGTCAGCTCTGCAGGGGTGAGTTCAAGCCCTATTTAAGAAAGGCTGGCACATACCTTTGGTGGTGTGGGTTTGCCATTAAGTCATGCTGGTTCCATGTATTAATTTGTGTGTGTGGAGGAGGGATTTAACGATTCCTTATGAAGGGTTTTTTAGAGAGGAGTTGCTTTTCTTCAGCAAATGCAGTAATTTCAATATCATAAGGTAGTGGTGTATTTCATCCTAGTTCCCTCCCTCAATCTCTTGTGAAAAACAAGCTGTGTTCTCTTGGTGTTTGGTTCCTGTTTTGAAAACTGTTTGATGCTTTCTGTGATTACTTTTCTTCTTTATAATGGTTGTGACCTTTCAAGTGTTATTCATCTTGCCTGATGTGTTAGGTGGTGTCTTGGGGAGTTCTTTCTCATGTACAGGCTTTTAAAAGAACCTTGAAGTACATCTCTGGCAGTGTTTAATCTGTAAACAACTGACCACAACAGTGAGGTCTAAGGATTTGGTATTTCTCCTTCAGTGTGTCTTACTGGGAAGAGTTGTCCTTCAATTTTGACCTCCCTCCAGATGCTACTTTGCAGATCAGGCAGTACTTTCTTTTTTCCTGTGGCAGTTCTAATCCCTAGAGACTTTCCACATGTTGTGCTGACTTCCTTATTTATCTCTGCAAGGTATCTATGGAACAGATGGATTGACTTTATAGAGAAAGGAGGAGGCTCATTTAGAAGAGGTCGGCTTCCTCTGGTTTTAAATCTTGATGAGGGTTGCTATTACTACAGATTCCATTTATTCTCTATTAAAAATGAAAAAGACTTGACAAAGCACTCTTTTGATCATGCCTCTTCCTGTACTGAGAGGTTTTTTGATACAGTGTTTAGCAGTTTCCCTATTTGTTTATGGAAGTTTGGTTCAGCTATCAGATTATGAGTTGAGTGTAATCTGCAAGATACTTCCATCAAACCCATAGTTCTTTCCTCTGAGGAAACCAGTTGTGGATATTTGAATTTTAAATGCTTCTCAACCAGCTGAGTGCTGTTCTGCAACTGTTTAAGGCCAGGGATTTCAAACCTGAGCTGTTGTTTTTGCAAGTTCACAGAGCATTGGGTGAGCTGGCTTTTAGTTACCAAATATTGGTCTCTTAAAGATGATGGCAGAGGGATATATAGGTGTTCTGAGATGTGGTAATCTCTTCAGTTTAGAAGAAGGCAGTGTAGATGTAGTCTTAATGAATTTTAAAGACTGAGCAAATAGGAATTATTGTGAATTCCCTGTGCTGTATTGCTGTTCCTGGCAGAAGTGCAGCTAGCAGGGTGGGATCGTGCCCAACCAGCAGTGCTGTCAGTTCTGCAGAATCTCCTGGTGGGGTACAGTGTTTGTATCTGATTGCAGAGGAAAGAAGGGAGGGGGTGTGATCTGAGGGTACTGGAGTTTCGAGGTGAAGATGAGACAGGACCTTGCTTTCTTACAGAGTGAGCAGTGTTACTGGGGGGAACTGCACGGAACCTTTTCTGTTCAGTTTTATGTAGTTACCTTGAGCACATCAGGGAGAATAAAACTGAAGCACTCAAAGGCATCAGAACAGTGAAGAGGTGTTTGCAGGGGGGAACAAAGCTGACATTACTTAACAGGATCTGGGAGGGAAGTGTAGCCTGCTTAAGCCGTTTGGTTCAAAACAAGTGCTTTTTGTGAAGTAAATCCAAGGCTGAGTGCAGAGATTTAGGTTGCACCTTAGAGATTTCAGCCGTGAGTCAGCTACCCCTACGTGCCTCTGTGCTGGATGAGCTGATCCCTCTGTGGTCACATGATTGTTGAATGAGGCAAAAATCATGTTGGATGAGATAAAATTAGCTTTCTTAGTGATTTCCTAAAAAATCAGATAGCAAGGAGATGCAGTGAGCAGTGAGATGATGGAGTAGTTTCAGCAGCAGCCTGCAGTTTGATTAGATTAAATATAGCAAATTGCATTCTGCATATAGAAATCTGCATTCTGTAAATGTAAATCTGCAGGAAATTGATGTTTGAGATGAAAATACATGTATTCATTACCTAAAACTAGTGGAACTATCTTACTAAAAATTTTATCTTCATCAGCTTTCAAAGTCTAGGGATGTTGAAAAGAGAAAATGGTGATAAATGTTAGTGGTAAACGGTATTTTATTTTATTTTTATTTATTGGTAATGCATTTTATCTTCGACATACCTGCTTATGGTTTTCCTTACAATTTTGTGTTGTCTAAATTATTAAAGTTCTGTGTGCTGTGTTCTTGCAAGGTGGTCACAGAGCGCAAATGTGAAAAATACTGGATCAATGCAAACTGTTACTGCTTAATTTGGCCAGCTCCCAAAGGATTCATTTCCATAGGGGAAGAAACTATGGCTCTATAACCAAGAGGTTTTTGCCTCTTGGATCTTCCGTGTGATCTTTGACAAATTACCCTTTTTTCCGTACCTGTGTGTACGGGTAACAATGCCTTAGGCCATGTGATGCAATTCAGTGATGTTGGTTTCTCCCCACCCATCTGTAATTTTCTGAACAAAACACTGAGATCACTTTCTTATTTTCAGCAAAGGTGATGTCACTGAAGGGACTGAGATCTCAGTTTATTTGGTGTGTAAATACTCTATAACATGTTGGGGAAAAAATAGGTAAAGAATGATCAAAGCTGCTGATGGCTGCCTCCAGTTGGCTGTAAAGCCTTGAGACTGATTGATTTCCTTCAGCTGCATCATCTTCCATCCAACAAGATTTGTCTGTTTGGGTACATTGCCTATTCTATTTTGGTGCTAAAAGGCTCAAAACTTCTAAGCTGTCATATTTAAAGTGGTTTTTCTTGATATGTGTTGATAAAGTTTAGACTGGAAGTATCGTAGAGACATGATATACAAAAACAAAGCAAAGGAATTTTTAGCTGTTGGCATATTTCTCTGCTAGCAGCAGGAGTAAATATAATATAACTTCATGACATAACATCCCTGATATGTTTAGCTACACATTGTAGATAAATATGGTCCAGTCTTTCCAGTAGGAAGGGCTGAGTCTGGGTTCTGTTTGGCCAGCTCTTGCTAATTAATCCTGAAGAAAATGTACAGCATCCTTTGAGTAATACCCTGGGCATAACTGAAAGTTTTTCCCCAGGAATTGCCTGAGAGGCTGTCACTGCATTTGTTTTGTTTTTAATCCACAAATTGGGACTGTTCATTCCTGTGGATTTATAACTGCATGTTCCTCTCATACGGTGTGTAGGCTTTGGCTCGCAATGCCTGGTGGGGGGAAAAGGATCCTTTACACACTTTGATTATTCAAGAATCAAGAAGATTGTGACTCAAGTCACATGAGACAAATTAATCACAACAAAGAGATCCTGTAATTGCATTAGTAGAGGTTCAATGCTGAGTCCAGTTTAGTGATTTTGCCTTCTGCAGACAGAGCCAAGGACATCAACAGGAAGCATCTGCTCCTGAACCAGGTCACGCTGATGTGTAACATGGCATGCAGATGCCTTTTGCATGCCTGAGGTGCAGTTCCACACAGGAAATCTTTATGAGCCAGTGTTTCTAGATAAAATTAAGTAGGCAGATTTCCAGATGCACTTTTACTGGAGGCTTAGAAAGAGCAAGAACATGTGTGCAGTGTTATTTTCTGTGATTTGATTTAAACTGTGCTTAACTGCAAATGTTTATTGTACTTGGATGATGGTCATTTCGTGTAATAGTGTTGAAATATGCCACCATTCAGTGCACTTTATAAGGATACAAAGTGAACTTAGAATCTTCATGCTGCATTTCATTTTTGTTGATGTTATGCAAAAATGAAGGATAGATTTTAATGGGTAAATGTGTATAATGTCACTGCTTAGAAATTCCTAACCTTGTCATCTTTAAGCTTTAATTATCAGTTTGACTTCAGTCTTGTCTTGAAAATTGTGTCTATATATGGAGATAATCTTTAACATGCTGGTTAAGGGCTTTTTTACTTCTCCCAATTTAAAATCGGAATATTGTCTTTATACAGTATTTAGGTCAAACCAGATGCTGGAAATTTTGTCATTAACCACACTACTTTGATTTTTTCTTTTACAGAAAATCGAAGGTCTCAAAGAAACAACTAGTGTAAGTTTCTTTCATTTTTATATCTGTTATATAGAGATCCTGAAATTCAGCATGTTTTCTTGGAAAAGTTTTTAAAGCCTTTTTACAGAAAAATGGGAATCCATATTAGGTCCAACATTGTGATGGCAGAGGCAGCCTGGTTCTTGTGCTGTGCTCAGGTTTCTGTCCAGCACCTCGGAGTCATGGGATGGTTGAGGCAGGAAGGGGCTTTGAAGCTCTGTAGTCCAGCCCTGCACTTGGGGCACCATCAGCTAGAAGAGGTTGCTCAGGACCAAACATAGTTTGGGTTTTGAGTAACTGCAAGGCTGGAGGCTCTACAGCTTCTCTGGACAACCTGTTCCAGTGGTTGATCATCCTTAAAAGAATAAAAGGTGTTTTCTTCTGTTTTAGCTGATTTGCCTGTATTTCTGTTTGTGGCCATTGCTTGTTCTGACACTGGGCACCACTGAGAAGAGTCTTGCTCTCTCTTCTCTTGCCCTGCCATCCCAGTCAGATTTTGATGCCCCTTGATAAGGTCTCCCTGAGCCTTTTCCTCCCCAGATGAAGCAAGCCCAGCTCCCTGAGTGTCTCTTGCCATGACACTTTACCTGCCTGCAGCACTCTGGGGCTTTGGAGCTGACCTCCAATTCACCCTGACAGCCTGGCTTGCGTGAGCCTTTGGAAACTTCAGTTTTCTGCTGCTGTGCTTTTGTTTCTGGAAAAAAAAGGGGGAAGGGAAAGTAGGGGTTCTAAAGAAGTGAGTGTCCATTTAGTTCACACCCAATATTCACCAATAAGTATAAAATATTAAGGGAAAGTAATAAAATTTTTTCTGATGTTTTTGTTTTCCTAGAGCATGGTAGAATCAATAAAACACTGCATTGTGTTGCTACAGATCGCTAAAGTAAGTACACTGTAAACTATTCTGAATTCTAATGGTACAGCATTATTCTGATTACAACTTAAAAGTGCCTTCTGTATGATCCAGGAAAAAGAAAACATTTTAAGTTGATTTACGCTATTACTTTAATGAAGCTTCTGAAATACTGAGTTCCACAGCAGACAGTCCTGTTAATGCTCATGGTAACAGTCATGTTGGTTCAAGTTTTCTTTCAGATAAACTGTCTTTTGCAGAGTTTGCTATTAGACTAAAGAAGAACTTCAACAAATGTCAGGGTGGCAGAACAGAAACTTAACAAAACTCTTCTTTCTGCTTCCTTTAAGAATGTGGCTAAACAAGTAAAAAGGAGGAAACATGATGTAAATAATTAAACCAGTTTGACAAGGTCTGTGACAGGTCTGAAGTTCAGGATGATGTTGGAGCTTCTTGAAGTTAGAATGGCATTATTTGAGAATGTGGTATGGGTAATGCACTTATGTTTTTCACCTGCATGTTTCATTAGATTTTAAAATTTGGGGACTTTTTGATTTCCTTTGTGTCAAACTCTGCCCTTAGAGGTTTAACATACTATATTTAGGATATGTTAATTATGAACTGCTGGTTTGTATCTTGTGAGCAAAGTGGAGGGAGGTGGTACTTTGCAAAGAAATAAAGGTGTTTTCAGAATTTCAGGCTGATGTAATCAGAACACATTCTGATTTATCCAGAAATAGGTGTAGGCTCTTCAATTTTTTTTTTTCTGTAACCTAGATCAACTATTTTTTGTAGCTTTTGAGTGCAATACTGCTGTTTGTCTTCATTTTAGATGCCAGATATATTGTACAAAATTTTGAGTGCAGTGAAAATGGAAGTATTTAGAATCTTACAGGATAAAAAGTCATTCACTAAAAGGATCAGTGCATGTTTTATGAAATTCGAGTTTCATATCTATTAAGAATTCTGAAGTAAATGTTTGTTAATTAGCAGGTTTGTACAAAACCAATTTTTTTTTACAAGTTGGAGCATTGAAACATTGAAATAGTTTTGTGCCACAATTAATTTTGAGCTAGAAGAGTCTTTACTTAACATGCAGTGATACTACTTAAATCCTCCTCTGTAGTGCCAGCAAGAAGAGCCTTGTCAGTATTTAATATGCTGTTATTTTGTTCTAGGTATATTTAGAGGTGTTTTAGTGCAGTGAAGTCAGTAGACTATATGTCATTTTTTAGGGATTTGATGGAGTCAATGCTAGATAGATTAGATGGCAATATGGTGATTTTTTTTAGCTATATGTGATTTACTGTATTGAGGAAGGTGTTGGAGAAACTGCAACAAATTACTTGCTCATTTTTTCTTAATTACTATATAAATGTATCTAATAGTTCTTATTTTCACAGGGGTTCAATTCCTATGAAACTTTACTCTTTTTAAAAGCTCTGCTATGTAATTAGCAAATGTGAAATTGCAGAATTATAATCTGCTTTTCAGGCTGTTGATCAGAGCTGGTAATAGGTGGCTGAGTTATTTTTTCTGTTGAACATCAAATCCTGTTTTTGCTCTGTGTGAGTTTATTGGGGGATACACAAACATAACCACTTATCTTATGCTGATGCAAAGCATATTTTGAAGTTCTTTGGGTGGTTTGCTGATAATGGCCAAAACTGGTAGTGGCAGCTGTAGTCATTTAGATCGGGTTCAGTGCTCAACTGCTCCAGCTCCCACGTAAGTGGAAAGGTAGGTGGAATTTGAGTCCCCCAAAGGTACTAACACTTGCTTTTTGTTGCACTAAATCAGCCTTGAAGTCCTTCTTTCAGTTCCACTAAATATCAACCAGTGTAAATAGATGAGCTTATCCACTAAAGAGTGGGGTTTTTTTGCTTGGTTTTTTGCTAAACCATATCTAAAGCTCTTTTGGAGCTGTTGAAGACAAGGTGGGTTAAAGGGGTGCCTTATGCACAGCTAACTGGAAGATGTTGATCACCATATAGTCAAAAGAATTTTCCCACTACTTTAATAACCTTTTTTCTGCTTTGTTTCTTCACATTCTTTATCTCTCAGGCAACTGTACTTGTTGACTACAGGTGAATTCTGTCATCATTCCCCCCTCACACACTTTTTCTATAAACTGTTGGTATCCTGATTTCCTACTGCTGTAGAAAATTTATAATACATGGGGGTTTATTGGGGTTTTTCATTCCAGTTCTGCAGGTTGTGTGTGTATGATGCAATCTCTGTGTAAAAATGTGTTGTGCCTGACTGTAGCTTTGTGCTCTCCAGTAGAGAACCTTTTAAGATTCTGCAAGTTTTTTTCCCAAATCTGTAGGGGAAGTGTGGCTGCTGACTCACACTGCTGAAAAGAAATCATATTAACACCACCCTGTACTCCATTTTTTTCTTCTACAGTGCCTTTCTTATTAGGAAACAGACTTGCCAATCTGTGTATCTTGAGGGTGTTACCATTTCTCTATATACTTAGAACTCTGTTTCAAACACACAGCTATTTATTATTTGGATTATTTTGTAACACTGAAGCAAACATGGATTTTCGGTTGTTTGAGTTTCGTTTTGTTTCTTTTTTTAAATTGTGTATTAAGTTCTGTTTCATGGATTCTTACCTGTCTTAGTATTTAGACAGTTAAATTTGCATTAAACTGGCTGGTAAATCAAGTGTATAATTATGTCACTTGTACTGAGGTGACCCATCACAATTTCAAAATAATGAAGTAAATACCAGCTAAGCAGGAATATGTAATAATGCATTCACTGCTTATCAAAAACCAGTCAAAATAAATGAAGTGGGATGCACAGGGGGAGCGTTTGACCTGTGTTGTCCTGTTTGTGTGTCTGGCAGTTGAAGATGTCCACCTTTGCTGATGTGTGTGATGTAAAACACATGTAATGGTCTGCCAGTGATGGGATAGACCTCTGTCTTAGAAATATATGTGTGTTATGAAGTAGCTTTTATAATTTAGATATTTAGTTGTGCATCTTTCCCTTCTCTTTTTCACTCCATTATTTCTGGCAGCCTTGCCTGCCCAGTTTTGTGGAATTTCTGCCTTCCTTACCTTATTGCTGCTGCTGATGGTGCATTACTGATGTGGGATAGCAAGCATCAGTACTCATGCAGCATCTTTGTGGTTTATTTCTTAGGTCTTGGAGATGATGGACGCAACATGGGGGTTTTATATGTTGGAAAAAATTTATGTATTCTGTAAATTTGCAACCCAGTGGAACTCATTGCCTTTGGTGCTCCTTTTATCATGGAAAGCCAGGCTTTAAAAATGTCAGCTAGCAGACATGAAATTTGGACAGCCCATTGCCAACTGTATAAGCTAAGGAAGGTTGTATTAAGTATCAAAATATAAATATATGGTAACTTTCTTAATACTGCTTACAGGTTTGGTTTTTTTCTTATTCCTTTTAAATGTAACTGGAAATCCAGGGAAATACTCTGCAGACAAGTCTTAAGGTTCACACTGGGCAAAGCTATGGATTGATATATTGACTAATATGCACTTTGCAGCAGAAGGGAAGAGATTTGCCTTAGTGTTCAGTAAAATTTGCACTGTTGCTGGTACAGTGTTAAAACTGCTGCTTGTAGATTAGTATTAACTCATCTGCTGCTCATGTCATTTGCCCTGAGGACAGATGTTTTCCCTGCATTGCCTGCTCTTTCACATATGCTTGTAGGCAAAAACCCCCAAAATCTGAGATGGTAAATAATTAAAAACATTTTAAAATCTAGCGGATGTCAAATAGCAAAAGTTAAAACCTCTCAACTTATTTTAACTTACTTCTGCCTTTCTTTGTGTGCTAATAACAGAAACTGAGAACTTCATCTTTCAGGCACTTCTGGGAGCTGCAGAGCGTATTTTAGGGAGCTTTTAGGTATTTGGGAAACACCCACATTGTAAAGCATAACTGTACTCTGCAGTGAAGAAAAGATGCTTTTTAAATTGTTTGCACTCATGTGGACAGGCCCTCAGAAAATGATGATGTGCAGACATGCAGTGGCTGTGTGTGGAATTGTGTTTTCCAAGTTTAGTTACTGTGTCACATGATGAGGAACATTTTATGGCTGAAAATGTAAACATTCCTGAGGGAAACTCGCTGTTCTCGCTTAGCACAGAACTGATAAGTCATGCAAGATTGTTATGTTGATATTTTTAACATTTTTTCCTTAAGGACCAAAATAATGAGGAGAAGCACGCAGATGGACTTATAGTAAGTTTAAATCTAATCTTTATCTCCTTTTAATTCTGCAGAACATGTGAACAGAGACCTGAATTTCCACTCACTTTGCAACATGCTTCTTCCTTTCTCTAATTTACCGCTTCCAGTGTCTTGTTAAAATTCCTGTTGAGTCCTTAGCTCCTGAGATTGGCTAACACCCTTGTCTTTAGAAAATAGAGTGGTCAGTTTTGTATGGAGTGTCTTGAACAGCAGTGTTGTGCCTGAACACTTAGATAAAAATCTGCCATGTGAACAGATGAAAGGGAAATTACTGGGATAGAAATAGTTTTGTGTTCCATCTGAAGTATCTTTGTGTAGGAAATAGATCCTCTCTCCATGTGCCTCACGTAGTTTGTCTTTGCTACAGTGCTGCTCCTTTGATGCAGAGTTGTGTTATGTCTGTCTAAGCAATGTTTCTTCTTTAATAGAACTTCTGCATTTTTAATGTAACTTCTGTCATTTTTGGTTTTGGTCACATGTGATTTCTCTTTGTTCTTTTTTTGTCACTTGAGTACATTTCAGATACTTTTAATAGGAGATTGGTTTCAGTAAAATCTCTAAAAATCCTAATGTTGTTTTCGTTAGAGCTGACAGTAATTCTCAGGCCTTAGTTGTCTTTCCACTACAAACAGCTTTAGCAGTAGGATTTTCTGGTGTGACCTTTGGAGTAAAGATATACATTTTAGTTGCATGCTTATCATGAATAAGGTGAATGATTATGTGCCCTGCAGATGTCACATAATTCAGCTCTTAGAGTGAGGGAACAAGTTCTGTGATATCCCCTGGAAAAGAAAGTTGTGCAGGTAGATACTTCTGCAGTGACCTGCATTTGGTTTGCAATTCAGAAATTTGATAGATATTGCAGTTTGATGTAGTCTGAATTTGATTAACCACTGATGTCAATATCTGTGGGCTGTCTTATACTGGGGAGGAAAAAAATACTTCTGTAGGAGTATATTAACAATTGAGCAGTGATTGTGAAGTCTAAAATTGTGATGCTGTGGGGGTCAACATCATCTTGGGTTAAAGGTCAGGATTTCACATTAAACTTATGCAGAAATCTGATCAATGTTTGCTGCTATGGTGGGATGAGTTTTGTTTCTATGTGATTTGGTATTAAATTGTTACAAAACTCAGAGGAGGAGTCTTTCAGGTTGCCTTCATCTGTTTCTAAGCCATGAAGGCATCCTCCAAAATATCCAACAAGAAACCCCAGTTCATGTTGCAGCATGGAGAATTGTTGAAGGAGGAGGTTACAATCCTGCATACAGAATCAGAGTTACTTTGTTCTGTCTTTATCACACCAGTGTTCTGTACCACATGGATTATTAGTTTCCCTAAAAAATAAGGGAGACAGAGATAGCAATAGTATCCTGTGTATCATAGGACCATCTTGCTTTTTAAGTCTTAAAATGGAATCATAATTTGAAACCATGAACTCTGTAGGACGGGGACCTTCCTGTGTTGAATGCATAATTCCACAAGCAGGTGAAGTAATGTGTAAGGGACATTGGTTTTATGCTGGAATACAGTTGAGTAACTGTATGTACTGGATTATTTGTATATTGGTTAGTAACACCAATGACAATGTAGAAAGCTACTGCTATGCGTGTTTTTCATGGAGAATTTTTTAGAGAGATAAACAGAGAATAATAGTTCTGTTTTCAGTTAAATAAATCCTGTGCTATAAAATAAGTAATACGACTCTTCACTGACCTTTAGGATCATACAGTGTCCTGAGCTGAAAGGGATCCACAAGGGTCATAGGGTTCCAGCTCCGGCACAGGACAGTCCCAGAAATCACTCCGTGTGTCTGAGAGCGTTGTCCAAACATCCAAATGTAGGACAAAGTTCAGAATTACAGGAAAGGAGGCAAGAAAGAAATCTGCCTTTTGTAGGAAAATGGGAGGAAGGTTTAAATGAACCTTTTTCCTTCAGTCTGAATGCAGGTAGAAATTAATGGACTAAAGGAAGAGGAGAACAGTTGTAGACACTTCTTTTAAATGCTAATCTAAAAAAGAGGATAGGGATCAAAATACTGACTGAATTTCTGAGCAAACTGAGCAAAGATTTTCACAGTTCTGAGAGATCAAGGGGTTTAAATTGCAAGGTGTTTGCAAAAGGGTTTTATGTGCCCTTTACCCAGCTAACAACCGAGAAGTTCTGGTGGTTTTGTGTAAACATAAATAACAAACAGTGCTTAGATTATAGTTTGGATTAAAAGACTTGGCAGTTTAGGTTTCAAAGGGCTCAATACATAAAACCCAAGAGCATGCATTGAAGGCAGTGACTTTTGTGAGCGTTGAGTTGACCTGGTGCTTCGTTTCCCAAGTGCCCACATTCAGAAGTAGGTTGAGATGTCCTCTGCTGAGCCACACTGAACACTGTCAGCTTGCTTTGGGACAAATTTTGGCAACAAAGCTGCTTCATGGCTCTGAGCATGTTGATGATTCTTGTTTTGATTTATGGGTTGATCTACTGTGGTCTAGACAAATCAATTTTTGAAAAAAATGAAAAATTGAAAATACAGATTACCTATTCTAATTTTTGCCAGTTAATTTGCATCTAACTTTCCACTCTTTGCATGCAATATTAATTCATGGACATTGAAAGGCATACCAGAAGCTGTAACCTGAAATAAGAACTCTTTGTAGGACGCTTCAAATCTGCAGCAAATTCAATTTAGTGCGCAGTCTGTGTAAAGAATTAAAATATTACCACTTTGAAAGTATTTCTCATGTCCTCAACTGTCAATTTGTGTTTTACTTCCTCTCTCAGGAATTCGCTATCTTGCATTTGGGCATTTCTCGTGCTCACAATGTTCTTGCTGTCTATGCTTTATTTTGTTCGTTTTAATTGAGGGGGGGAAAAAAAATTGCTTTTCCTTCTCTTGCCTAGAGCACCATAAACCCCGTGGACGCCGTGTATCAGCCCAGCCCTCTGGAGCCGTCGGGAATCAGCAGCATGCCTTCCCAAGCTGTCACACTCCCAGGTAGGCTGGGAACCAGCTGTGAGCAGTACCTGCAGCCCAGGGGGACAGGGGACAGGCTCTGTGTCACACAGGACCAGGGCACCTGCTCTCTGTGCTGCACCCTCAGCTCAGAGGGGCTGAGGAAGGGGAGGGATGGGAGGCACAGAGCAGCCTCAGCCATCGGCTGAATCTGGTTCTGTGGAATGGCTGATGTATTTGACTTGCTCTCAGTTACTGGCTTACATTTCTAGCACACTTGCAAAAAATAAATGAAGCTAATTTTCAGAAAAGGCAGATGCTTTCTAGCTGAACAGCTGTTTCGTTTTCTTAAATGCCATCTTTGCTTAGTAAAAAAAGGAGCTAGGTAAAAGTGATGGATACATGTTTTTCTGTCTGAATGGCTTTTAGAGAAAATGATTTAATATTTGGAGGTGAGGTGAAATAATGTGGAATCTCCTTTTCAATTGTGGGTTAACATACCAAAATATCCCCTAGAACCTGCTCAGTTGTGCAAGTCAGAGCAGCGACCCTCCTCTTTGCCAGTGGGACCTGTAGTAGCATCACTCGGAAATCAGACTCCAACACCAAATAGTACAGGTACAGTTCTGGGTAACTTTTATTGAAATACAAGAAACGGTGTAATTAGTTAAGACAACAGTATATAGGCTACATCTTGCTTTTAATGAACACCAATTTAAATGTTTTGTTAAAATCAGTTATGCTGCTCTTTCTCCCCATCATGTATAAACAATATGTATGAGTGTTTCCAGCTTCCCTTCATGTCTTCAGCATTGCATTCTTTCAGTAATTGGGGAAAATATGACCCTTAAACTCTACTGGTGTTCTGTGCTCTTGATTTTCCTTGTGACCTTCCTTGTGACCTTACCTGTTAAACTCGGTATGAACCTGCCTAATTATTGCTTTTCATTTTGTAAGTTCCTCTTCTGTGTTCACATCAGTCTTTATTGATTTGAACAATTCTTGTTGTAAGTGGATTTTGAAAGAATCTGTTTTTATTGAGTCTGTAATTTTTACTGCTCCACAGGGAGTGGGCAATCAGCACCTAGCAGCAGTCTCACCTCTCCAAGCCACGTCAACCTGTCTCCAAATACAGTCCCAGATTTTTCTTACTCAAGCAGTGAGGATGAGTTCTATGATGCTGATGAATTCTACCAGAGCAGTTCTTCCCCAAAGCGATGTATGGAGTAAGTAGCTGACAGTGTGCAATGTGTGCTCAATGCCGTTTTCATCTACAAGTGCATGGCTTGTCTGCTTACAGAAGTTGGTTAAAAAAGGTGGGGGAGGCAAAAAAGCCACTTTGTGTAGCAGAGTGAGATGACCCCTGCCCTCAGCCACAGACTGGTGTCTGTGAGGGAGGCAGTTTCCTCCTCTGCTCCTTCCATTCCATCAGATAGATGTTGACAAACTCTAACAAAACAAACTTTGGAAGGCCCCAGCTCAGAGCTATGATCTGAGACCACAGTGCATTTCACATGCATTTGCTACAGCCTTCGGTAAATGGCCAGTTCGCTCTCACAGTTACTAAAAGACATTTTTTGAAGTCGGCACCCTTTCCCCAAAATCTCTCCTTTTTCTATTAATTGGAAAATTAATTATAAGAGGTGCTGCATATTTCAAAGAGGGATTAGTCAGCTGTTTTCTGCCTTCAGGTGTTATCTGAGGCTGCAGGCTGTCCCATTCCTTCAGCTACAATCCATTCTGAGCTTTCTGTGAATTAGCATGCACCACATATATTAATGTCTGTCACTGCACATCTATTGATGTCTATCACTGAATCTCATCTGTGCATATCAATTTACAATAATTTGGTCTGAATTACTTAATTTGAACTGTGAGAATTTATTACTCTCCTTTAGTTCTTCAGGGTCTGCTGCAGTCCTGACTCGGAGCAGCACAGGCAGCAGCCTGAAACGTCCGGATACCACGGAGTCCCTCAATTCTTCCATGTCTAATGGCACAAATGATGCTGGTAAGTGGCCTGTGTGAACTTTCAGTAAAGAGATATTGATTGTCAATCTGTGTGTAAGCTTAGGTCAATATATGCAGGATCATATATATATATTTAAAAAAAAAAATATATATATATATATGTAAACATATAAATATATATATATAAAATATATAAATGACAAGATACTTATGGGAACTGGTTTATCTCCTGTTGCTTTACTAATGGAAGATGGCTGAATTGTAGGATTTAAAACCTGTATTTTTTGACAGTTATATGTATGCTAATTAAATACAGTCTGTCTTTGAAGGTTTGAGTAAAACAGAAGCCATTTGGTCTTTCAGATCTCTTCGATCCTCCCGACGATCGAGAAGATGATGGGGAAGGAGAGTCGGTGGAGGAGCATAAAAGTGTTATCATGCATCTCTTGTCACAAGTGAGATTAGGCATGGACCTAACCAAGGTAAACTTGCTGGGTATTCATGGGGATGGGAGGGGAGTAAACCCTGAGTTCTGTATAAAAAAAGTTCACATAATAATTTAACTGTGTATTTGGTCTAAGAGCTAGTTAAGCTGTAATCTCTTTGGTATGGTATTTTTGAGTTGGAATTCTGGAAGGGAGGAAGTAGCTGCAGAGTAAGTGTATCTAGGTGCTAAAACCTGTTTGGGAAAACAGTTTGCTATGGAAATTAGCTGTTTGTTCTCTGTGAACCTAATTCTTGGAGTGCATGTGAAGCTGGCACAAGGGGAATGCTGAAATGTTACTCCTGTCTTTAGCTTCCTGGAGCAAAGATCTACAAAGTATGGTGACATTCAATAGAACATAAAATAAAAGGGAGAAGCAGCCATGTAGTGAAATGCTTTGCTTAACTGTGATCTCAGTGAGTAAATAAGTTGTCTGTGTGTTTTGAAATGCTGCAGTTGGGTCTGGCAAGTAAAGGGTTGGATTTTTCATGAATGAGATACATGCTGGTGTTTGTCTGAAGGCTGAATGAACAGCTTTCTGAAGGTGTTGGCCTTTCCAGGCAGCTTGGTTACATTTAAACAAGTAATTCCAGACTGAAAAAGGGTAGGAGACATCAATCCTCTCCTTAAGTTTCCTTAAGTGGATGAATTGAACTGTCCAGTCTGGAATGAACATTACATAATAAAATGATAACACTTTCCTGGGGAAACAGCCAGCAGCTCACAAGCAAACTGTGCAAGGTTTCTGGCAGTTCTGAGTAGGAATTGATCCAAACTGTGTCTGGAATAGCTGAAAATTACTGATCTCAAGTTAGGCTGCCAGGAAGCTTCATGAGCATGTACCTTGTCAGCAACAGTAATTGACACTGGATCACACTGAGCAGATCCACAAGAGTGGAACCTTTGGGAGCTGGTAGGGAAGAGCTTAACCTTCATCTTGATAGAGACACAAAACAGGAGGGGACTGCAAGAGTGAGTGTTCAACTGTGACTGAAAATTGACAGAGATGAAATTAAATCATCAGTGGTACTGTAATTCAGAACAGCTTCTGATATGCTCTGAGTGGGATTTGAATCCGTGTAGGATGAGACTGTTCCTTTGGAATCTCATGGTTTATAGAAAATACCAACTGACCTGCATATGTCAGAAGTCATTGGTGAGCTCGAGCTCACAGTCAGCTTAGAGCACACGAAGCTGTGGGTGCTCTGTTTGCTGTTCACAGTGAGTACAGTTGGCTTTTGTGCAGGGTATTCAAATACCTTCACCTAGATGAGTTGTTTTTCTTCACTCAGGTTGTGCTTCCAACGTTTATCCTGGAAAGAAGGTCGCTGTTGGAAATGTATGCTGACTTCTTTGCACACCCAGACTTGTTCGTCAGGTATTTGACTTTGGAACAAGAGCATTCACTGATTCTCAGATTGGTTATGGCCCTTGTGGGCTATCAGAAGTTGGTAGTTTTGAAGAATATTGCTTGGATTTTGATTTAAACTTCAAAAACAGTCAAATCAGTCAAACTTCTAATTGTAAAACAACCAAGCACCCATAAAACTTTCCTGTATCCAAGGTACCTGCGTATATTTTATTTTGCATTCCCTTTTTTTCTCTCTCTTTCCCCCCTGTAGCATTAGTGACCAGAAGGATCCCAAGGAGCGGATGGTTCAGGTGGTGAAATGGTACCTCTCAGCTTTCCATGCGGGAAGGAAAGGGTCAGTTGCTAAAAAGCCTTACAATCCCATTCTGGGGGAGATCTTCCGATGCCACTGGGTGCTGCCTGGCACTGAAGGAGAGGATGACATGGTGAGTTTCTTGTGGTGTGGTTTTTTTGGTGCCCAGAATGCAGAGATGCATCCCAAAGCTTTGCTGTCGCTGACGGAAATGGTTTATGCTGTGCTAAGTGGCAAATCAACAAACTGTAGCAATTTCTTAACCAATTTTCCCCCTTCCTTCCTTGTTTTCTTTGGACATAAGTTTAAAATATCTTGCCTAACAAAATTCATTGGTTTTTAAATAATTACTTGACATGTTGAAAATGTCTTTTTTTCCGGAACTCTTTCATAGCACTGATCATTAATTCCTTTCTTTCCAAAATTCTGATTTTTTTGTTTTTACTCTTTAAATCAGTGCAGCCCAATGGGGTTTTTTTGTTGTTTTTCTTTTTTGGCACCACATTTAGGATTCTTGCCTTGGGAAGTTGCAAATGATGATGTGGGAAGTGCTGCTCTGAGATGCTTCTTTTAGCCTCAGCGTAGTACATCTAAGTAAATGTGATTATTTAGATATAAATCATGTATTTGTCCCATTTCATTTGCTTTCCACCAATTTGTTTGCTCAAGTCTTGTTTTTGAGGTGCATGTTTGCACTCCAATTTGCTGGCATAAAGGCAGCGTTGTATTTGTGCCTGCATTGCTTCTAACCACGAATTAATTACGCTTTGCATTCTTTGCCACAGGAAATGAATATTAGCTTATGGTTTTGTGGTACATGAAATCTGATCATGATTACTATGCAGATCAGACTCCTTCACAAGCAAAAATGAAAACTCTGCCACTTGAATGTTATTTTGTAATTGGGTTTATACATAAGTCTTTCAGTTTAACTGTTTTATTTGGGGACAATTAAAACAAAGACATTTATACTTCAAAATAAGAGAGTAAGAACTCTATTCTTTAGAAAGCATCATAGTTCCAGGACTAAGGAGTTATTCCCCATCAGCAAACTGACAAATCCATTAAAATCACTGCAATATCTTTTTAGGAGCCAGTCTCGGAAGGACCAGTCCCTTGGGTCAGTAAAAGCAACGTCACCTTTGTGGCAGAGCAGGTCTCTCACCATCCTCCAAGTAAGTTGTGACTCTGCCTTTGCCAGAAGGGATGGCAGCTGGAGAGGGGTGGCAATAAAATCAGCTCTGGGCTTGAATCTTGGATTTTCACTTTCTCTCCAGAGAAAGAACCTGAAAACTTATAAAAGCTGAAAAATTATAAACTTTTCTGTGAGAAACTAATTGCAAACTCTGTTGCTACATAAGTGGGAAGCACTTGGAGATACTTTCTGATGAATGAATTTGGAAACAAAGGTTTCAATGTCTCGTGCTTCTGTTTCTAACATCTCCCCCTTCAGTTTCAGCATTTTACGCCGAGTGTTTTAGCAAGAGGATACAGTTCAATGCTCACATATGGACCAAGTCCAAATTCCTAGGAATGTCTATTGGGGTCCATAACATAGGGCAAGGTAGGTGTGTGTAAATTTAACAGAAGAGAAATTAAATTCTGCAACTAGGATTTTTCATAGAATAAGTTATATCAATTATTTAAAGTCGTTGTATTAAATGTAAGCAGTGGTTGAATTTATGTAACTGGAGCTTATGTATTTGGGAATCAGATCTTACTTCCACACACTCTGTGTGCTGAAGTCACTTAGGGCCCAGTTTTTCCCGAAATACAGCCATACCTGCCTCCTCCAGAAGCTAGGTGTTCTTGGCATCCATTAAAAATAAAGCTCTTCTCCTTTCCTTTTCATGGCACCTGTTTTTAATGACATATTTCAAGAGATCGTTGTGAAGTGTTCTGTAGAGCTTTTGCTTAATGTTTTTTGAATCTATTTTTCTTTAACAGGGTGTGTCACATGCCTAGATCATGATGAACACTATATTTTGACTTTTCCTAATGGCTATGGAAGGCAAGTAAATGTTCTAATTGGTATTTTCATTTTTAATGCCTTGTAATGTTTCATACTTAATAATTATTGGTCAAGAGCTTATAAATATGTGCATTTATACCTTTATAATTGCAGGTCTATTCTCACTGTGCCATGGATAGAGCTTGGTGGAGAGTGCAGCATTAGCTGCTCAAAGACAGGTTACAATGCTTCCATTGTCTTCCACACAAAACCATTTTATGGAGGAAAGAAGCACAGAATTACAGCTGAAATTTTGTAAGCAGCTTTCTTCATCTCACTTTTTCTCTCCTTAAATGCCAGCACTTTTAACAAGACTGAAACAGCAACACTCAAAAGAACTTAGCTCATGATTACCTGTCATGGGATGCCATTTAAAGCCAAATTTGTGAGAGGAAGCTGCACAGGCCTGTGTCCTACTTTATCCTGCTCAAAACATCCTCAGATGATTCCCAAAGGGAACTTTGCTCTCCTGAATTATCAGAAGTGTCTTCATCATTACCTCTCCTAAAAATACAAATACTGCAGCAAGCCTTGAGATACTGTTCATAGCACGTCAGTTAAAGCTCTGCTGCAGATTTTAGATATTTTTACCTGTGGATTGGAGGATTTTGGTTAAACCCTGTGCACGTGCTCAGCACAGACAATTCCATGGAGATTTCCATCATATTTGGAGACGTGCTGTGATGTCAGTAATTGGATGCTGACAAAATGAGGTTGTAACTTGGTTTCAGATCATGTCTTGGCACATTGATAGATGCTATATTTGAGAATTGGTGTCCTGTGTTTCCCAGCAGTCTGGGGAAGATGCTGATTGTGAAACATTTTTAAGCTTGAACTCAACCACCCTGAATCTGTGTGGAAGGCCTGTAACTACTTTCCTAAACTCTAAATGCAGATGCAGCCCTCGGGCAAGGCCTGTCTTAGCCTGCTCAGAACTTCCTGTTCATGTAACTCATTCATGCCAAACTGCTCCCTTGTAACAGAACCCTCCTCTCCTCTTACTGGGGAGGGGCACTTTGAGGGCTGATACAAACCAGACTGTGCAGCAACTAGCTAGCATCAAGTTTTGATCCTTTAGGATTTTGCAGTTGCTGTAATACAGCTGAGAAATGACTGTTTGTTTCTCCTTAGTTCTCCAAATGACAAGAAACCCTTCTGCTCCATTGAAGGAGAATGGAATGGGGTCATGTATGCAAAGTACTCCACAGGGGTAACACAGCTTGCTTTCTTTTTTCTCTTTTCATCAGAAATAGAAGACGGTACTTAACGAGGGACTTTGGGGTGGTTTCATGGGTTTGGTTTTTTATTTTAAGCAAACACTAATAGTTGGAACCTCCTGTGAGGCTGCCCAGAAGAATACTGGGCAATCCCCAAAATGTACTTGGGATAAAAGTCCTGAAGTTACTTTGTTCATTTATTCTTAAGGAAGCTTGATTTTTATACAAGAACAGAATCTAAAGAATTACCATTTTCCATGTATTTCCTGCCAACCAATGTACTTAGAGTGTGAGGGTGTATAACTTTAAAGTCAAGCTAAAGAACTGAATAGGTTTATTTTTTTTCATCTCCCACTCCAGGAGAATGCTGTCTTTATAGATACCAAGAAAATGCCTACAATTAAGAAGAAGGTAAGGAAATTGGAGGACCAAGACGACTTTGAGTCTCGCTGGTAAGAACTTCAGTTAACTGGGAACATTAAGATTTTATTTTAGTTAGACTCCAGTTTGCAGTACAGAGACCAAGGGTGCACTGATCCAGGCACTGCATGCTCTGCTCTCCCTGAGCCCAGCTACAGGCAGGCTGGGGATTTAAGGGGGAAGAGGAGACCTGGAGTTCTCAGTCAAAAATAATTGGGATCAAATGTTCAGGGAGTCTGGAGAGCTCCACCACAGCCTGCTCCCTCCTGCCATAGCAGCACAATTGTGGTTCAATAGATCTTGGGGGCTTTTCTGCCCTTTCTCTGACATGAGATCTACCTTTAGTCGCTGATCTGTCTGCAGCTTGCAGCACTCTGTTCCTATAAAACAGTCTCCATTGCCCTTTCTCTTTCAAGCTTATGGAAAGATGTAACCTACAACCTAAAGATCAGAGACATCGACGCAGCCACAGCCGCCAAGCACGCGCTTGAGGAGCGGCAGAGAGCTGAGGCCAGGGCCAGGAAGGAGAACGAGACCTCGTGGGAAACAAGGGTGAGCTTTATCCCAGCAATGCAAACACCCTTCAGCCGGTGGCATTTCTTCCTTCCCAGCTGAATGGAGAAAAGCTTACAGGTGATTATTCCTTTCCAGTTATTCCATGAGGATGGGGAGTGCTGGGTTTACGATGAGCCGCTGCTGAAGCGCCTCGCTGCCAGCAAGCACTGAGGGGTCCCAAAGCCGGCACCCATTGGAGCCTTGGCTGAGCAGAGTTTACAGCTGATCCCAGACAGTCCCCAGCGATCACGTACGTACCAGGGGAGAGCCCCCCCCTCCAGCTGCAGTGGTTCCTATCTCAGGGATACCGGACTTAGAGACAGACAAGCAATTCACGAGAGGCGAAGCGTCCTGGCTGAGCAGCTCCGAGCAGGGACTCGCTCTGCTGGCAGTGTCCAGGCTCAGGCCCTGCTCCTGCTGCCCCCGGAGCAGGGAGAGGCTGGGCCCTGGAGCACAGACACTGTATAACCACTGTGAAGGCCACGGCGGTGGTAGCAGTTGCATAATATTCCTGGGTCCTACATATTTAAAAAGCAAGAAACAAAATGCAAGATGTCATTTAAATCTCGCTGATGTTTGCAATGTGTAAATATGAGGATTCCTCTGATGGGACAATTTGTTAGAAAATGCTACATCAATGTTATCTTCCACCTGTATGATAATCAAATCTTTTGGCATTTCAGTGTCTTGCCCAAAATAACTTTGTTATTTTGAGATTGAAATGTAACCATAGATAATTCTACCCAATGCATCTTAAAGCTTCATAAAATAGATTTTTCAAACTTCTCTTATGGACTTTTTATTTATTTCATAATAAACCTTTGCAGCAAGACTGTTTTTCAGTTGAGTCATGATAAATTGATTTATGTGAAATGCATGAGCATTATTTTTTTCCCCTGGAATAATCCTTGCAGCTCAGCCTCCTTCTTAAAGTAGTTAAATGAACAAGCAAAATGAGCATTTCCAGCATCCACAGGAGAATTTTTCTGGACTCCACAGCCAGCCTTGCCAGCACTTCAGGAACATCTGTATTGCTGTGCTTTTGCATCAACCATTTGTAATTGAGTAAGTAAGTAGCTGGATGTAGCAATCAAACGACTTTTCTCTCCACTGTTAAATCTAGCTTTTATTTGATTTCATCTCGATTTTGTCTATGTTGCACATACAGAAAAACTAAAAAAGCAGTGTGAGATGGAAGCCTTGTGCTCTTCTCCCCCTGCCCCCCAGTGTCACTGCTCCTGGAGAGCTGCAGATCCTGTCCTGAGGAGCTGTCACTGCTGCTGAGCCACTGCTGCAGCACTGCAAGGATGCTGCATGAGCAGTCTGAACACAAAGGCAGAGCCCCCAGCTCCAGAGAGCTGGAGAGGAGAATGGGGCAGCAGTGGGAATGTCAGGGCCGTGCCTCTTCTTAATGAAAATGGGAGAGTGATGAGAGGTTGGCTGGAAACTTGAGGAAAGCTTCCTCAGTGTCTGAACGGGCATCTTCATCCCAGCTCCCACTCCAGCCCTGGTTTAATAAAAATAGGTTTGTAATGTTGATGTTGCAGAAAGCACCTGTATTACACAGCAGGGCAGGGCAAGATATCAGTTTTATTTTAATATTTTATGATAAGGGAGAACATTCAGAGTTGATGTGTAGGCTTTGATGTCCTTGATGGAAGTGATGTTGCTCATCAAAGAGGAGGGGGGCAGTAAAACAAGATGAGGTATTTCACTAGATGAAGAGTTCTGTCCTGGGACAGCTGTAACCTCTGAGTCCCCTTCGTGTTTTCCATATCCAATCACCTGGAAAAAAGGTACCAAAAGAGAACTTGGAATCTCATTCAGTGTTTCTCTGCCCCATCAATTAACTTCAGATACTGAAATGCAATTCAAACAACCATACTTGGAAATGTAAAAAATGTGGATAACCACAGTAAAAGTTACATTCCAGATCTCCTCTCCCCCACCATTACTGCACTCTGATTATGAAAGTTGGAAACACAGAGCTGACAGACACTCACGTGTACACTGAGCACCTTCCTCTGGTTGCATCTGTGAGCTTGGAACCAGTTGACCAGGTCTGCTTGTGTAATAGACTTGAGAGCTTCAATCTGAAACCCACAGGAATGAGGTTTTAGCAGCACAGTGGTGATTCAAGTCATTTTAAACATAAAAATGGTTTCTCTGCAATTTCTACCCCCTTGGATAAAACAACCTTTTTAAAATAACATGTAATCTTAGACCCAGTGTGTCACTAGTAGCATAAATCGCATTCAGGCTTTGGAAAACGGCTGCAAAAGCAGGCTGGTTTTTGTGTAACAGCTGCAGGACACCCACCTCCCGGGCCAGCCTGTCAAACAGGTACTGCTGGGTCACCACTTCATTCCAGTTCCTGTCCACTTCTTCTCCAAGGTGGGAATCTTCACATTCTTTCAGTTTTATCAAAGCTGTTACCTACATGGGGAAAACACAATTCATTTCAAAGGGCTTAAAACTACTTTAATTTACCATCCTATTCACTGCAGTTGAAAGAAAAGCCACATTACTGTAACAAGGTAGGTCTTGCTTTTTGAACTTAACTGCAGATGGCCAGAGAATGGATGCTTAGAGAACAACAGCAGAACAGAGCAAGAAGCAGGATTTAAAAGGTGAGGCCTTTGTCCAGAAAACCTCAGAAAATCACCAGATAGCTGAAACTGAATCTTGCAGTTCAAAGAAGAGCTTTTCAAGGTGAAGTGTTACCTGGGTGCTAAAAGCCTCTTCAGTTAAATCCTTGATTTTTTCTTCAAAGCAAGAAAGAAACTCCTCTATTTTCCTGTCAACCAATTCAGAACTAAAAGAGAGTCAAATAATTAAATCAGGCAGGAATTTTTTTTTTTTTTTAAATCCTCAAAACAATACTAAGGGGTAAAGTAGCAGAAAAGCCCCCAGATGATGAGGGAAGGTTTGGGACAGGCTGACTTCCCTCATCATCAGGAAAGCTCACATAACTGAGCTTAAGGCTTGATTCAGGATGTTGTGGCTCTCAGCAGTGCCCCTTCTGACATTCCCTTGAATTAAAAAAACCCTCCATGGCCTGAAATAGGAGTGAACCATTAACTGGGAGCAGGTGACTCCCACAGCCAAGGCTGGGAGTAGTGAAGAACTTGCCCCACAGAGAACTTACTTGTATTTCGTTGCCTGGGTTGCCACTGTGACCGAGAAGCCAAGAATCCCAGAAGTGTTCCTGCAGGTGGGGTACACGTGGTAGCTTGAAAGAAAAAAGGACAAACCAAGAGAGTCATTCCACAAGCACGATTAACTTTTCATTTACAGGACATCCTGCAAGTTAAAATAGTGTTGGTACTTTAGACAGAAAAATCTCAGATCTAAATTTGCATGAGTCTTATTTCCTTTATTTTCTGCATTGCTGCATTTCAGTGTTTTCTTAGCTTTAGGAAATCCTTTTAAGCTTAGGAGAGTGTTTGTGTTCCTGCAAACTAATCTAAGCAGAGTGAGAGACCCAGAGCTGTGAAAAGCCTGCTCCAGTTTCCTGAGGTAGCAGGGTGGCTCCGAGGGAGGCTGCTCAGCACCACAGAGCTGCTGTGAAAACAGCCCTGGGGAAATGGGGGCCGAGTGTGGAAGTGGAAGGAGCAACTTTATGCTGAATAATTGAGTTAACACACTCATAAGAGATGGAATTCTTACAGAAATCAAAAGCAACTTGGTTTGCAGCTTGTACTGATGGATGCTTTTGGGTTTGAGGTGTTGATGTTGCTGTTTCCATTACAACAATTCAGGAATGAGCCACTATGCAGGAAGGATTTCCAGAGCAAAACCACCAGAGAACAGCAAAAGCAGGAGTGTAGGAGCAGGTGCAGGAGAATTCCTCCCCAGTGAACTCACCCAAGGGTCTGCTTGGTCCTCAGGAAGTCAAAGCAAGGTTCCTCCATGTGCATCTGAAACAGCACAAAGTTACAGAAGTGACACTGCCCTGCAGCCTCCCCTGGGCTCACACAGAACGTGGGGAGGCTGCAGTGCCCCCGTCCAGCCCCGACCACGGCGTTAAGAGGGCTCAGCCTGTGGGCTGGGAGCTGCACGAACACTCCTGTGCAGTCCCTCACTGCAGCAGTTTGGGGACCCCCACCCAGCAGCAACGTGGTGCCAGTCAGCCCCATGGCCTCAGCTCCAAGCACGGTTTTCAGGGACGACACTGTCATTAGTTAGGAGGCACAAACTTACCACAAGCAGCTCCATAAGGGTGTATTCCCTCAGGTTCCTGGCACCCGACTAGAAAGAGAACAAAGAATTTAGGTTTAATGTGATCTTTTGGGCCAAGGTGACTTGTGGCTCTCAGCCTGGATGGCAGCACTGAGGGACAATTCACAGCAGGGACAGGGGAAGTTCTGGTTTTTCCCAAGGGGAGAGGCCCAGCCCAGCCCCCAAGATCAGAGCTGGGGACACCAGGAAGCCACCACAGGACTAACCCAGCCCCCGGCACTAGCACAGCCCAGGAAGAGAAGGGGCTGGTGTGAGAATACAGTCGGGTTTAGCCTCAGGGGACAGGGCCAGTGCTCCCATGAGGTGTCTGTGTCCCCCCTGTGACATCCTGGGCAGAGCCTGCTCTCAAGGACACTGCTCTCTGGCAGAGGCAAGAGCCCAGCACACTCCCAGCACACATTACCTGGTAATAGACTGTCACCTCAGAGTTGGCATCACCCTTGTTGAGAGTTTTCACCTTGCAGAGCAGGTGGGTGTTCGGCAAATCCACCACCCGGAACTGCACAGGGCAGGGATGGGCCAGGGGAGAGAACTGGAGCTTTCTGGGGGAGCACAAACAGCACAACATCAAACAGCTGCTCACGTGTTGGCCAAAACCAGAGCAACACCCAGACATTGACACATTTTGTCTGCTGTTATTTTCCCTGTCCCCAAACCAGAATATATCTGCTTAAACTGCCACCACCAACGATCACCTCCTGCAAATATATTCCACAAGGGAGAAGGGAATTTCTGCATCACTCCCACTCTGACTCCCTCCTCCAGAAAACAACCTTATCTTGATTGTAGTTTCCATATAATAAGCAATTATAGAGTCAAGAGATACTCACTGAACAACATAATTCAGGAAATCCTTTGCTTCCTAGGGAAGAAAGCAAAGACAAGTTTTATTTAGAAGATAATTATTACCCCAATTCACAACCACACACCCCAGAGCAGCACTTGAGAGTGATGCCCAAGCAAAGAAGAGCTGAGCTCTGTCCTGCCCCCTACATCCCATTCCCTCCAGACTCCTCTGCACTACGCTGCAGAGGAGTCCCCAGGCTGCTTTTTGCACTGTAATATCTCCAGAAGGAGAAGGCACGAGCCAAAGAAATAGCACCAGTTATCCTTAAAAGCCTTCGATGAGTACTCCATGTGTTTGCCACTCACTGAGGTTTAACCAAACCACGCAGGCAAATTCCCCAGGATAAATGTGCTTTGAGGGAAGCCTCCTCCTGTGGCACCACTGCAGGAATTTTCTCATATCACATATATCAATACACCAAACAATATAAGAAATGGGTGGCAACAGGAGAAACTGATTACAGGCATGTATCTACCACATTTTTTCCTGTCTGCAGTTTAAATCCAAATTCCTGGAAACCTCTGTTCAAACTGGCAACCCCGGACTGCCGTTGGCTTATCCATGCAGGCACTGCAGAGGTGTTAGAGGTGAAGCTGCCCAGTACCCACAAGACTCCAGCCAGCCTGGAGGGTGAGTTCAGAGTGCTAAAGCACGTTTGAAATACCAGGGTGAGCACCCCAGCTGCCCTGGCTGTACTCACTCTGCTGGTGAAGTTCCCTTGCACGAGACCCTCGACGAAGAGCTGGGACTTGAAGGCCCTGACGAAGGCCGAGAGGGCCTCGATGGAGAGGCCCTTCATCAGCGTCTGGTACTTGTCAATCATGGACCACCGGCCGTGCTCCAGGATCAGGAGCCGCACGTCCCTGCAGGGCAAGGAGGGGAACCAGAGCACAGCACATCAGGAGCTGCTGGAGGCCAGAGAGCCATTCCTGGCTGCAGACAGGGACAGGGTCCCCAGGAGCCCAGGGCTGACTGTGCCTCCCGCAGCGGCCGCTGCTGGCTCCAGCAGGACAGCAACTCCCTGCGTGTCCAGCCCGGCCCACGTGTCTGACCTGCTGCCTGCAGAGCTGCTGGGGCTCCCCAAGCTACGAGCAGAGCCTGGAACAAGCCCTGTGAGCCCAGAGCAGGCGTCCCTGAGCTCTTCAGCTCAACCTCAGCACTTGCTGTGAAGCCACGGCCTGCCCTGCCCCAGAACTCACTTGGCCAGAGTCTCGGGTTTAATGAGGATGTTGTAGTACGTTTTCTTCAGCTGCTCTGTTATCATTTCAAAAACTGCTGGAGTAAAGCTGAAGTCAGACAAGTAATCAATGATGAGCTGAAACAAAAGCTGTAAAGAGAACGCTTGTAAGTTGGGTTTTTCTGTTACTTTAAGAACCAATTTCAACTTAATGCTATACAATAATATAAAATCATCACTATTTGGTCAAAGTAAGAGACATGCAGCATTACTAAAGCACATTCCTCAGTTCTGCCAGATGTTCTTCATTAAACAATTCTATCCCAAATGACATTTTCAGAAGGGCAGCGTTTTTACACGGTGAATAAGCTCAATATACCAAATCAATAGGAGTTTCCACATTCTATTGAAACAAATCTAGCCTGGAACTCCCAGCATTTCTCTATTCGATATTCCATTTTTTCCTTTTACAGCTGACCAGCACAATGACATCACAACAGAGACATCATTCAGGATTAAAAAAGAGAATTTTCAGACCCTGCTGTTTGCGTATTTGGCTTTTTCTGTTAAAAATCCTATTAATAAGTCTGACAGATGATTGATGCTCCAGTCAAGCTCTTGCAATGAAAAGTTGCTGGTTGTGTCCTTCAACCACTGTGCCCTTCCTGTGCCTGCCATGAGGGAATGGGAACAGGGATCCCCAACTCCTCTCAGCAAGCGAACACAGAAAATCTGCACCCAGAATGAGCACATTCAGAAGCTGGATTTCCAAAGCCAAATTGAAAACAAAACCTGTTTTCAGACAGCCTTCTCCAGACAGAGTGCAAATAGGCACAACTTAAGAGATGGAAAGGCTCTAGTACTCTTTATGGGCATGGGAGACACAAAGCTCTTTTTATAGGGAATGCTGTTAAATTTTAATGGAGGTACAGTTATTACTTAAAGGAAGATTTCTTTTAAGCCTGATGTTAGTAATTTGAGCTTGTGTAAGTGCACACAACTCCATCTTTATCCATGTAAGCACAAGAAAGAGCAGCACATTTGCTGCTGTATGGGATCAGAGATAAATTTTTCTATTTAAAATTCCCCATCCAACCATTCAAAGCTCCAGCTGTTAGGAGAAAAAGCACACACTGCACATCTGCAGGCAGGAAAGCACTGAGGAGATGAGCAGAGCTTACAGGTAGTTTGTGATTGAATCCTTTCACTCGGATGATTAAGCCATACTCTCCAGCCACCAGCTTGTACTCCAGCTGAGCCACGTCTGCTTCATAAGCTGGTTCCCCAAGGTTGTGGGAAAGGATGTTTACAAATGTATCAAACAAAACTATGCTGAAGGGAGAAAAGGGCAGAGGGTTAAAAAGAAAGAAAAAAAAAAAAGGATGAACTAAAAAGAAAAGTCAGGCCCAATGAGTTTGATAATACATGCAAGGAGTTCTCCAACAGAAATGGAATTTGTGAAAAATGATATTCAAAAAGAAATTTTCCAAAAATACCCCAGAAATACAGAATGCAGGTTTCCCTTTGTCCAGAAAGCACATGACATTACTTAAAAATGGTCTGGACATTCAACTATTCCTTGCAATGTGAAAGATTCCAGTGTCCTACAGGCTCCCAGGATGCTGGTTCAGGACACGACTGTGGACTGCTCTTTTCAGGAGCAGCTCCTTCTCTGAGCACTGCTGCTGTTACATCCTTTTTTCCCAAACTTTCCCGGGGAATAACACACCATGGAACTCCTTATACATCTGTTGGACCTGCTGCAGAACCACCCTCACCAAACCACAGATAAAACCACGAGGAAAGTGTAAGGACGTGAGAAAAGGACACCTTATTCTATTCCTGCTTAAAATTAAAGTCTCTTCCTGGTTTTTCACTAGGTATGGTAATTTAGTTACTCTGCAAGGTAAGCATAAATAATACAATCCTCACTTCTCTGCAGACTGCTGTATCAATGGAGAGATCAGATGGAATCGAACATAACCTGGTGAGGAAAAAGAAATTTAAATGAGCAATTGTATAAAGACAACTTTCTGAAGTCAAATATATTTCCATCAAGTTGTTCTTTGGTCACAATTTGAGTTAAATGAAAATGGTCATTCATCTATAAAACTTTTTTTTCTTATTTTAAGTCATCATTAAACATCTCCTTCTTACTCCAAAAATCTTCCCTTTAAAGTACCAAATTTTAGAAAACAGAGCAGAATACGCACATGGCATGACCACTATAAATAGAAAAACAAAACTCCACAAAACATCTGTTTAAGAGGCACTAAAAATTGTGACATTTTGCTTGAAAGCAACAACATATTTTACACCCTTGCCTCAGATCCAGGCTGTATTTTTCTCTTTCTTTGGAAGAGCCTATATACCGTCTAATTAATGTGCTCCTTCCTTCTCGAGCCCTTGTCCCATATTCTGTCTGCCCAGCCCTGTCCCCAGTCAGACATTCAGAAATCAGTAAATTTCAGTGATTCCACTGTTCAACCTGCAGTATCAGCAGGGTGCCTTTGTTGCCTTAGTTCACCTGCTTCTCTTTTATTGTAGCTAATAAACATATCAAAAGGACCACGGAAGAGCTGACAGCAGGCACTTAGTTTAAATGGTGAACATTTCCACGGGTTATTTGCCTTCAAATAAATTCCAGCTGGTAAAAACAGGGACTCGCTATTCAGAAAACCCTCCGGAATTTACCTTTTGGGATTTTGAATTTATCATCCTTCCTGTACCAGAGACAGCCTTGTTGTGTGCTGAGTGTTTTGACTGGATATTCTGTCTCAGGGCAGTCAGCAACTTTCAAAGCAAAGTCAGTGGCTAACAAAGAGAAAAATCACACCAAAACCACGTTAGTGTGTTCCACAGACACAATCAGGCTAAATTCAAAGTCTTCAGAAGTATCAACAAATATGTTTTTCACCTCCAGTTTTGTAAATTATTTGTGATAGTGCTTTCCTGGACCTGAAGAACATCCCTTTTACACTTCCACACTTCCAGAACAGTGGCTCAGAAGCAGAGCTGAAGTGCTGGTATTACATTCCATCCAGGAGACAAGTCCTGGCTTTAATTCATTTGATTTTGGCAACAAATCCAGATGCTATTTAGATGCTTTCAGAAACAGGAGGATTAAGCAAATAAAATTCTCTTCTAAGGTGTTTGGAACTCTGTGTTAACGCTCACTGACTGTGAGGTCTGCTCTGTTACAGCAGTACGATCTGCAAGTTTATATACCTTAAAACAACTCAGTGCTTAAGCTTATAAATAAAAGAATAGTAAATAAAATTCTGCTGAACAGAGTGCTCATGTTTTTTTAATTTGCAAAAACAGGTTGATACCAGTTCAAGTTGCTTCTAAACTACAGCAAATTCTCAAATAAATCATTGGGGAAGATTTCATTCATGCCTTACCTATGTATTTGTTTTCTTCTGGAAGGTGTAAATCCTGATTTAACTCAAAGTCGCTGTCCCATAAATCACTCCAGTACTTGTCAATATCTATTAAAAAACCATGAAATGCATTAGTTCAACAGGAAGGCAAGGCCCTCCAGTTTCCAGTTACGTTTTCCCTGTCTCCATAGAGACTTGCAGTATGATAGGAGTTTCATAATGTCACCCCATTCACCAGGACTTTCTAAATCCCTTCCTACAAAATCTTCTGGAGCAGGACTGAAGCAGTCCTATTAAAAAGCAAACCAAGTCTGCCTCAGTAACCCAGCTCCCACCGCAGCCTGCGCTCCATTGTTGGTGTTCTTTCCCCTGAATGGCAGCCAAGCGAGCTCTGCCTCCCAAAATAACTGCAGGCTGGGGAGTGGGAACCAACTGAGAGCAAACAAACAGTTATTGAGTGGCACAGAGACTAATGGGGAGCCCAAAAAAGCACTGAGGGTCAGTTCCCTGCTTCTGTGCACTTTTGGTTTGTGTTGTCACCCTCTCACTGTCTAATGCAGCAACCAGACGTTCTCAGCTCCTGCTGCTGTTTTACCTTCCATGCTGTACTGTGTCCCAAACCACTTCTCTTTGAGGTGACACTGGCCTTCGTTGGCAGCAGACAGCAAAACCAGGTTGGCTCTCTGAGGTCTGAGCTGGTTCAGGGCATCAGCAATGATCTGCAAGTTCCAGACAACATTTCAGTTCAAATGCTGCTCTGACTGCACAACCCAGCAAAGACTTCTCAGTTGGAATGTAGGAAGAACAAGACATAACAAGCTTACAAAACAGATTTGCTTTCTGAATACAACAAGTGTTTCAATGAATACAAAACCTGTGCCTGCATTATGTTTAATTACAAATGCCTACACACATGCCTGTATTACACAGCATGCACATGTTCTCCTAACATCACAACATATAATCAGAGTTCAAAGAATATTTACCTCAGGCTTGTATTCAAACAAGAGCTGGTCTCCTGTCAGAAAATCCTCCTTCTTAAACAACTGCATGTTCTCACAAAGGTTTTCCACATAGTCAACTGGATCTGTCTGCACGCAAAGAAATAAAGCTATTTGTCACATAATTAGAAACCCAAGATATCAATTTTCTGTTCTGAGAAGAGCTTGACTAGTCAGGTATGTTGAGCATGAGTTGGGGATGCTGTGCCTGTTACAGCACTTAGTTTCAGTTATTAAATGAAATATATTTCATAACCATATCTAATGCTCTGAGAATCCTGAAATTTCAGACAGATTATCTTTGCAGGAGAAGCCTTGATTATGCAGTTTACAGCCATGGAATCTACTAAGTTAAAGACCCAGCAGAATGCACTCCCTGACTCCAGGGAATACAAGCAGAGTCCTGCAACAATTCAGGATGTAAAGCGACCTGGAACCTGGAAAGCACAAGGCAAGGAACCGCTGCTGCTGCACGAGAACCTCTGGCTCTGCTCCTTTCCCAGTTCCCTGCTGTGATGTGCAGGGTGAGGAGGAGGAGGAGGTTCTCCTGCTTGGACATAAACACACACTGCCTTTTAGCAGGGTAAGGCTGCCCTAGAGGACCAGGCTGCTCAGGAAATTTCAGTGCCGTTCAAAAAAAAAACCCCAAGCCACTCAGTAAGAAACAGAACATGGCTGAAGTAGCAGCAGTAAGAAAGTCAAAACTGAAGAAGAGCTTACCTAGCAGGTAAGGAATGAAAAAATCAACATTTAATTCTGTTAGGGAAAAAGTCACAGTATTTCTCTGCCTAGAATACATCTTCTTTCAGCAAAATACAGCCTCATTAAGTGCACAATGTATTTGTTCTCGAATAGAACTTTGAAAATGGGTTTCAAAATGAAAAAGTAATACTTTTCATGGTATACTTATGTCAAAACAGTGGATAAATACCTGTTCCTGGTAGTGAAATTCATTAGCTTCAATCTTTTGTATTTCTTCCCATATTCTGCAGAGGAGGAAGAAGAGAATAAAGTGGATTTTCTCCATTATTCCACAACCTTTACCAAGAACCTTAAGAAAGGAGTCTTCTAGGAAAGGCATCAGCGGTGAGATCAGTGATTCATTCAGGTACAAGACACAAAAGCCAGTATTAAATGCACTTCCCAAAATGGCATTTCTCAGAACTGGCAGAAAGTTCTCCTCTTTTCCAAAGAGAAGACAGTTAACTAAGGAGAGTCAAAATCTGATACCAAATTATCATGAAGGCTAACACCAGAACACCAGTCCTGACTTCCACAGATCCGGCTTAACAAATGTATTTAAAATAAACACAGAACTGTACCTAACATCTACACTAGTTCAGCTTACTAAAGCAATCAGATCACAGTAAGTCAAAACTAAAAGCACCAAGAAACAAGCACAAATATTTTAAAAATTCCTTTTTAAACTGACATACTATCCGCACAGACAAGCTTTACTAGAGACTCGCAGTTTATGTTCTAGGAACTCCACAAAAAGTGCAAACACCAGGATAATGGAGAAGGACAACATCATGAATATCTGATGGAGCAGCAAACACTTGCCTTTGATCCGGCCCCCTTTGCTGCAGCATCTTCACGTACTGAAATACAACGTGGGCCACCTGCAGACAGAAAGGAACAGATTCATTTTTCCAGACACTGGGGAAACAGCAGGAAAAACAAGCTGCAGGAAACCATACCTCATAGAAGTGCTTGTAACCTTCATCAGTCAAAGTCACAGAAATGCTGAAGATGGAGTAAGTGGAGTTCTGTTCAAATCCTGTCTCTCCATTTCCTCCATACAATGCAAGGGCCCAAAACCTATGGAACAGTTGAAGGAATTAATTGCTCATTTCGGCTTTGTTTGACCTTAGTTACAGTAGCAGATAACAGCTTTATTTCAGAGGCTTTCAATCCGTTTACAGTATACACAAAGCTTTTCCAACCTAAGGATGTGACCTCAGGATACAGAATTTAAGAAAAACAGTGAAAAAGCGAAGTTATCTTTTGGACATCTCAAAGATCAGTCACAGATACTGCTGATCCATGAATCACAGACAAAAAAACATTTATTTCTTACTTGGGTCTATCATCAACTTACAGAATATCACTACAAAACACTGATTCAAAAAGGCAGGCTTGGCCTGCTTTTATATCTTTAGAAATTATAAATACACAAAAGAGAGTTTATCGGTATTTGAATGAGATCAAAGCATTTAATAACCATGCTTAAAAACCACATACTTTTTCCTAAGGAAAGAAAGAACACTGCCTTTGCCTTCATGTCCCACCAGCCAGGAAATATAATGAAGAGGCTTCACCCTAAGAGAAAGTTTGAAGGAGATTAGATGCCAGGAGGTAACACATTTCACAGAGAGAATTCAAATCACTGGGCTAATGACTAAAATAAGTACTGTCTCTTTCTTCATGGCAAGTTTTGCATTTTCAGGCAGAATTACGATAATAAGCTAAAAGTGTGGGAGTTCAGAACATAATGACTGATCTGAGTCAGTGAGGATAGGGAGCCATATCTGCAGCAGTTTCATTCATTTTTAAAATGCCCCCCTAGCTGAACCAAAGTCATCTGTTAGACAAGTAAATGAGATTCTTTGGTTTGTTGTGAAAGTCAATGAATTATTCACAGCATAAACATGGCAGAAGTAAAATGCAGCACAATGTACCTGTAATACTGTTCTTGTGGGGGAAGTGCCCAAGTGATGGTCAGTGAATGAACTTTCCTGATTGGAACAACTGGACACAAATAAATTGATTAATTATAGGTATACACGATTAGACAGAGATAAGAAATTTTACACAATGCAGAAAGAACAGTTAAAAGCTGTGCAAAACCACACACAATTACTCTACAAAGTATCTGGATCACCCAGAGAAAATTTCTTTCTGTATTCAGGTACTCATAACATTTCAATATATTTCACTTACCTCTGTAAAGCTTGTGAAACTCTGGTGTGTCAAAAGGCTGAGTCAGGTGGCCAAAGCTGGGCTTGGGTAAACCACTTAAAAGCAAAATGGAAATGTGATGTTACTGGCGGGGGTTCAAGGCTCTGCTGAGATGCTCAAAGACATAACCAGCACAGCCAAGGCCAGTGCACAACCTCCTGGGCTCCCCCTGGACCCAAGGAATCCTCATGGATTGGCTCGGGGGGCAGGAGGAACGAGGAGCAGGGGTGGCCAGGAGAGACAAATGTGGCTCTGAATGGCATTAGGCTCTCCTAAAAGCATTTCCAAGCACCACAGAGACAAATATCTTGCAAAAGCAGAAAATGGAGGCGAAATAAAATGCTTTTTAAGTTAGCAAAGCTTTTGCAGAACCCCCTTTTTAGAGAGCATATTGGAGTGAACCATTCAAAAAAGATTTATTTCTAACTCATTGCTACACTAAGGATGACACTTAAATTCCAGATATGGCATTAATTAATTTTGCTCCTAATTATTTTTGACACAAAGCAAAGATAAGCAATGTGCAGTGATCATCTAGGTTTGAACGACTTATCAGAAAATCAAGGCATCAGCACATATTAAGCAAACACTGCTTCAAGTTAGCACCACACAGCTCCCAGCCTAAATAATTGTTAAACAGAAAAAAAAGTCTTCCTGGAACAATTAATGCTGGTCTTTAATTTAAAAAGTTGCCTTTTTTCCCCCCCCAGATAAGAATGTTAAATTTAACAAATGGTAATTTCCTCTGTTTCTCCAGTAAGGGCTTTTTTTTTTTAAATGTCATTTTAAGAACAGATAATTCTATCATCTGCAATTTCTTTATGCATCAAAAGAATCTTACTTATTTGGGATCTCAGAGAAGATTTCTGTCACCCACTTTTCCAATGTATCCAGTGTTTCTAAAAAAAGAGAAGAAAGACAGAAATGAAATTTCCTGAAGATCTAAGACAAATTATCTTCTCCCACCAGTTCAGTTATTTTAAAGAGGCTGCAAGTCAGTGTATTTGAAAATTGCAAAGTTCTAAATTATAAACTTCAGAGCTGTTGGTTTGAGCCAATTCTCTACATTCAGTGAGCTGTATCCATGGTCATAGCTCTGGGTTTGCATACAGTGCTCAAATCCCAGGCTGACACAACTGGGATTTAAAGTTCAGTAGTGTCTGGAGTGACTGTGAAAAAGAATTACTGTCTTGGGGATCTCAAAAATCACCAGTACTGGTAACTCATTCCATGACTCTCCACGTTACACACAGGAGCTTTCCCAGCCAAATGCAGTCCTGCAGTGCTAAAGATTCCTTCTCCCCATCCTCTTTTCTAAGGGAAATGAGTCAAGAACCACAATTTTAAGCGTTTTTAAACTAAAACTTGGAAATAGCTTGTTTACAAAGTTGACCTGGCTGGTTATCAGTTACCACCATCTTCTTCCCAATCACTCTTAAAAATATGACAATCCATCACTGGGTTAATGCCTATTCAAGAGGCATTCAGCACCCTAAATAGTTTACTGTCTAGACCAAAATTAAAAGCAAAGAATAAAAGAAATATTGCCTCCATTATCACCATCTCCATTTTAGAGATGGGAACTGCAATCAGTTTTAGCATTCAACAAAACCCCTCCCTAAACCCAAACATAACTTGGATAACTTCTTAGAAGTGTGTTTCTTCAATTCTCAGCAGAAACAACCCATAGGTCTGCAGTTCTCCATGGAAATGAAACTCAAATCCATTTGCATAAATTTTTCAGACTATGGGGAAAAAACCAGAATCTCCTATTCCTCCCAGACAAGATAACTGGGAGAATCAGTCTCCCCATCACTTTCTGTGGAAGTTCACTGCTGACAGAAGAGAAATCAGGAGCATTAATTCATTTCAGTGGTCTGACTCTTCATTGTTCCAAGATTTCTGAAATGTTATCTACGAGATTTTCCCTTCTGTGTTAACACGGAATCCATTCAGCAGCTTCAGTCAAATGTTTCTCAAGAAGTGGCAGGATGACAATAACACAGGACAATTGCTCAGGTCTTGTTTCATTTGGAAACCAGGCTAAAATCTACATATAAATACCCTCTGCAGGACTGGACAAGCCACTAGAATGGCTTGGGCTACAGCTGGACTGGTTCCAAAAGCACCAACAGCAACAAGGAGGCTGTTTCCAAGGAGGAACTGATGTTACCTTTAGACTGGACAACTAAAGTCATGTAGTGAGCAGAGTAATGGCGCTGCCAGAATTCCCTCAGCCTGGTGTAGGTGTCAATATTGTTCATTTTGGGCTCATGTTTGAGAGTTTCTGCATTGCCTGCAAACATCAAAGGGGAGGCAGGGTTAGTTATCCACACAGCACTTACAGCAGGACCACACATACTCAGAATTTGTCTTCCTCCCTAGGTCTAGTCATGGTAAAGCACATTAAAAATACCTAATAGAAATTTGGAGCGAAGGGAATGCTAACTGAAATCTGGTATTTTCCAGTTTCTGGTTCTTATTCTAAGGACAGTTGCTATTTCTGTGACATGGAAGGACAGAGGCCTCCTGCATTATCAGGCCTCCCACACGGTGCACAGCTCACTGTGTGCTGCCAGCTGTTCCCTCACCAATGGACCTTGCAAAACAGCAGAGGGAAAAAAAGGAGCAAATAGGAAGTGCAGTGTATGTCACCACAGACATTTATAAAAACAAGCTACAGGTCAGAGCTGGTAACTTTAATACCCATCAAACTGCCATTGACACATTCACCAGCACCACGAGGGTGAGGGAGCAAGGACTGGGTTGTCCAAGACAAGGACTGCTCCCCTGCCCCTGTCCATTCTGCTCCCTCACATGGCGGTGAAGGTCTGACTCCTGGAAGTCCAAAAGTGAATTATTTACTTTGAAAAGCCTCCTCAGACAAAAATCCAAAAATAATTTATTTTTCCAGGAAATTTTAATAGCAAAAAACCCCAATCTTAAGCAAGATGGAGATGACTCAGAGAGGACCACCTTTGTGTTAACGAAGTTCCATGGTTATGCACCTCAGGCAAACCAGCTTTAACATCAGCAAAGAGCAGTACCAGAATGGAAAGTATCTTAAAAAGGAGACAGCTGCTTTTATTCCCAACCATTCTCCTGTAAAATGGATAATTGCTCTAATTCTTCTGAACAAGCCTAATGGTTGCTGTGATATGACAGTTCATGTTAGTGCACCAAACCACTCAAACTTCTAAGTGGTTAAAAGTTTAAGTATTATTAACATTTCGAAACAGAAATTCAGGACTTACCCCAAAAAAATTTCTTCATAGGATGTCCAGGCCTGGCAAGACTCCCAAATAACATCTCCTTTCTGTTTGCATCAGAGGGCCTTGCTAGCTGATACTCTGTTAATGTAAAGAATTTGCAGTGGCTTGCATCAAAGTTTGAGGTCACATTCCCACAAAACAAAGCACAAATCCCAGCCAAACTGAAAAGGAGACATACCACACAAAGGCAGCCTGGAATTTCTTTTAATATAGGATGAAGTAGTGAAATAGGATAAAAAAGAGGACTTGCTAGCAGTAATGAATGTAAGAGGAAAAATGTAGCTCATTGCTGAGAAGTAAAGGAAGGGATAAGAAGGAAAAGCATGTAAAGCCCCAGCCTGTCCGAATATGTCAAGTTCAATGGGGAAAAAAGGCCATCAATATTACACAGGATCAGGTTCTTCAGAAAGAGCCAGAGAGCCATCAAAACCTGCTTCTACCATATATCACACAGAACAACCTCTAGCCTAATAATAAAACTAGAAACTGAAAGGTGAGCAAGGTAGTTTCCAAAAATGCTGTTTTACAACCAATTTACATTAATCTAAATATGAGACTCAGCCAAAACCAAAAATTCACCCTCCTGAACTGCATTTTCCTGTTCCTGTTTTTGCTGGTAATAAGAAACGTGTACAGCAGAGCTGTAAACGAATTCTCCTGGCTGGGTTCTCCTGCAGGCAGTTGAGGAAGCTGACACCATTTACTGGGCAGCACATTACCACAGTGTCACTGCAAGGGAAGGACTGGTTCTGCACCACAACGGTGTAAAATGGCTGAAGCTGTTGAAGAACCACACCTTAACTCAAAGGCAGGTCCTTGTTTACACTGGTTTTTATCTAAATTCAAAGATCAAATCGCCCACTTTTCCTTGCCAGAAGACAGATAAAGAAAATGATGTGGAATAAATACGTGCACCACAGTTGGTATATCTGCTACAAACACTTTTTTCCTAAAACAGGTAAGTTTTATGGGCAGTCTGAAAATTCGAAAATCAACACTCCACACACTTCTACGCCTGGTTTAATCTCCTTCTAGGGAGTGACACTGTGGTTACTCAGGTGTTAGAACAAACAGACAAGGAGAATCACCTCAGCTTACTGTATGAACTCTGCACAGGACTGGAGAGAGCACTGGGGCTGTGCTGGAGCTAAAGGCATTTTGTTCACTGCAGAGCATCTGCATGCTCACCTAACTGCCCTGCCTCTTACTGCCAAACCACTTCAGATGATTCATTCCTAATAATGCAAATATAAGGTTAAACTCTCGCAGTGATGGCACTACATTCAGTCTTTCTTCCTCTAACAGCCACTGATGTCCACAAAGTGTCAATTCAAGAGTTTAATCTCTCTGATGAGTTAGGTGAACTTGACTGAAGTGCTCAGAATGGTAGTCCAACATGGAAACCAATAAACAGTGTCACAAAGTAGGTTTTGTTTTAAGAAAAAGATTCTCTTACTTACCACTGTCTACAGCCTCCACTTCTCGATCTATTGCATCCCTGATCATTAATGGGTGAATAAAGAATTGTGCCCACCTATGGAACAGAAAAATTCACATACTTGTCTTCAGTGGCTACTAAGCTAGAGCAAAAAAACAGCAATTAAATCCAACATCTACTATTTTGGTTTATAAAGCTGCTTGTCTTACTACAAACTATGTAATTCCTTACTATAGTGTCTTAAAGAAAGATAAAAGCCAGTTTTGTGACACCATTAAAAACCAAAGGGCCAAGCTTCCCAGCTCCATAAAGAGTAATAAAATACTAAGATTAATACATTGCTGACAGAGCTCTACAGTAGAAGACCCAGTACACTAAAGACAACTGAAAGGTGATGTTTTTGAATTTCTTCAGATCCACAAGTGTTTGAATGAGCAGAATTCATACTCAGCACTCATGTATCTCCTTTGTATGAGAGGCTGTTCTAGAGAACTCCTAATTTCTGTTTTCCTCTGCACTAAGCAAGCTGTTGTGACGGACTGCAATTATAGTTTTTGATTCTTTCACACTGCCAAACATCTAAAAAAGCTGGATTAATCTGCAAACGGAAGCTGAATGTGGCCTAGTAAAGTAAAATTTAGGTTATACTTGGAAAAATGTGCAAACACTTGCTCTCAGTTGCAAACTAAATTTGCAGTGGAGTCTACTCTCCTCCTGAGATATTTTATGGCATCAAGAATACTCAGCTGTGCCCCCATGAATGAGAAATTCCTCTCACTAAAGGAAACCATGCCAACCAGAGGAGCTCTGCTGTTCCAACATATCCCACAGCAGGAAAGAGCAAGTTAAGCACTTTCTGGCAAAAGATACATTCAGCAGTGAATAATGTGCACTGGTTAAAATGTCTCCTTTTCAGACACACATTGTACCCTAACTTTGAAGGCTGCCTGAAACAAAATAACAACAACTTAGAAAAAGCAGAAACCCTACCAGGACAGACATTTCAAAGGATGAGTCACTGGGATTCTGGGAGCACTTCCCCTCTGATCAGTTGTCACCTTGTATAACATTTCTCCTGTCATCAATGCTACCAGTTTAAGATTGCCAAAACAATCAAAGACCTGCATGCCTTAAGATTTGGACATGAGTCCTACATAATTCTACAGCAAAAAGGCAGCAACATATCCAAAGGGAAACAGCATTTCCCTACATTCAGTATCACTGCTGTAAGTGCAGGTACCCATGGAAGCTCAGCAACAGCCTTGATCACCCCAAAATGAAGAGCTGAACAGCACTCCAAGCTACTGAGGCTACAGACATTATTAACACCTAATCACCATTCATACAAATTACCTATCCAGGGCTTCTTTGAAGTACTTCCTCTGCACATCAAACTGGAACACCGTCCTCTCACAGTCCGTCGAGGCGTTGTCACCACCCCCATGTTTCTTCAGGAATGCATCAAACCCATTCTCATCTGGGTACTTCAAACTGCCCATAAAAACCACTGCAACAAAAAATCACCAACATTGCCAAGATAACATTAATTTGTTAATCCTAACTGCAGCTATAGCAACCCCTCTACGATTGACCCACAGCTCACAGGCAGAGGCAACTACTGAATACCAAGGGCCTGGGTGATCTGCCCAGTAACTGCTGTAATTTGCCTCTAACAATGCCCTCCCAGGCAGGCAAGAACAGCATTTTGAGACACATCTGGTCAGAATCTTCATCCAGTTTTTGTGCCCACATTACTAACTCATCACCCTTTACCAGGAGACGAAGATCTGTAGCTCCAGCCTGGTTTATAAAGGCACAGGTAACATAATTCCCCTCAATTTAATGGGTAACAAATAAGGTTGATATAAGCTAATGCATAGCTTGCCAAAGGGTATGAGACACTTTCCCCCATATTAAGAATTCCTTACTAAGTCTGTATTACTATAAAATCACAAACTCGTGAAAATAGATTCTCATATAGCCAAATCAGGAAATGATATTAAATACTTCAGAAATTCCGAGCTACATAGCAGTCATTTTGCACTGAAGCTGGAGAAGATGAAACAGGAGCAGGTACATACTATGTTCCAGGAAGTGGGCTAATCCAGGCAGATCTTCAGGATCAGAGAAGCTGCCAACAGCAACACAGAGGGCTGCGGCTGACTAGAGAAAATACAACATTCTCAGTAAAAGCCACTTCAAGAAACACTTCAGGATAATGACAGAAGTACAAGATGAATCAATGGGGACAGGCACAATAAAAGGGTCTTGTCTGAATGACTAATCACAAGGTTTCAGACCTCAAGAAAGTTCACTATATATTTTTGCACCCTACAGTTCTAAGTACATACCTGCTTTTCTGAACAACCTCTCTTTCTGGTCTCTTCCTTTTCAGCCAGCTCTTCTAATTCACTGTCATCAGAATCATCGAAATCCTCATTATCTTCATCACTGTCATCCCTCTCATCCTCCTCATCACAGTCCTCATCATCTTCTCTACCATCTTCGATCTCAGCTCCAGAGTCATCATATTCATCACTGCCCTCTTCAGAATCATCATCATTATCCTCCTCCTCCTCCAAAGATGATGGGGCAACATCCAAGTAATTCAAATCCGAAATCAAAAGTGCACATAAGCCATTCTGCAGTTGGATATACCTGAAAGAATAATTATTTGCAATCAATATGTTCATTTCCCAAGTCTGCATTTTCAGAATTGCAAAAATTTATTTATTTCCTGTAATACTTTGAGAGTCTTTTCCTAATGAAAATATAATGGTAGCCAGCACTGTGAGCAGTTTTACAGTAGGAAAGTAAAACACTCTTCTGCTTTTCAACAGCTCTGGGAATAAGAAGTAGCTCAGGGCAGTAACAGAAGCCCTTCTCCCCATAACGTCAAGCACCCTGATTTTGGCTTTTATTTCTCTTTGTGAAATACTTAAGCTATTAGCACTCACTTCATGCACTCAGAACAGGCAAACCCAAACTTCAATCCTCTGTTAGGCTTGTCAGGCTCTTGGAAACACATATTATGTGACAGAATGAAGATCTGAGTCTTTGCTTCTAAGTAGGCCCCAGAGCATTTGATTTGATTTGTTTTCATCAACGCTTTCTACAAAATGGGGTCTGCAGACAGAGCATTCAAGTGTTAGAAAGGAGAGAGCTTCAGTGCAGGCTCCATAGAACAAGTCACAGGGAATTGGCCAGGTTCCTACCAAGAAGCAATAAACAGTTCTCTGTGTGTTTATATATGCACAGAGGTTTTTATACATGTGTGTACATATATACATAAATATAACCCCACAAACCCTCTGTGCAGCACCCTTCTGTGAAAAGTTGTTTTCACACTGAGGACTGCAAGCACCAACGCTCTGCACTACAAGAGCCCTCATTCGTATTCATTTGCCATCAAACCTGGAAAAGAGTCACAATTTGTCAAATTAGCCAGAGCACCCCTCCCAGAAGCTTGCACTGGCTGGGACATCAGCTGCAGAAAGGAATGCTGGGTCCAGAAAATACTTCATCCATCCTATGAACTAGTGTGATACAGACCTGTGGTATCTGATCCAGCAAAAAAACAAAGAAAAAGCAAGCTAGAATAAAACAAACCCATGGTCACATCCCACACTCCCAGAAAAATCTGAGTTACAGAGCACAGAATCACAGAATAGCCTTTGTTGAAAGGGGCTTTTAGAGGTCATCTAGTCCAACCCCCGAGTTTACACCAGGTCAGAACTTTGCAATGCGAACGCAGCTCTTGGACTACCAAGTCTACGAAAAAACCAATGAACAAATGTCTACTAGTTGTGTTAAGGTTATGACTCATGACCAGTAATTCAAGGGGAAGTGACAGTGCTCACTCTGGGCCAGGGTTTCAGGACCATGAACACACCCAGTTTCCTGGCTGCAGGACTGCTGAGCAGGACAAATCAGCTTCCATCAAAAGCACAAGTGCATTTTGACTCATCCAAACTACAGCCCAGAGTGTGTAACTTGCAGGGATGCTCTGATGAACTGCAGGAGGAACAGACAGTGCTGGATCCATGCTCAGTCTGGGAACAAAGTCAATCTTCCTGCATTCTGAAAGCCTGTTTGCTACCCCTTCCCATCACCATGTACACGTGTCCCACTGCGCAGCTGCAGCACCTCTGAATGTCCTAAAACACACACACTGCACACGTGGCTGCTTCAGCCTCTGGGCAGCTCAGCCAAAGCCCCAGACAGCACCTTCCAGCACCTCCAGCACCTCCTCCTCCTGCACACACAGCTCTGCTCTGCGGGTTTCCCAGCCCATGGAGAGCCCCATGGAAAGCAGAGAGCAGAATGGGGCTATTCTTCCCAAGGAACAATGTGCCATAAAGCTGTTCAGCCAGGTGTATCCAGCAGCTCCTGTTGATCCTTTCCCCACAGCCCCATTAAGCTAATGGAGCAGATTATACTAATTTTACATTGCTCATCTGGAGGCTCGTGGGTGTTGCACACAGGACAGAAAGCACCCGGCAGCAAGGACACGGCTGAACCACGGCGCTGTTGGAGGCTCTCGGATTTCACTCCAGGGTGATTTAAACAGCTTAGGTTATACTGAGCAAAGGCACCACTGACATAGGTGTTCTTTACTTTTTCCATGTTTCAGTCCAATGGAAAAAGACAAATGTAACTAATATCCACTTGTACGCAAAATACAGCACAAAAAATGCAGTCACATAAGGTAGAGACAGAAGCAAGCACAGTCCTTTTTTGAAGGACTATACAGCATTGATGTAAATAAAGCTTAAATATAAAAAAAAATCAATATCTTAAAAGTACTGTTTAAACCTCCTGAATAAGTTTAAACAGGATTGTTCTCTCACAAAGGCTTTTCTTATATTGACGACAATTGTTTGGAAGTTAAGTCAATACTGAAATACATATCAGTGCACAGTAAACACTCAGAGAAATGCTTTAATTTCCCAAATTACAAGAAATACAAGAGCATGAAATTCCATATACGGATAAATGTAAATAAAGCATAAATGGTAAATACAACTACATAACGACAGCTCTAATTAGCAACCCAACTTTCATCACGATAAATATTTTGTCTGAACTTCTGGAAAATACATCCTGTAATCTACATCAGAGTTCTTTTGGTTTTGTGATCGTTATTTGAGAAGGCAGAATACGACATTTTCCATTAAGTTAAGACTGAGGACACCAGACAGACCCACTAAGCCCACTGTGACTGGACTGCAGCACACATCACTGAGGTGTGAAGAGGAGAAAACGTGTCAGCATCATCACATCACCTGCCAGGACGCTCCCTCAGGAGGTTTGGGACATCACACCTGGACACAGGTTCAGTGTGGCTTTGCTTCCAGCCACACTGAACTTCTCTTTCATAAGGACAATGGCTGTGCTGTGCCAGGCTCACTTCACACACACAGAAACCAGTCTGAAAAGATGCAAGTCCCTGCTTCCAAGTGAAAATTCCATTAAGAACAGATAGTAGGATTTCTGCAAGATTTTGGTATTAGTTTATGCTATAAGCAAATTCTCTCTCCAGTTCTCACATGCAGAGGAGGTTCCTCAGCCTCAGAACATATAGTGAAAGCTTTTAATGGATTTCCCAAGCTTCACCCACCACTGTGCTGCTTCAGGGGGCAAAGGCAGGAGCTCCCTAAGGTGACAGCATCTGCAGCTGTGAGCTCTGCAGGAGGACGAGCCTGCCACAAAGTAGCATGAGTAAGAGAATGCCATCAGGAGAGGCAGGCAGAGATCCAGAGGAAGCAGCAAGGAAGTAGGGCAAGAAGGGAGGGAGCAAGTTTCTTCCTGAGCCAATGGGCACAGTCCTCTTCAGGCAGCCAGCAGGGAATCTCACTGTCAGCCAATGTCACTGCAAATCCAAAATTCAGTTCCAGGCTCAGGCAGCAGATTCTCCACTGGCTGCACAGATTAGACATCATGAAAAGATTAAAAAAAAAACCAACAACAAAAAAAAAAGCAGCTCTAACAAGGGCTGGATAATCTTCTGTCTTACAGAAAGAAGTTATCGGAGTGTCCCTTCATGAACAGACTGCCTTACAGCATCCAACCAGCTCAACCTCTGCTGGAGTTCTCATCCGAGTCTCTTGCTATGTCTGGATCACCAGCGTTGTGGGCTATGCTCAGGGAAGTTGACCTTTTTCATCACTTTCCAGGGTATTACTTAGAAACATTCAAATAGAAACACAAGCAAAATGGCAGCCTACAAGCATTTTGCTTCAACTCACAGATATATTTGTGTTAAAACCTGGAAGCTCATCTAAAACAGGAAGAGTAACTGTTTTTAAGCTGGGATCTGCTCTGAAATACTTAAACCGCACTTAGCACTTAACACTTTCGGAGAGGAGCTGCCCGGCCGAGGGCTGCCAACCAACAGCTGGGTATTGCCTGAGAACACCCAGCACGGACCAGCCCGGGCACCAGGGCCGATCCTCCGGCCCCGTGCCCGCACACACGCCGGGCAGCCCGTCTTCAGGACGACCACACCGGTGCAATCCCCAGCCTCCGTTTATCAGAGAAGCCCCCGAATCCCCCGGCCACCGGGACCAGCCCGACTTCCAGCCCCCGGGGTGCCAGCAGTGCCCGGGCCACGGGGCGAGCAGACCCCGGCCCACCCCACCGGCCGGCTGCGCTGCCCCGGCGCCGGCTCGCCCTCCCGCCCTCACCGGTACTGCTTGGGGTCGCTGGGGGACTTGACGATGTCCGGGTCACCGAGGTTGTGTCCGGGACCGGCCCCCCCGTGCTCTCCCTCTTCGTCCCCATGCGGCGAGCGGCCCCCGGCGTCGCGGCCGCCCTCCGCGGCCTGCTGCCCCACCGCAAGCTCCGGGCTGCCGTAGCCGCACGTCGCCTTGTTC